>JAWZYV010012478.1:0-164134 GCA_038373885.1 Cheiracanthium punctorium
CCTGGATATTTTAGTTTAGAAAATGATTTATTGTGAAAAAATCACTTTCTAAAGTAAAATATTTTCAAGTGGTGCAAATAGTTGCAAATTTCCATATCATACTTGGTGACAAAAATGTCATAAAAGAGGGAGGTCAAAGCCCCCTCTTGGATACGCCACTTAGCATATGTACATGTGTATTTGTGCCCCCTCGTCGGGGAGTTATGACCCCCCGTCGGGGAAAGTCTAGCGCCACCACTGATGGAAAAAGAACTGCTAGTAGAAAATCAACATGGAACATTAGCTGAATCCAACTGTGTGTACCTAGATATAATAAATAGAGGTGGTTTAAAATATCCAACCGAACACATAATTTTGCTAGTTTCAGTTTCTTTTTTACTTTTCCAAAAGTTAATATCTCCGGAATACGAAGCCCACAGTCTCCAAACACAGGGAAAACAGCACCGACTGACGACTAAAATTGTTCAGTCGCATTTAAAAGCCAACAGCATAGGATTTATAAATGACAAATCTTCACAGTGTAATTGCCCTTATGAAATAATACTATCATCTGTAATTAAAAGTTTTATGAATATATGTTTAAATAACTGTGTGAAAAAATTGTGCTCAGATCACCAGGAAAAATCTGATGAAAGAAAACTGAAAAAATTCAAGAAGTAATGTTCATATGGTGTGTACTTAAATATGATACAGTAGAAGACCCAAAATCCGCCGACACGAAATCCGCAAGGCTCTAAAATCCGCACTGTCTGTTCAATGTAAACAATGAAATCTGCCCTGCTACCTGCAAGTTCAGAAAACTACACTATAACCACAAAGTAAAACTAAATAAGCTATTCCCACTTGAAAAAAAAATATTTTTAAGTTTGTGAGTTCTGATGGTTACATTGATATCCTTGAAATGACTGACAGTGACATAATTAACACTCAATTATGGTCACATGACACAGACTCTGACACAGTAACAAGTGAGGATAATCAAAAAGTTGATAAAATAACATTTAATCAAGGTTAGGCTCTAAGAAAGAAATATCTCAGATTTGTAGAGCAGCAAAGCTGTGTTACAGAACAGGAAATAATGGGGGGGGGGGGAACTATAATTAGAACATCCCAAAGTTCTAAACTACTAATAAATATACATGTTTAAGTAAGTTGTACTATAATCTCTTATTTTTGTATATTGTATTATCCCTCTGTATTTTTATATCATCATTCTGATAATAAGTAACATGATTTGTTTCTCTTGAGCTTTATTTTATTTTTTTTTCTGGGTGGGATGGAGAGAAATAGAATAAATTTCCTATTATGACCCAAAATCCGCAAAATTCTAAAATCTGCACAAGGTCTGGAACCAAGCTGTGCGGATTTTGGGTCTTCTACTGTATTTACGAATAATAATATATTAATTTTGGTTTTCACATTCTTATACAGTTCAATGTAAATAGATTTCATCTGTCTCAGTATTATTCTAAATTCCTGCACTAATAAAACATAGGTATATGTGCAATTTAAAGGATTAGTTTTACGTTTTCTTCAGAAAAGATTGGATTTGTTCTTGCGCTGTTTCACGTGTCTGAATTATATTAAATGGCTACTTAAATATATAAATTTATTCAGTGAAGAAATAATGATTATTTTGCTCAAGTACTATTGCCAGTTTTGGGAAAACAAAAGCGTTTAAAGATATATTTACACGTACATATACATTTAATTTTGGTTTAGCTACGATAAAAATAGTTTATATGTCAAGAGTTTTTAACTGTGCTAGAATTGATCAATGTTTAATATGTGCTCTTCGGTAAAATAAAGGTTGGATTTATTTTAATATTTTTCATTTATATTGTTATACATGTACTTTAAGGATATACATGCTGTGCGCAAATTGTGAAAAAAATATATTGCTCTAAATGTAAATAATATTTAATTCTTTATAAAGCCTTAAAAATACTAATAAAGTGCTTTTATTATGTTTATTATGATAATTTCTTTAAGGTAATTTGAAAGAAAATAATTTATATTTATTCTATTAATTTAGATTTTACTGTAACTGGTTAAGAGTATAACTGGATTCTGGATTATAACATTTATAATCATGAATAAGATCGCTTTCATTATCTTTAAATGTATTTTTGTAAATTTAAATAAAATACTTTTCTTTATTTTCCTTCTTAGTGTGTCTTTATTTATCTTTTTGAAGCAAAAATTCATGTGTTTTTTTAATTAAATAATTAATAGAAGGTGTAGAAGACATAATACCTAAACTTTCCAGAAAATGTACACTAGTATATTATAGATAAATTAATTAAAAGCATTATAGCTTGTTCATAAACATTTTGCAATTTCAATTCAGAATTATCTCATTTAATGTTATTTCAGTAACTTGTCATGTCATCTCAGTTTAAGAATTAGATAGCATCTTTAAAACCATTGAAAATATAAACGTTTTAAAGATTCTAAAAGCCGATTCGCCTGAGACTGCTAGGACGGAGGTCGTGACGTCAGCGGAAGCTTCCGTGGCCGGTGTTGTTGTTGTTGCCATGCTCCAAATCGTTCATTCTTTTACTTGAGAATGCAGACACGCATATATAAAATCCCCACGTGCGGAAATCACGAATCTAATTTTGCTTCGTCGCAAAAATAGCCAGTAGTAGTCGGTAATTGTCACAGAAAGAGCGATAACGTCGCCAAGTTTGCAACTCTGCGCCTTTCGTCTAGGTGGTATTTTCGTACTGCAAAACAACCCCTATATATTGCTTTTGACGGGCAAAATGCAGCGCGAAAGTGCAGTACATGCATTTTGCTGTGCATAGAGCTGTCGTGTGATAGCAACTAAGAAAACGCGATAAATGAATCCCCCCCCCCAAAAAAATGGTATGGGTACTCTATAAAACTAAAATTTGTGAGAACTTAATACCGAATTTTGGAATTTTAAAAGAAATAAAAACTAAAATCCAAAACTAAAAAGCAGTAAGAAATAGTATACATCAAAGTATTTAGTACCTCTTCATTATTATTTTTTTAACGATTGACTTGAGCACTGATTCTTTTATTTAATTATTTTTAATAACGGGCCAGCACTTACCGATTTGGCATTCGCCACTAGAAGGGCCTGTAAGGCATTGGTCATTTTATTATGGGGACACCGAACGAGCGGCTAACTTTATTCCTATGAAGGTACGGTCGAGTTTACGCCCCAGCCCAATCCCGGGACGTGATAGAATGGTTCTTTAGCATAGACGAAACTCACTAAGGACAAGAGGAGGCAGTTGCCTCCGCCCCCCTAAAATTCAAGGAAATTCAGACATCACCTATTTAAAAACGGTGTCTTGTACAATAGGAAACATTTTACCCCCGAATATGCTACATGCAAATTCGCGCCAATGTTAGTCACTACACCCTTTGGGCGGCAATTATTTTAACTGACTTTTCAAATTTCAATAGGTGTATTGTACTGTACTCGCGTAAAAGTAAATTCCAAACGAATTCTTTTATTCCGTTTATTATCATGCCACACTGAGAAAAAAAAATATGCCACTGACATGGAGAAAATAATTGGTGGAACTAGAATTTATGAGTCTATGTAATCCGTATAAATACTAGATCACAGAACGAGACATTTCGGGTGCCACTTACCCAATTTTTAGATCTCTCCTCTATAATTCGGTGCTTGCACCCAGATAAAAATATCTGTAAATTGCTCCATACGCTAGCGGGTAGGTTCACAAAAGGTCATTCTAGTGCTCCAAAATCCTAACGATAATTTCTCGTTACACAAACGAGCCATTCTGCTGTGATTATATAGAACACTACGGATTACAAATTCTTGACTCTTTCGTCGATACAAGTTGTGTTGTGTGTATCACCTACACGCATCATTCTACGATCTATTTTTCTAGTTTTGGGAAGCAGAAAACAACCATCTATTCGTTCTAGATGAGAGCGGTACTTTTTTTCTCCTTGCATGTAGGGAATAACAGGCATATTTCATAACAACAACAGAAGATTTATTTGATTTATGAAAAAATTAAATATCAACTTGAATCTTTCTATTCTAAAAAAAAGTAAAGGCCGCTGTCGCCGCCGATGTCAAAAGCTTGCCAGCGTATCTCCTCCTAAACCGTGGGGATTTGAGTTTCGACTAAGGTGCCCACAGATTCGAAAAATTCCGAGGAACCTGCTAAGCTGATTTAAATTTCGAAAATCGAATTATTTTAGAAGATATTAATAAAAAACTGAAAAAATAAACCGAATGGTTGCCAGATTTGGCATAAAATCATTCATTCCTTTGCAACAAAGCGTTTCCAAGTATCTAGAATCGCGTGAAATTTACAAACATGAGTTAGAATTACGCCCATTTTACGCCAATATAAAAACTATATGAAATAAGTAACTCAAAATGTGTTACACAAAGTTGACAATTTTCAAATAGTAAGTTCGCTTAGACAACAGGAGTTTAGAATTAGCGATTATTCGTTTTTCCAAAACAGAATAACTAATATCTTGAAAATGAAAAATAATTAAAATGCAGATTATTTTAAAGCCGGTTCTCGTCCAGCTGGATTATTTGCTACCAGTAAGAAATATTTGGCCGCGTTAACTATGCCAAATAGCAGTTACAGTACACTTTGGATATTTGCTAGCTCGACGAGATGGTATAATTCGTGGTGCTAAGTACGCCAATCTGCAAACGATTATGTAAATGAAAATATGGATAACGGTTTTCCGGTAACCTTACATGAACAGTAATTATAGGTTGTGAGCATGTGTAAATCGCCAAATAATGAAAAGTCGCCATGTGTGGCAAGCTATCCTATCTGTTCCGTAGCTTTTATTAACTTTACATGTACGCAAGTCGCCAAATAATGAAAAATCGCAATGGGTGGCAAATTCGAAGGGTGTCCAATAGGTTTTACATTATTAAAAATACAGCTGAAACAGATGTTCTGATTTTATTATGCTTTAGCTCCTAATTAATATAACTTTTGAATGGCAACATTGAAAATCATTGTGTTTCTGAACAGTGCAAATAATTTTTCCAGCGATTATAAGCGGAGTCCGCACTCCAGGTGTAGTATAGCTCAGGACCCGTAAAACACGGATTCCCATAACAAAATATCTTCCGTGTTATGAGGGGGAGGGGGTCTACTGTAGTGTGAAGTTTAACATGCAATGAACATGCAAGAACCAAGCAATGCGTAGCTCAGTAACATTCTATCTGATCCAATCTTCGGGTTTTGTCTGTTGTAATTATATCTTTTTTACGAATGAGCCTGATTAGGGGCCGAATGCCTCATACGAAAAGCGAGCGTAGCGAGTCTGGGGGCCTTGGCCCCTAGTCTATTATATAAATGTGAAAGTTTATCTGTTTGTTTGTTTGTTTATTTGTCCGGGAACTCCTCCCACACCGTCAGACCGATCGGCTTGAAATTTTGCACATACACGTAAAACGACATAGAATAGGCCGTAGGCTACTTTAATATTCTGGAAATCCACCCGTTCCCTAATTTTTTACGATTTTTCGGAGTTTTCAGGGTAGAAAGCTACTGAAATGTCCGATTTCAACACATTCGTGAGCATGTGCCGAGACAGTTGGTCGCAGACTTACCGAATTTTGCATACGGCTTCACTAGGACAGATCCTAACACGCCTCTAAGCGATTTTTTCGAAATTCAAATTAGAAAATGTTTTATTTTATGTTTTGTCAGATTTTTAGCGATTTTTCTCGGTTAATACGTAATAACGCCGGTAATTACACTCGCAAGAAAACGATATTTACATCATCGGATAGAGGAGAAAATTTTCTTTTAAAAACTGTTTGTTCGGACTGTGTAACATAATTTGCAGATTTTTGGGAATTTTTTAAATAAAATTAAATTTGACGCTGACTTTCGTAAAATAAATTTAAAACTGCTGCATTTTGAATTCTATCGTCATAACTTTTTTATATTTTGTCAAATGACGGAGCATACATTTCGCCCTCTTTTAAAAGAGAAACCAGAGGAAAATATAAATTAGGTGATTTTTTACGAATTTTTAAGTAAAGAAGGATTTTCATTTCAATAGCAGCTGCTTAAAAATTTCGGAATGATATCTTGCGGTTTGGTTATCTTGGAGACAGTAACAATGATTAAAATTGCCAGTTGAAAAAAATAAATAAAATTACTTTAAAATAACTGAGTTTTCGCATGTGAAATGTGCGTCATTTTGATGTCGCGAGTTTAAAACCACTTTCGAAATTCAATCAGAATAACGTACTCACAAGCAAAACATACGATACGCATGCGAAATAATTCTATATTTTACTTTACGTTGCCAGAAAAAGAATTGAATGCTGTTTTTTCACCAGTGAATTATCCAGCATTATTTTCAATTGAAATTTTAAACGGGACACGTTTACGAATCGCAGGAAATATATTGCAGTGTTAAACAGGACATGAATATGACCAACAGGGGGCACCGGGCATTGATGAATTTGGGAGCTCCCCATCTATGAAATTTGTTTTATTTTTCATAAAAATTTTTTATAAAAAAAAAAGAACAACATTTGAAATTGGGGGCCAATTCGAGCCGGGGTCCCTGGGCAAAGTCCCGATTTGCCCGTGCGATAATAGGGCCCTGGTGCTAAATACACCAATCTGACAAGAATTATGCGTAAAAATTTAAGGAGAGCTGATTTAGTGGCAACCATAAAGTGAAATGATTATCGTTTATGCTAATGCGAAAATTGCAAAGAATCACCAAAGAGTAAAAGACTATATTCGTGGCAAATATCTAAACCGTTTCCTTAAATTAAGCATTAACGGTTGCAAAACGAAAATATATTGTATTGGTATCAGTAAAAGATAGCATATCTACTTACTATTACTTATACTGAGGCAATATTGATCAAAGCACACTATACCGCATTAATAAATATTTCGTGAAACTAAGTCTTCTATTCATTTTTCAACAGCCGTATTACATCGCAGATACATAAACATTAAGTAATTCTACGTCGCGTTAATATATCCCGCGGTAGTTTCGACGAAAAGACTGTAACAGAACTTTATTTTTTCTTGCAGATTCTGTTTTGTCACAAGTAGTTATGATCACATTTTAAGAAAATGTTCTCTTCTTTCCTTTCGAAGAGCGGGTACACAACTATTTAATTTAATTGTAAAATAAAACGGTTCTCCACATCATTTAATAGCTAAGGTATTAATGGTGTAACTTAAATCTAAGAAAGAGTATGATGCAGAAATATGACATTTTGAAAATTAGAAATTTTCACTGCAAACCGCCACGCTTTTCTTTTCTTATCGCGAATGACACCGACATAGTTTTTTTGCGTCATAATATTAACAATGGTCTCAGGTCAGTACTTATACTAACTTTACAAATAACTAATGAGTAACTTTACGCCAAGAGTTAAATCATTTTGCTTATTTTTAGATCCCAAATCACTGGAATCAATTCGAACTATACATGTAAGAAAAAGTTCCGTTCCCTACCGTGCGGAGAACTGGCACGCAGCTAGTAATAAATAAACTAAACATGGGATAATGATTATGGCTTTTTACAACTGTTCAGTTCCCTCATAATAAAGTAGGGAAACGCTTGGAGCCAGTCTATGCTTTCCAAGTAACATTAGTTGAACAAAGTTAACATATTCAAAAGGATAATTTGCCTTAAAAATTACATAAAATAGTTTTTTTCCATATTATTTTTCTATACGGCGAAGCAGGGGCGTAGCCAAGGGGGGGTTCGGGGGTCATAACCCCCCCATGAGAAATTTTTTCCATACAAAATGTATATTCTTCACTAAATTATCACACACACGTATACATATATATGAGTTGTAGTAGTCTTAACTCCTCCCATGAAAAATTTCTGGCTACGCCCCTATGGTGAACACGCTTAAATCTATTGATTAAAACTAACACTCCTTTATTGATTAAATTTCTTATCGGCTGATTTAAATCCTTTTACGCTAAAAAATACTCATTAAAGACAATAATTTGCTATCTCCTCAATGCTCAGAATTCGCTAGATCCTATTATACTCCATTTTTCACTAAAATCTTGTCTATTTGAGAATTCTGTCACTCCCCCACGAAAAATGCGTAGTAAGATAGCCTATTTCTATCACGTGACCTTAACGGAAAACGGTACATAAACATAGTCACCACAGACAACACAACGCGGGAATCGTATGGCTTACGCAGTGGTTATTTATATTCTTTCTTGCGGCGAGCATCGAAGAGCAAACATGTCTTTATCAAATTATGAATTAAGAGTTTCTGAAGAGGATACCCGATGATACTTTAGAATGGTGATAATTTTATTTTATATCCGAATACCAAATATATCTTTTTCATATTCAGAGTTGTGAAATAAATTCAACCTAAATGTGGAGAGGATGCTTTCGGTAAAAATTTTGTTTTAATGGACATAGTTTTTTACGATTGGATTATAAAAATATCGTCGCTCTTGTAAAACAAATGAAATTATGATATCTTCAGTCAAGTGATTAAGTACTATTTTATCTTTTTCATGTAAATAAATTTGGTTGCTGCTTTAATTATATCTTACAGCTGGTTTAACCATGATTGCATTTGTGTATTCCGACTGTACTGTGAATTCGTTTTATAACAGAGACTATAGTGAAATTATATTCTATTTATTAAAAAAATACTTTTTTATAGTGTATTAAGATATATGTAATGTATTTGCCTCGATTTAAAATTTATTTTCTCGGGCTTATAATCATAGATTACAGCTCTGATAATAAAAAATGAAGAAAACGAATAATTCAATATATCAATCAAAAACAGCAAATTTTCATAAGGCACCCTTTTTCTGGCTTAAAATAATAATATTAATTGAGTACAGATATATTAATTAAAAAAGGACTGATTTTGTAAAAACGCTCATTCTATATAGCTTAAATAATAATCATAATTGAGTACAGTTATATTAATCAAAAACGGACAGACACGAGCAATGAAAGTAGGAATGTATGCCTTTTTTTTCAGAAGGGAGGGACAGAAGGCAGTTACAGCTAACTTGTACACCATTAAGTGCTTTCCAGAAATTCTTCAAGAAGTTAATAAAGGGGACTCATGTTTTATTATGACAATGTATCCTCTCATGCATCAATCAAAATTGGCAGTGGAATTGCTTGACCAAAAACATATCAAAGTGATAGAATATCACCCTATTCCCCTGATCTTGCTATGTGTGATTTTAGGCTAGCTTTTAATCAAGGGCGTCTTCAGTTATGGCCCCCACCGAAATTTTGCTTTACAGCTTTACATTCGAATACTTCACGATTTCATGCGTTCAATTTGCATTTTGAACAATTTAGAGACCTCAATGGCCCCCTCCGAGAATTCAGTCTATAGTCGCCCTTGCTTAAAAAAATTTACATTGTGGCCGTTATCACTCCGTAGATGAGATTGATGAGGTTGTAAAAGCATATTTTGCATCGATTCCCAGAAATGGATGGTTTGAGGCTTCTTCTAAACTTTGTGAAATTCTCCTACAAAAGAGGAGGTTATTTTGAATACTTCCAAAATTTGCTAAGTTTGACTTGTACTATTTAGCTGTACCTGAAAAGTTTCTAAGTGACCCTCGTACTTCTCTCATTTCGGCGCCCCTCCGAAAAATCGGACGTGTGCGACCGCACACGCCTTAGGCCAGCAATGCTGCCAACTTTTCTCATTCAAGATATAAGTTGAATATCCCCTACGCAGGCCCGGACTGGCCAGGTCGGCTGGTCGGCGATCGCCGAGGGCCCCAGGCCCAAGGGGCCCCCGGTGAGGCATTCAAAAGTGGATATACAACTTCATAATAAGAGTAATTTAATTATTTATTTTCCAGCAATCTTACACAGTGACGCAGCGGAGGATCCCAGAAACCCCGCGACGCAAGGGGGCCCCCGAAAAGTCAGGGACCCCTAAATCTCTAAAACAGTTAAATGTGATTTTTAGGCGCGTAAGCCTAATTTTCAAATATTACATATTCTAATATTCTATTTCCTCTAAATTCCTCAGTAAGAGGCAGGGCCTGATTTCCGGGAGGGCATTCGGGGCAAGCGCCCGGGCCCCCAAATTGTTCTTTAAAAATTTGTAAATTTTGAAAAAGTTTTGGAAAGAGGGGCTCCCCAATGAAGCTTTTGCCCAGGGCTCCCAAATCGATAAATCTGCTCCTGAAGAGGCCCCTTTTAAATCTGTAGCCGAGGGCCCCCAAGAGAGCCAGTCCGGGCCTGCTCCTACGTCAAGGAATTCGCCAGGACCCAGAATTTTAGTCTAAGACAGAGGGGGGGGAGAGGGGGAGGATACAAATGCAGCTGAACTCTGTTATAATATCACATTCGAGCTACATCTGCACTTCTCCTGGTAAACGATTACTGAACTCTGTCGCTCATACCAAACTTTGGAAGAAAACTGCTAATCCATTAATAGTTAAGTAGCGAAGTTAACATATTCTTAACGATTTAACTTTTAAGTTAAACTAAAAAATATTAATGGTTTTCTTCACTTCCGTTCGATTGAACTTCCATTAACTTTACATTAATTGTCGGCGTATTTTTGTTTGAGTTGCGCATAGTGCCGCTACTAGTTTACGTCACCCAGGCTATACTAATTGTACCCAGGCGCCTTTAGCATGTGTGCTGTTCGTCTACCCTCTAGGTGAACATAGGCGTGGGCAGAATATTTTACGGGGAGAGGAGGGGACAAAGATTACTTCAACACATGGTTTCCATGCTGAAAGGAACAAAAAGCAGGGGGAAAAGCGACCTACAAAAATCCAGGGAGGGGCAAGTGCCCCTCCTTGCCCTAATCTGCCGACGCCCATGATTGCGAGTCTTGTTGCGCGTCGTCACGCCACACTCGTACGTACAGTGTGAGTGACCGAGTGCGAGTGTTATGCATGTATGACAAGGTGTGGGAGCGATCAGGAACTAACACCTAGGCTTGTCCGTTATTTACAACTGATATCGTTGCCGTTCCGTTTTAAGTTCGATCCTGAAATTAATTTTCAAGTAGTTGTAACTAGCCAAAAAGTGCCATGTTTTAAATTGTGTAGGTGAAATTATTTAATCTGACGTCATCATGGAAACTGAAAATCAAGAATTCGAATCATCGCTGTCGGTTGTATGCTAATATTTATGAAGGGAAACATATCTACCTAATGCAAAATATGATTAAAAGCTGATTACTATTTGTTTGCAATAGTCGCATATGCTTCTGTTATTTTCTTCCTGAAAGCATCACCTAACTAAAATCGACTTGTTTTTATTTACCTCTGTACTAAAGCCAAAATTGTTTCTGTATTTTCTTCCTAAAAGCATCGTCTAACTCTCCGATACTTGTTCTATTTATCGCGTACAAAAACCAAGCTTCTTACATTATATGCCTAAGCAGCAATACTAATTTTACAACGTTAACTTTTAACGGACAACTTTTATTAAATTTTCGAAAAATTAACGATTAACGAAGTTGACTTTTGTATTAACTTTGCCCACTTTGCTTAACCCTTTAACGCGCAGTGTTCCCGTTCTGAGAACACGAAACTCTGACGTTTTGACTGTTGCCAGTCACGAAGAATAGCTTTGATTTCTATAAAAATAGTTGAGGGTGACATAGCTCCACGAGAATCTTTTACTTTTTAGCACGTCATTTCCCGTAAAAAAATTGTCACGATTATTTTTAACAGCACTGACATCTGCTGAAAAATGGAAGAATGCGAGAACAGCTGGATAGATTGCCCAATGCTGAAAAAAGGGCAGCCGTTGCCATCGTTCGACTTAACTACTTAATGAAGTTGAATATAAGTTCATCCAGTGTCAAAAAGCGAATTATGAAATTCCATTCGCATGTGTAAAGACAGGCTTTATTCGGGTTACTCAATGGTCGGCGACAGTACGCGCATGCTAAAACAGTATCAAAGAATCTGGTTGAAGCTGCGTATGTGTAAAGATAGGTTTTATTCTAGTATTTCCAGAAAGAGCTCATCGATACTAAAATTTAACAGGCTTGTGCAACAGCTCTTCTATCCTTTTCTTTTTACTTGCTTCTTATGTCAGTTCCTATAAGCCTCCTACTCTCGTTAACCTAAAAAATCATCGTTCGTTGAGAAGATACTTAATTATTAAATTTGGAGACACTTAATTATTAAAAGTGTATTTATTAGCAACCGAAAAATAAATAAATAACACAATTAAGTCTTATTGGTAAAAGTTCGATTAAATTTAAAATAGCTAAATTAGTATTAAAAATCTATGCATTTATTTGATATGGATGGGGAACTTGCAGAATTTCTGTTCAACATGCACATCATAAAAATGTATTACTTAAGCAGTTTATGAACAGAAACATATGAAAAATGATATGCTGGGAAAATCTAAAAGAAATATTGAAGAAAAAAAAAAAAAAAAAACAGTAAGTTTGTGAATACGATGCGGGGCGGTTCCTAAATTCTGGGAATTGAAAAGATTCCATCATTTGTTATGATTCAGCTTTGTCGAATCTTAATCGCAATACTTTTATACAGATTTCATGGGGGAAACAGGGTATAAAATATATTACTTTTCCTAATATTTGTGCTATGGAAGCCAGCGAAAAGACAGTTCTCATGAATGACATGAAGTTTAACAGTTCACAACTTTGTTAATCTTTAAAAGAAAAAATACAAACAAAACATATCTAATTAGTCCGGTCAATTTAGACATCCGCGGGTACAAAAATTCACACCCAGCTCAAAGTTGGTAGGATTGTTCATAACACCATCATAAATGAAATCTAAAGTCCTCATCGATCCGATACCTGGAAAAAAAATTACTCGGGGTCAAAGGTCACAAAAATGGGTTTTTCGCGGTTTTAAGCAAAACGGCAAGTTTTATCATAAAATTAGTTCGGACAAAAACTGTAGATCAGATAATTATCTATAAATAATGTCTAAATACTTTTCTTCCTAAGTGCCACCGTTTCTGAGATATAACGATTTAAAAAGTTGGAAGAGTTTTAATCGCCATAATATCGTTTCCACGCCACCTTTGAGGTAGTGTACTTAGCGCGTTTTTTTTTAATGTGGTTTCCCCGGTAGGCCTATTCCACGGATTTGTTACGATTCTGTTTAATTTTAAACCAGTGATGTAAAAAACCCGGGTACTTATTTTCAAGGGTAAATACCCGGGTATATACCCAAAATGGGTATTTACTTGGGTATTTATTTTTGAATTAACAGTATTGTTTAAAAAAAAGCTTGTATTGGTGGGTAAGGATACTCTTTTTTTCTCTCTCTCTCTCTCTCACACACACACATATATACAGGGTGTCCAGCCTTAATGTGACCCAATAGCTAATTCCCGAACCATTCGGTTTAGATATGCACTTCCAATTTGAAAAATGTTTTAAAAAAGGTAAAGAATGTTTTTACGTGCTTTTCGAACCAAAAAACCCATTTAGAAAAAAATTACAAAAATTAAATTTTTATACGGTCCACAGGTCCTATCACTTATATTTAGGAAAAGATGCAGTACACAAAAACAAAGTAAACACAAAAAGTTTCATTTTATTACGATAAAAACTGACCAAGTTATGGAACTTTGAAAATCATACATTTCATCCATTTTCTCGGCCAATTTCAAGAAGCTAGTAAGGGACCGTCTCCAAAGTGAAATTAATTGGAACTCTGCCAGGAAACATTCGCTCTTGCACGTCACTCTTATGTAAATCGTTTTTAAATTTAAAAATACACATTACGTTAATATTACAATAGTTGAGTACTTAAGAAACAAAATTTATTCTGTGTCAAAATTTATTCTGTACTTAAGAAACAAAATTTATTTCTACGTGTAAAACATAGATAAAATAAAATATTTTGGACGAAGAAAACTTTTCAAAAGCAGTTCCAAAAAAAATAGACTTATTTGCCTGCGGCTTCAGACTGATTTGCTACGATACTGATCATGGCAAACTTTAAAAAACTGTTGTGTAGTCGCTTGCAATTGCATACAGTCGTATTCTAATATTACGAATTCTAGTACAGGAGAACGAGATGTATACAAATGAAGAATACTGCGAAATGGTACTGTTGTATGGGCAGTGTAATCGAAATAAGAGAGAGGCGGCAAGACTTTATGCCATTAAATTTCCCAGTCGAAGACATCAATCTTATTGTACAATTGCCCGTGCTGTTCAACGCTTGTATAGAACTGGGAGTTGTCATAGACGTATTCCCTTGTCTCGTGCCACACCTTCAAGCTTGCGGATACCCGCTGAGGATGTTCTAGGATATGCCCTGGCTCATCCTGAAAGTAGTGTCCAGGATATTAGCAAGGCTTGTTTTTACTCAAAATCGATGGTGTGGAACATATTACATACGTACGGTGCATTTCCTTATCGTCCAGTTCTGGCGCAGAAGCTAATGCCTGGAGACCAGTAGTGTTGTATACATCTCGTTCTCCCATACTAGAATTCGTAATATTAGAATACGGCTGTATGCAATTGCAAGCGACTACACAGCAGATTTTTAACGTTCGCCATGATCAGTATCGCAGCAAATCAGTCTGAAGCCGCAGGCAAATAAGTCTATTTTTTTGGAACTGCTTTTAAAAAGTTTTCTTCGTCCAAAATATTTTATTTTATTTATGTTTTACACGTACACAGAATAAATTTTGTTTCTTAAGTACTCAATTATTGTAATATTAACGTAATGTATGTACTTTTAAATTTAAAAACGATTTACATAAGAGTGACGTGCAAGAGCGAAAGTTTCCTGGCAGAGTTCCAATTAATTTCACTTTGGAGACGGTCCCTTACTAGCTTCTTGAAATTGGCCGAGAAAATGGATGAAATGTATAATTTTCAAAGTTCCATAACTTGGTCAGTTTTTATCGTAATAAAATGAAACTTTTTGTGTTTACTTTGTTTTTGTGTACTGCATCTTTTCCTAAATATAAGTGATAGGACCTGTGGACCGTATAAAAATTTAATTTTTGTAATTTTTTTCTAAATGGGTTTTTTGGTTCGAAAAGCACGTAAAAACATTCTTTACCCTTTTTAAAACATTTTTTAAATTGGAAGTGCATATCTAAACCGAACGGTTCGGGAATTAGCTATTGGGTCACATTAAGGCTGGACACCCTGTATATATATATATATATATAAAATCTTATTTTAATATATATATAAAATGCTAATGTTCGTTTATAAAGACAGGGTTTTCTCTATCACCACCAACTCGAATTAACTTCCCGTTGGGGTGGTAAATACCCCTTGGCCTCACGGTGAAAGTAAGGGAGTTTGGTCGTGGTGGGTGGAAGTGGGTGGCGAATCTTAATATATATATAAAATGCTAATGTTCGTTTGTAAAGACAGGGTTTCCTCTATCACCACCAACTCGAATTAACTTCCCGTTGGGGTGGTAAATACCCCCTTGGCCTCACGGTTAAAGTAAGGGAGTTTGGTCGCGGTGGGTGAAAGTGGGTGGCGAAAATGTGAAAAAATACATATCTGTCCTTTTCTAACTCATGAGAACTTCTGAAAAGTTCTAAAAATTCCTGGAATGACCTAGAAAACTCCAAAATGTGTGCAACTGTTACAGTCAATCTAGAATGCTCTAGAAGGTTTTAAAAATTTCCAGAAAGTTCTAGAAAGTTCCAAAACGTGTGGAACCGTTCAAATCGATTTAGAATGATCTAGAACGTTCTAAAAACTTCTGGAATGATCAAGAAAGTTCCAAAATGTCTGCAACTGTTAAAATCGATCCAGAATGATATAGAAAGTTCTAAAAGTTTCTGGAATGATCTAGAAAGATTCAAAATGTCTGCAACTGCTAAAATCGGTATGGAATGTTCTAGAAAGTTCTAAAAATTTCTGGAATGATCCAGAAAGTTCCAAATTGTGTGCAACTGTTAAAATCAATATGGAATGTTCCAGAAATGTCTGGTCGAGTGAAGATCAATTGCAATGGGTGATTGTCATTCGGAAATTTTATAGCATACTGCTTCGCAGCCTCTAGCTTATTCCGATGAAATTCTCCGTAAAGTAACACCATTTCAATGTATTCATTAGTATTAAACATTATCTTTCGTTTTTTATACTCAATAAGCTACGAATTCAAATAGCATGAACTTTAGACAAACACTAACAAAGTAACTTCAACAACAGTTTTTCAACTCCAATAAAATATTAAAATTTAATGTTTATCGTCTGTTGCCATATCAGCAGGAATACTTTCTATCCACCGCATGTTTAATGGTCGAATAAGCTCTCAATATCTAAGATAAAAATCTAAATTATCTACGTTAAAAATGGATCCTTAAATATCTTTTATACCATTAAACATGCGGTGCATTTTAACCCGAGCAATGCCGGGTTTCGCTGCTAGTTAAGTATAAAGTTAAAAAAGAAGAAAAACAAGAAACTTAGGAACCCTTTACAACTTTTTAATTTCACAAGACTTCAAAAAATATAATTATGAAAAGAAGCTATATGATACATGTTGAATAAAATACTTGATTAAATATAGCCTATAAATATAACTGTTGGAATAAAATGGTAAACAGGAATAATAACAAGGAGCAGTGTATTTGACAATTTGAAAAAAAGGAGAGAAATTCAACTATACTAAATATATACAGAGTAAAATCTGAATTACGAATCTGAATCTCAGGAGACCGAAAATCAAATTTGTAATTCTGAAAAATTCGTTAAACAGAAATTTTATTATAAAAAAAATTGGTATTAATGATTTTTTTAATAGAAATATTTTGTTCATCAATCTGAAATATTCATAAAAGTTTAAATTTACCGTAAAAAATATGTTTTTAAACCTATTACTTATAACTATTAGTTTTGTAACTATATGCATGTAATTTTTATTTTAGTGATCATTAAATCAATCATAAGATGCATATAATCCCCTCTCCCCTTCAATAACAAACCATAATAAACTGTCACAGCTTAAAAAATAATAAACATAAAATAAGCTCTGGGATATAATAGTAAACTTAAAATAAGCTATGAGGTATATTAATCAATGTAACACATTAAAAATATTGCGAAATCTGTCACTTGCACAAAAGAATTTAAGAACTACCATAAAACATTCTTCATTATTAAAGTTAGTGAAAAAAATGCGGTATGACTGATAAAGTAGTTTATGCCAAATAATCAAACGCTTAATAATAATAAAAAAAACACTACAAAAATACTCATAATGAAGTCAAATTAAAATAAAAACTTTGTATTAAAAAAAGGGGAACAATAATAGAAATCTAACTGGTATTAATCATAAATGTTAAGAACAGTTATTCATTTCTAAATTGAAAATACCCAGTTTTTGGGTATTTACCCAGGCCTTGGATAAATACCCAAAAAATATTTACCTACCCAGTGGGTATTTACCCACCCCACATTACTGTTTGAAACTATTGAATAATAAAAGATAGATCCTGTAAATAAATTACCCAGTCGATTGCAATCAAAAAAGAGATGCACAGTTAGATGTTACAATATTTCTAAATACAAAATTTCAACATTGTATAGTTAAAAGTCGCTGACAAATGGCGAGAATTTGGGCATGGACCAATAGTAACTGACTACAGATGTAATATATTGAAGATGTCCGTAGACATTTTTTTTTCGAATGGCAGGCCTCTGCTTCGGCAGTGGCCACTACTAAGGCTGGAGTTGTTGGTCACTTTATTATGGGGTCACCTAGTAGGTGGAACAACATTGCCCCCTATGAAGGGACAGACACAATGACAGCCACGCCCAGTCGGGGATCGAACCCTGACCGCCGGAAGTTGAACCCGAAACCGTAGTACAGTGCTTTATCCATCCTACAATCTGGTCGGCATGTTCGTAGACACTAATGTATTGAAATTCTTTTGAGTGGTCCAGCAAATAAACTCTCCGATAGATTGGAACCAAAAATCGAGATGCAGAACTAGACGTCACAACAATCTTATATATGAAATTTCAACATTCTACTACTAATTAGTTTTTGAGATACGAGAGTTAAATACATACGCACGTACACCAAATCAGTATAATTTTTGAGAGAGGCACGTGACTGTGGATGGATGATTACCTAACTTGGCAAGACGGTATTGTGCTTGAAACGGACGAATGTACCTAAAGCTGTCCTTGACCGTAATACGTTAGCGTTGGAAATCTTTTGAGAGTTCCTGAGCAGAACTATAAATGATAGATACTATTTTCGATGGAGAAATTCATTTTGTAACTCTTAACAACATATATCACTTCTGAGTCGTTAGAAATAGCCTAATACCTCTAAAATACGCTTTAATGAATTTCTGCCCATAGAGCGTAATGTATTTAGAATCTTTTGGGCGGTACTGTAGATAAACTATCCAGTCAATCGGGACCAAAAGGGAAGGTGTGCAACTAGATGTTGCAAGAATCCTAAATATAAAGTTTCAAGATTCTACGACCAGTATTTTTCGAAATATGCGAGTTACATACATATGCACATATGTACGTATATGTACATAACTTGATACAGACGGCATGGAAAAACTGGTCAAAATAGGTTGTATATGCATTTATATGAACATGCATGCTAGCTACGATGAGATGCATCGCAAAAATTTTTAAAAGTAAATTTAGAGGTAGTCAAAACTGTATTTTTGTTGATTTGACCTTTGACCCCGAGTAAATTTTTTTTTCCATGTATCAGATAGATGAGAACTTTTTAGATTTTATTTATGATGGTGTTTTGAACAATCCTACCAACTTTGAGCTGGGTGTGAATTTTTGTACCTCCACTCCTATTTTTGGTCTATACCCTCCCCCTCCCCCCCCCATCCCAAAAAAAACCCTTAATTATTTTTTTATTAAAAATAATTGTGATCCTCCGCTTTCTATTTTCTCTCTTTCTACTTCAAACAAAAACATTTCGTGCTCTCCTTATACATTAAAATAATGATAACGATCGCTTTATCCACACGCCTAATAGAATAAATACTCTCCTAACCTTTTTAGAAATATATACAGTCAAGAGCCAAAAATCCGCACACCTTCTCTGATGTAAATAATGAAATTCGAAGTCATCCGCCAGTGATGAAATTGTTTAAAAGTGTCTTGAATCCAGATAAATATGATTCTGATGATGAAAACTTGGTTAATAATAATAATAATAAAATCTATTTGATAAAAGTTTAAAGTTAGGAGAAGAATACCTTAAATTTTTAGAACAGCAAAGTTCTGTAACAAAACAAGAATTAATGATAATATACAATTTGCAAAAATAAATAAAGGAAAGAAAGAAAGAAAAAGAAACTGAAAGTATGAAAAAATGATATTTTAAAACAAATCACCATAGAACATGCTTTCAAAATTAGAAAAAGGAAATTTTTAAACCATTTGCTTTGCTAATCTTCATGTAATATTTTCTTTTTTCTCCTATGCTTTTGTATTTAATCTGAAAATATTAAGTGAAATACTTTTGACTGTTTTTAATTTCATTGTAATTGTATTCTACTTTTTTAAAATCAGAAATGTAAGGATTATTGATTATGATGAATTTTATGGCCCGAAATCCGCAAAATCCTAAAATCCGCACAAGCCGTGCGGATTTCTGGCTCTCTACTGTATTTTAATTGTACAAGAAAATTAATAATTTACATTATGCACATCCCAAATTTTTTTTTCTCGTCTCCTTAGTAAAGTGTGGCATTAAAAATTGGAATTAGAAAATATACTGCACAGTGCGATTCTTACTGCATAGATGACAAATATAAAATATATGAACTTATACGAATTTAAAAAAAATTGATTGCTTTTCCAAAGAACCAGCAGCAACAAGTCAACGTTTCATTATAGGATTTGTAAACTTGATAAAATGTCAATTAGCAGTTATACTTTGAAATTTCAATTTTCGAAAACTCTCATTGATGAGAAACTTTAAGTGATTATTTTTCAAAACAAAATATGGGACACAACTTTATGCAATATATTTTAATTGCCAAATTTTATTAAAATAAAAAACTTCAAAATTCATCAGACTGTAAAAAAAAGGGGGAATTTCGTGTAAAATCGTTAACACAGCAAAAGTGTTACGTCAAACGTGTGAAAGATGGCAAATATACAATTACCATAACAACAGAATTCTTTAGTGCCACTTAAATCTATATATTATTTTGAAACATGTTTTTCTTTCGGCAACTAAATTGAGAGAACGGCCGGGTGCAGAAATTTGGTTGAGGTGCCTAAAGAAAGGTCTTGGTCTGTAGATGTGCCATCAAAAGAGAAAATCAGAAAATGTCGAACGGTTTAGGCATGGCGGAACGGCAAAGGTGCAAATTTTCACCATAGAAATAACATTGTGGTTTATTAACTCCATTTAAACATCTTCTTTATTTTGGCGCCTTATCGCTTATTTGGCAGTCATAAAAGCTTTCTTTATTTTGGCGCTTTATCGCTTATTTCCTTATTTTTTTTTTAGCATCAGAGTGCTATTAATTTCTCCCAAGTTTTTTGTGTAGACACTTTTTCCTACAACATTTTATTAATGCAACTTTCAACATATTATTTGAAATTCTTCCAAACAAAAATGTACTGCCCTATCTAGTATGGAGGCAGAATACAGGGCTCCCACCAAATTTTCTATCAAAAAAAAGGGGGAAAAGGGACCATCCCTTTAAGAAAAAGGGACCAAAAAGGGACCATCTGTAAGAAAAAGGGACCAAAAAGGAACTATTTAATAAACGGTCATTTTTAAAGGAATAAAAAATTTCCTCTGAAATACAACCCCAATTTTACATCTCCTACTTATAATGTCCTTTACACTGAAGTAAACACAATGAAAATATTCTCACATGAATAATATAAAACTTCACTAAACCACTTTTAAGTTTTCATACATTATTTTTGAATTGAATATTTTGAAAGATAAAATTGAGAGTTCCACTGCATAATTTGTTCAGTTCCCTAATACACAATTACTGTTCACAAAGAAATAAAATTGAAAGATTTCATTAATCAAATGTGTAACATTCTTCTGGAAATGATTACTAACACACATAATTAGATGAAATCCTGGCTCTTATAATAACTAAACAAAGCTTAAACTACATTCTTGTAGACTCATATAAAACTCAAACACAATTTGCTGAATATGAAGAATTAAAAAAAAAAGTAAAATTAAAAAAAAAACTGAAATCCGCCGATCGGAGACCCCCTCCCCTCCCAAAAAAAAAAAAAAAAAAAAAAAAAAACTTCTGCTTTCCACAGGCCTTATTATTAAAGGTCAAAATTAACGGTCGCCACTCGCGGACTATATTTTTGAAAGTAGAGACTGCAAATTTATGTACCAGTCGCCACAGTTTATTTCTCCACTCTCTTTCCTTTTTTTACACAAAGTTTATATTAATTGAAAGTAAAACAGAAACGGGGCATTAAAACAGATGTTGTTGACAGGAGTCAACTAAACTCCAAGATCGATGTCGGCATGGCGGGGAGGGGGAGAGCTGGATCATTGATAAAGGGTATTAGTACCACTTGACCAATTAGCAAAAGTAATCATCTGTTATGGAAATTTTCAAACGGGGATTACGACAATGCATAAGATTGCGGTTTGAAGCAGACACCTGCACTTGTTTGTTTTTGCAAGGGCTCTCTTTCCGAGAACAAAAATCCGAAGAGTGGAGAGCATTCATTTATAAATTCTTTTCTTGTAATCTATTAATACCAAAAGATAAAAAACAATAAATAAATATTTCAAGATTTATTCCGGCATAATAAGGCTTATGACCAGCATAAAGTTGATGACAGCTGTCCGTCGTGGAAAATTAACAATGTTCATCATGAACAAAGACCAATGGAGTACGCAAATGCAGCCGCGGGGGATTTAAAAATAGGGATACTTTGTTCTCGCAAAAAGGCAATTTTGTGTACCATATAGAAAATATTCAGAACTGGTTTGGTGCAATCTGAAAATCGTTAAAGTTTATTCCTAAGCGTTCATTTCTTATAGTCAGACACATACATTCAGATCAATGGACGTCATGAAGTCGCGCAATTTAACTCGCAAAAAGGCGCTTTTCATTTCTAAATGAATCCGTAATTCCCCAATGGTTTGTAAATATCTTTAATAACTATAGATAATTTGAATTAGGAAGGCCAGATAATGATTATACTAAGCAATCATTAAAAACAAAAACTTGCAAGTGCGTAAAACAGCCAGTTATAAACTACAGAAGCTGCCATTATTTATACTGACAGTTTTCACCAAAAAGCTAAAGTCTAGAATTATGATTGTGAAATAATTATCAAATATAACACCCACATTGTAGGATGGGCGATGAAGTTATTTTGAATCCCTTTCTTACCCCCAACTGAAAGTTATGTTAGTTTTTTGTTGCTACATTAGGTGAAAATAAACACCCCAGAGGTGCCTCTTTTTGAGTTACGCGAACGAAAGAAAACAGATGAAATGAATAAGCGATGACTGTCACTCTGATTCTGATAAGCATTCAATTACGAAAAAAGTAACTTATTTTTAAAAGGAAATTTTATCGGGTTTCATTTACGATAAATGTCCGATTGCGTTGCTTGGAATTTTGTGAAGGAACAGTTATACATCTTATTTAGTTATGGGTCGTTTCAATCGATCATATTTTTGTTACGGTATCATTTTAATAGAAAGTGTTTCGTAAAGGGGCCCATAAAACGATCGATAATCTTGACTGCGATGATCCCTGTAACGGAAGGGGCAGGGGGAATGGCAAGTTTTTGAGTGAAAACTTGGACATACCAGGGCAAAGGGGGTAAAAAGGGATGCCAATTGCTGAAAGGTTGTCGGGCGGCGTGCTTTTTAAAGAGTCATAGTAGGGGGATACTACAAAGAAATACTTTTGACAAACGCAATGTAGTACTTACATGTTAATTTAAGGAAGGCTAGATGTAGAGTGCACGGATCCGATATTGGTACCGGGACAAAGCCACATATTCCGCCAATCACCGTCCTCAGATGAACGTTAGTGTGTTCTGGAAAAAAGTGTTGCCGGACTGGTTGCTACGATGTGACGTTGGTCGATCGACCTACGTCGCATCGTAGCAACTCTGTAAGCTCTAGCCGTGCGCCGCTTCAAAGTGAAGATGAACTAAGGATAATGGTTTAATCAACAATGAAAAAAACGGTCATTCTGCCGATTTCAGATTTCTTGGCCGATGCCGACGATATACAATTATTCTTCTTCATTAAAATTCTTTTTAAAAACGGACCAAAATAGCGTAAAACGGAACTGGCACCAAAAAACGGACTTTTAGGGGAAAAAGGGACCAAGTGGGAGCCATGATGAATACATTGCTTTGTCAGATTCCATTAAAGAAATGTGTTGGGTACTACGAGAATATTAGATCAATTAAAAGCCTTCAATTTAAAAATTCAAAAACCACTTGTTTACTGTGACAACCAAAGTACTGTTTTTTTTTTTTTTTTTTCCAAAAAATATAGAAAATACAAGAAAATATATTGATACTAGGGCTTTTTGTGATAGAAAATCTACACAAATTTGAAATGAAATATGTGTCGGGAAAGGCCAACAGGGCTGACATTTTTACAAAGGCTTTGCCCTTTGAAAAATTTTCATTCTATTGTGAATGGTTATTTGGCTAATGTAGAGCCCGGGGGAAAAGGGGGCATTTTGTTGGACTTAAATACATTTTGTTTTTTGGTTAAACTAAACCCTTAATTAAAATCAAACAAATTTAATTACCTGGAATTTATTTTTGCCCAATTGTTTAACCCTGGCTTTAAATCAGCCATATAAATTTCATAAAGTTTTTCCCTTGTGCCAGTTAGGCTTAAGTTTTGTTTATGCCGTTCACCCACGAGTTAAAGTTCATCTTAATTATATTAAAGTTCAACTAAAAATAAATTACAGCCAGTTTAAAATAAAATTCAAAAAATGTTTTAAAATTAATAAATTAAAATAAAAACTATACATAACCCAAATTAGCTATTTTCTGATCAAAGTTAAAATGTAAACAAACAAACTTCTTATTCTATTCAAGAAAGGAAAAAGAAAAAAAAAAAAAAACAATGTACAGTGGAACCTGCCTAATGTGACCACCCTCGGGAACGACAAAACTGGTCACCTTACAAAGGTAGCACTTTAATATATTTGTGTATGCTTAAAATTCAAATAATACATGCACAAACACTCTCAGTTTATTTATAAAAAGATCTCAAAATCAATAAATATCCATGAAAAAAAAAAAGGAATGTAGGGAGTAAAATACTGAAACATTAAAATGCACATTGCATACAAATTGTGTGAGACTTCCTTATACTTACGTTTCAATATGTATTTTAATACTTCTTGGTCACAATGAATAATAAAAAATAATAAATATGAATAAAAAATGTAAATTTCCATTTTGCAGCTTGACATATTACTAAAGTACAGTTTGAATGCTTGCATTATTTTCATGTTTGCACAAATATAATCATTATACAGTTTGCACTAGTGTACATCAAGAACACATTGTTTAGATAACACACTGTGTCGTAACAGCAAAGTTCTAAAAGGGCCAGTCCCGAATAAATCGCTAGGTTGAAAATGAAAAGATATGTTAGACTTTATAAATGTTTGACAAAATTTTAATGTGACTCGCCATAGGGGGTGATCAGAATATAGTTTTTGTAGCCTAAACAAAATTATTGTAATCCTGCGGGAAACGAAGAAAATTAAATATATTCACAGACTACAGATGCCAACAAAATGCATTACAAAGGCTAAAACAAAAATAAATTAAGAAACAGTTAAATAGCATTATTGACGGATGGGAGATTTAAAATGGTAAGAGTATTACATTTAGAATAGGTAAAGGAAAATCTGAAGTACTCATTAATGTCTGATTAACTTCATCAAAAGTAATTGTAAATATGTGATTAACTGCATCCCACACACCTCTTACCGGAAACCACGCTGAATCAATTTTAGCATCAACAGAAATCTAAAAGAATCTAGACTAAAACAAGTTTTCCTTTTTAATTTATTTATCTAATTTTTTTATTTTATTTTATTTATTCATCTATTGAGTACAAGTGTTACAGAAGAGAGAATCAGTGTTGAGATCAAATCTTGTGTTAAACAACTCAAAAGGAATATAGCATTCTATATTATCTGAATGTGTTTTATATTTATGAGGCAGTTTATAGTGGAAAGTAGTCACATTTGACAGGTTAAAAAACTTAAATTTAGCTGATTATCTGGTCACTACACAGGTGGCCACTTTACAGAATATTTTCCCCATACATTTTTTATGAGTTACAATGAAATTTCATAAAAGTGTTCACTTTAGACAGGTGGTCTCTTTACCAAGGTGGTCATTTTAGCAGGTTCCACCGTATACTTCTAATAACTGAAGACCAGAGGCAACTACTAAGTGCTGTGAACACCTATATCAGATTTATGTGCTTGGCTCGAAGTCTGCTTATAAATCCTCGTCAGTAGGACAACACAAAGGAGATGACCTCCATGGGGGTCTTTCTACGGGGTCCTATCCTGTATGTACGCTAAGTTTCTGAGAAAGCCACGGGAAAACTCTGAACTGTTAGGTCGACGGACGTGTGATGGAACCCGAACCTGGGACCTTCACACTTCGCCCGTCTACCATTTCCAGTGACATAACCACTGTGCCATGGTGAGACACTACTAAGTTTAAAAACCTAATCTTTAATAAAGTTCTGTTTAGTTGTTGCCGACTGCTGATGGATGGAAATAGCCTCTGAACTATGGCTAGTAATTTAATGATGTATCCTGAAAACAAGGGTCTTCCTTTTGACTTAGAAATGCTTAGCTTTTCAAAAGAATCACGGAGTAAGAAAATTTATTTTGGTTAGGATAGAAATTTTGACAAATGTTTAAACCATGGGTGAATAGTGAAAGCCTGAAGTGAAAGGCAATTTTCTAAAGCTGTTTGCAATATGCAAATTTATTGAAATTTTCATTTATGCTAATGTAACTCATTTTGAAGCATAATTTATTTTGTTTGCCTGTAAAATTAACTTGTTTATATAGAGTATATAAAGCCTGTGTATTATGGAAGAATACACAGGCCAAGTTGCTGATAAACAGCTGAAAGGTTGCCCTAGTCGTGGGAAGGGCATCTTGCATGATATTTGTCTGCCAGATATTTTATAAATGGCATGTATTGGAACTGCAATTTTTTTTTTTTCATTTAATTTAATGCAGCTGGCCTGACATTTTTTTCAAATCTGAAATCTTTTTCAAAGAGTTTTTTTTCTGCATTTTTAATATAAAGTATTTAAGGGGAAAAAAAAAGGGGGGGGGTCATCAATTAAGTTTCACCTCCAATAGCAAAATAAAGCCTGTGGGTTGTTCTTATGCCCACTTGTGTACATCCACAGACCCAATAAGGACGATGCTTCCTTGCACTGCCTTTACTTGCAATAGCACTATACACTAGCATATCAGAATGTGAAACATTAGACAGACTTATTCCTATTTGCAAACTGAAATTCATTTGATCTCTCAGAAAAAACTGCCCCGCCTGCGAACATCTCTCTCTGTGTTTCTCAGGCACAGAGAAGTATCTCAACAAAGGAACTAGAGCTATCGTTGTAAGGTCTTTAGTTGCCTCGTTTGTCCTAGTCGTGCTAGTGTTTACCCATCAAAAAATGACACAATGACAATCAAAGTTCTGAGAGAGGAGATGGCTAAGATGGAGAGGGGGGGGGGGCAAAGAGAAAATTCTCACAAAGGCACCTGCGAAACAGAATTTGTGTCCTTTGAGAAGTCCAAAAATTTTCTCACTCCCTCCTGTGCTGATTGCAGTTTTCCAGATCATGGGAAAGCGGTGATTGCTGATTGCAGGGATATATTGACTAGATACCTTGCAATTTCATATTCAGATTTATGAGAGGATTAATCGGCAAAAATTCACAGACGTACTCAAACTGGACACTATATAACCCACTCACACTCTTTTTAAGAAGTTGTTTTTACTGTGTGCATGGGTACAGTTTAAAAAAAATCTGATGTGTCCAACACATGACTTCCTTGCACGTCCATTAGATCAAAAATATTTTCGACGCACTTCCTCTAAATTTATTTGTTAGAAAGAGATAAAATATCAATAATAGTAAGGTTTAGCAATTTCTAGCCAAATATTTCGATATCGCCAAGCTGAGTTCAATTTGAAAGATTTCCTTCTGACACTTTATTTGGCGATATTTCACCAAAAGCCGACAAACTTGAGATAGTCAGCGAGATTTTGGGGATAGCCAAAGTAGTCAGTGAGCACAGACCTTCAATAAATTGAATGCATCTATACACCTCAATGTATTCAAAGTCATTTGGCTCACCATGTAAATAAATTCTCAGTCGAATGCTGTCAAAAAAGATATTGAAAACAGTTAGATATTACAATAGTTCTAAATACAAAGTTAAAAAATCTACGGGTTAAAGTTTTAGAGTTATACAAAATAGGAAATAATTTTTGGCGCCAAATTTGGCGATATTTCGGCGAAACTCGTCAATGTCGACGACATTTGGCGAGATTTTAAGCATAAACCAAACAATGACAGATTATCGCCAAATTTGGCGATATTTCGCCAAAACGCGCCAAGAACGATGACAAATGGCGATACTTTGGGCATGGACGAAATGACTGACTATCGCCAAATTTGGCGATATTTCGCCAAAACTCGCCAAGGTCGAGGACAGACGGCGAGATTTTGGGCATGTACCAAACAATGACTGTCTACAGTTGTATTATAATGAAGATGTCCATAGACATTAAGGTACTGAAATTCTTTTCGGTGGTCCTGTAAATAAACTCTCCAGTAGATTGGAACCAAAAATCGAGATGCACAACTAGATGTTACAACATTCTTATATATGAAATTTCATAATAGTTTTTGAGATTTGAGAGTTAAATATGCACACACGTACACCAAAAGTCGCCAAACTTGGCGACTTTTGGCATAGTTCTTGAGGGAGGCACGTGACCGTGGTCGGACCATTACCTAACTTATGTGGTAGGACGGTATTGTGCTTGAAATGGATGAATGCCCCTAAAATTGCTATTGACCGTAATGTATTGGAAATCTTTTGAGTGTTCCTGTAGCAGAACTATAAATGATAAAGACACTTTTTTTAATAGAGAAATTCATTTTCTAACTCTTTACAGCATATATCACTTCTGAGTCGTTTGAAATAGCCCAATACCTCTAAAAAACGCTTTGATGAATTTCGGCCCATAGAGCGTAATGTATTTCGAATCTTTTGGGCGGTCCTGTAGATAAACTATTCAGTCGAATGGAACCGAAAGGGGAGGTGCACAACTAGATGTTACAACAATCCTAAATATAAAGTTTCAACATTCAACGCCTAACAGTTTTTGAGATATGCGAGTTTAATGAATTTCGGCCCATTGAGTGTAATGTATTTCGAATGTTTTGGGCAGTCCTGTAGATAAACTATCCAGTCGAATGGAACCAAAAGGGGAGGTGCACAACTAGATGTTACAACTATCCAAAATATGAAGTTTGCGACATTCTACGCCTAATAGCTTTTGAGTTAGGCGAGTTTAATGAATTTGGGCCCATAGAGCGTAATGTATTTCGAATCTTTTGGGCGGTCCTGTACATAAACTATTCATTCGATTGCCACCAAAAGGGGAGGTGCACAACTAGATCATAGAACAATCCTAAATATCAAATCTCAACATTCTACGACCAATAGTTTTTGAGATATGCGAGTTACATACATACGTACGTACGTACGTACGTACGTACATACGTACGTACGTACGTACAGACGGCATGGAAAAACTGGCCACAGTAGACTCGCCACTGGTCAAAATGAGTTGCAGACGCGTTAATATGATCGTGCATGCTAGCCTACGATGAGATGCATCGAAAAAATTTTTAAAATTCAATTTAGAGGTAGTCAAAATCGGTTTTTATGTCGAAATTTGGCCCCCAAAATTTTTCGGGATCACATTACTTCCTTATACTACGTACAAGGAAGTAAAAAAATGAGGGGGGGGGGCAAAAATTGACAAGCATTGCAAACTCTTGAAATTTACAATGTTTCAAGAGTGCAATGTGCAGACTAGTGAAACTCCACTTTTGACAGCAGAAAATGTTCATATTTATACATAAGGATAGATACTGTATAAACTTATTTCTTAAAAGTATTCCTGGTGTCTGCTAATTGCTCTAAGGGGGGTAGGGGGCTTAGGTTCTTTTCAGGGGTGCTGAGCCATCCATAGCGCCCCCCAGCGCTATGGCCTTGCTTTAAAAATAACCTCTCCCTCCCTACTGTATGCATGAAATGCATGTGGTACCTTGAGATATGAGTGAACTTAACATAAGAGTTTTAGTACAGTGTCTATATATGTCTACATTCAATTTATATCTATAAAATATGTTTGCAACTCATATATTATAACACAAAAATTGGAATGGCTCATTTGAGCCAGGTACACATTAATTGCATTTTCATTAACTTAAATATAAAGAAATTGATTCAAGAAATGAGTATTTTGATTTATGAGCTCAGTCATGGTGTGAACCAAACTCTTATCTCAAAGTACCACACTGTACTGGTAAATGATATAATACACAGACTCCATAAAACAACAAATCAGACCAAGTCACTACAAATAAGTTTATCACAATATAGAAAATTTAAAATTATGAATTAAATCTACATTTTCAGAAATCGATTCAGAAATTGTAGATCACTTTCCAGAGTTAGCTTGCATGTTAGGGCAAGATTGTCCATTTAGCTGATCATTGTTCTCAATTTGCCTGAGAACTCTAAATAATGCAGCTGCTTCTCTTATGTGGCTGAATTCTATACAGAATGCTTGAACCTCAATAAATAAGTCCTGAAACAGAAAAGTACTATAAATTAAATTCATGCACAAAATTCTAAGGAACATTAAACATTTATTTGAAAAACACTTCAAAAGTGTTCTGAAGATTAATATTTTTATGAATTTCTGTATACTAGTAAAAGTATAAAAAAACTAGTGGCAAATTTGTATATGCACTCTCAATGAACCTCATTACTATTTTATTTCTTTTGAAATTTTAAAGATTGTTTTTTAAAGATTAAAAAAAAAAATTATTATTTGGTTTTTATAACTAATTTAACAAAAAATTCATTTCACATTACTAAGGGTCTACTCATTACACCACTGGAGTTACATAACAATATTTTCAAGTCTAGTAATATTTTCTTAATTCCATTTATAAATTATTAAAAAATACTATTGTTTTCAATGATAGTAAAAAAACTGCAATAAGCTGCTGGGTACTGAGTGCTGGCAGAGGGAGAGATTTGATTGTGTTTAAATAAAAGTAGGATATTAAAAAAGGATAAATACATTTAAAATATTCATCTGATAACTGTCCATTTGCAGATGTACCAAGTTTCCAAACTTAAAAATTCTTAGACCTCTTGCTTTTTAAAGTCAAATATCCTGAAATTTCTTATGTATATCTTTTCAGCATAAAACTACACATAATCAATACTTTTCTTAGTTGGCCAAGTAACATGTGTTTTCATATAAACTGAGTATCATAGTACTAGAATTGTATAACACAAATTCAATTTCAAAAATTTGCCAAATAAATATCATAAAATGTAAAGCAACAATCAACACGTGTGATAAACTATTTGATTTAAAATTTATATATAAAGTATGTTATAACCCTAAGTTGAATTTTTTTTTTTTTTTTCAAATGCAGTTCTTAAATTTTTAGCATGTTTCTATATGAATAATGAACATTCATTTTATGTAATACAATTTTTTAGAATAATGCATTATTTTAAATCAAATGATCTCAGGATGATCAACAAAAAAGGAGCAAGAATTGACCTAGTGAACCTGAACAATAAAATTAGGAAAAGTTTCAACTTCTAAATAAACTCAAAAGACTGAGAAAATTAAGAAAAATCATGAGGCTCAAAATAGGATAAAAAAGCCCGAGACTTTGTATGTTTGCTCTTGCATTTTATGAATGTAGCTTTACAGAAGAGTTTTTACATAATGGCCCAAGAATGGACATAATTACTTCTCAACTATTAAAACAATGAAATTTGTTTAACAAGACATTCCTCATAAATCCTTTTCTTCAAAAATTATTCATTAGTGTATACAGGAGATTCTGCAAATACAGGAATATTTGTTTCATGGTGATTTTTCCCCCTGAAAGTTTAAACTTTTGAGATTTTGCACTTTAGTACTATAATTCTGTCTCTCAACTAAACCAAAAATTAATTTTTTATCTATTAAAAATGATTTATTGATGATATTGAAGTGAAATGTTGTCTATATACCTTGCTCCATGCTGCATACAGTTAACAGATTCTAATAAGTCTGAATAATAAATTATTTCCTCTCCAGTTTTTTTCTTAGTATTGGATCAGTATTGTGGTGAAGTACATTAACCACAATAAATAAAATTAACCATAAAAAATGGGTTTAAACTCTGTCAAGCACATGGCTAAAAAGTATAGATTATTTTATCCATACTTTTTAGCCATGTGCTAAAGTATGGATAATTTCATTTTTTTTTAAATGGCAACTCCCCAAGAAAAATATTATAAGCTGTTCTTCTGCAAAAAATTGCATTTTGCTGTTGTTCTTTGACTATTTTGCGATTAAGTTAAGACTTTATTTTTGAGCTCTGTGTTTTTAATCCCTGTCATTCACATGTCTCTGAGTAAACTGGTAGAATATCAATAAGTAAATTCTGGTTGCATAGCATAATAAATCGGGCAGTTTTAAGTTCTTGTTAGGAGTGAAATTTAAAAAGCTCCAAATTTGACTTGTTGAGATAATGTTTAATTGTGTTTTGTCATCCACATGTCCCTGTTCTTAAGTGCATCCATGTCTCACTGAAATGTGAATGGCTCAAAGACCATGCAAATTACGAAAACACATTAAGTCAGTATATTTTATGATTATTCTAAATGATTATTTTAATTATGTAACCAATGAAGTATTTTCCTGATTTATTTTTCAGATTTTCATAACTTCTTGAAATTTTCACAGCTCAAATATTGCCAGCCATATTTGTAGAATCACCTCTATACACAAAAAAATTATTTACTACTACAAATCCTTACAAAAGAAAGAAAAAAAAATGCATTCAAGGTGTAGTTGCAAAGGCATTTATTGAACTTTTAGCTAATACAAAACTAGATTTATATTTAGAGCTAAGCATGGTTGGCATACAATTAATTTTAACTATGCATTTAGTTTAATGCAAAATGTAAATATACTACATAAATAGTTTGTTGTATATATTGTTCTCTTCCTTTTATGGATTACTTTTGACAGTTTAAACCAGTTTTTGATGCTTGTGTCAAAAACAAGTTTTTGAATTCAAAAACCGAATCCTGGAGCTAAGATATACATGATTGGTTCTGGAACAGAAAAACATCTTAAGCTAACATAAAAGCATCTAACAACTAGTCTTTTAACATAATAATTTTTAAAGGCTGATGGGAGTACTTCACAAAATACATAAGTCAAAAAGCATTACAACAGGGACAACTACTAGTTCTTACTGTAAGACCTTATATATTTCAACTGTTAGTAACTGTTGCAGCCTTGCATTTTAACTAGAATGATTGCAATTACTAGTAAATTTTACATGTGATAAGTATGTGTTATAGTCACATTATGCATCTGTTGTAACTAAACAATTAACTTAAGGAACTTCTCTACTCTCGACAGGAAAATGATACCCGCAATGCTTTTCTATAGAAAAAACTGCCTTTGCAAAATCAGTTTTAGCATGACCTACTGAATACTTTTCAACTATTCTTTTTTCCTCATATTCTGGAAACAATCTAATAATTTTACATTCAATAATTTCTCTGATGCAATAAGAAGCACAGTTATTGTAATTGAATAATCCAGTGATCTGCCCAGAAATGTTTGTCAGTGGGGCAGCATTGTGAAACTGCAATATGTAATTCTATAGAATTAAAGCATTCAAAATGATAGTCTGAGTTTTCTGCTGGGCCGTTAATAAAACTTGTTGGGCGATGCGCCTGGCTAGAAAAGCCTGGGAAACGCCCTTGAATAATTGTTCTTCTAACTGCATTAGAGAAATTTTGTTTCATAAATTGGATGAATGCTTTCAAAATAAGGAAAAAAAGAATGGTTGAAAATCATTCAAAATATTATTCTAAAACTTTATAAAGACAGTTTTCTCCATACAAGAAGCATTGCAGTGATCCTTTTGCTGTAGAGAACAGAAAAGCTCGTTAAGAGACTATGATGGTGTTATACAGAGATAGATGTAAAATACAACTTGCTGGACTAAGTAAATAAAGACTAGCATAATGTGTGTGTGTGTATCAAAATTATTTGCTCTTTTTCTTTTCATTAGACATTACTTGTGACGACCTAGAAGTATTATGTTTTGTATTTTTAGCACTTTACTGTTGAAATATACTTGTTCAAAAAGATATAGCAGCAAATCCATTTAAAAAAAAAAAAAAATCTTACCTGTACATTTATAATGTTATTTCTAATGAGAGATTGCAGAAAAACACAGACTAATCTGACAAGTCTGTTTTGGATGTATTTATCTTTCACACTTTGACATGAATTTATACAATTTGATATATATAAATGTACAAATTCGGTGGGCAGTTCTATAGCCTGAAAAAGAAGCACAAGTATATAAATATTTAAGATAAGATTTAATAGATGCGGGGGTGGGGTTGGGGGGGGGGGGGGGGGAATGCATCATTTTCAGTCAAGCAGAAGTATTTCCAGGGGTCAGTCCAGGTTGTTTTCCAGGGTCCTATTTTTGTCAAATTTTACCTAATTTTGTCAATTGTTTCTATTTTTGTGAATCTTTCCTTATTGTGTGAACTTCTTCCAATTTTCTATTTAATTTTTGATCAAGAAAGCAATCACGAAATAGAATTGAATATTTAAAAAAAAATTAAAAATAAAATGGGTATAGTTAGTTCCCTTAAAAAAAGTTGGCCAAAACTGAATAATTCCTGTTCACTGAGCATCCGGGATAGTCATACCCTGGAACAATATTTAAAAAAAATTCGATTAAAATTAAAAATATAAAGCTTTAAATCTTTTAAATGATTAAAAAATAGATTTTATAATAAACGTAGGCCATAGTAGTTTTGATTTTAAATTGCAGGTACTAAACACTTTTATTTACACTCAAATTCAAACTTTAGTAATTTTTAAATATTACAATGTCTGTCAGTTTCGACTGGAAATACTCTACTTACGATGTGAAAAATGCAACTATTAAATCTAGTTAAATTTCAAAATTGAAAGGACATCAAAAATAAGTTGCACATAATTACAGATAGGAGAAATTAGCTAACATTATATTTTTAAAAATTAATTTCAACTTGTACCATTAAAGAAAAATTACTTGTCAGTGTACACAGAATGTCCCAAAAATACTGACCTGGGGTTTTATTCCTTAAATATTTTTCACTATTTTACAGTAAATCACAAATTTATGTAAAAAAAAAAAAAAAGTACAGAATTTTACAGTAATGATTATGATTTTTGTAAGATTAAATCTAAATAAATACAAATGTACATTTTTATATGGTCTCCAAACAGAAAATTCCCAGTCTGTAAGATGTGCCCATACATTAGGTTTAAAAATTTAATTAAGTTATAAAATTTCAGTCTTCTATCATTTTTTGCTCGCTATGGCCCTGCCTATGCCAATAGCATTTCTCTGTAGTGTACCCCTATGACCGCTCTTTAAAAAGACATTAAATCCCAATAAAATCACTCCTATGCTTTGTTGTTCAATCCCAAGAATGAAAAAATGCAGTATTACACTATTTCTACCCCCCCCCCCTTTTATCCAACCTTGAGCAGTGATTGATCTATATTTATTCCATTTCACATTCCACAGTGTGGATTCTTGACCGATTAAATAGGGTGCGGCACCCGGCAACCCTTTAACGCCTGGCAGTCCTTTTTCTCCCCCCTATGCCTTGGTTTGTCCGTCCGTTTTTCCATTCTTATTTGCCAAAATTTTTTCACCTTCCTTACCATACAGTTTTCCTTATACAGGAGACAATACAATGAAGTCAAAATCCATGTTTAAACGACCATTTACAAAACAGGAGGTATAACTGTTCTATCACAAATTCCAATCAGCCTTTTTTTTTTTTTTTTAATGCAACCAGATAAAATGTCCTTTTATAAATAATTATTTTTTCTGTTTTCTTTCATTTGCTGATCTGACAGATGCCCTTGGAATGTTTGTTTTTTCAGCAATGTAAAAGGGCCATCTGGCACATTACGCTTTCAGTTGGGGGGGAAAGAAGGGAGTTCAAAATGATTTCACCCGTAAGGATTTTATGTTTGATAATTATGCAGTTGTGAATAAGTAAACAATAAGATTAGACTTAGCCCCATAAATGACCGCGGCTCCCGTTGTTTTGAATTGGATGTTATGTACTCTTGCAAGTTGTTTTGTTTTTAATAATTGTTTTTAGTGTAATCATTCCCAGACAGCACATAAGATTAAATCAAGCTTGACATTTGGCTTGGCAATGCAAGCTTGGCTTAAGCTGGATTTTAGCTTGCATATTGTGCAGTGATGGCACCATCTGTAAAAGAGAATGGACATTAATTGTCTAGCGTCCTCAAATTTGCTGAAAGTTCGTAAAAGATGTGTTTTATCTTATTACCAGTGCCATATTACCGGCAGGGCAAACAGGGCAACTGCCCAGGGCCTACCGATTTTAGGGCCCAAAAATCTTACATCTTACACTTTTGTAATTTTAAAATAAAATTACAAAGGATAAAAATAAATTCAGAAGTTAAATAATTTTTTTAATTATAAAGTATGAACAATGAAAATAATTCAAATTTACATTTGTATAAATTAATTTAAACTTATTTTTAATTCTTCGAAATGCTCTATATCGATATAGCATACCAATATGTAGGAAAATAACCACATTTGTAAAGAGAATTTTTAGCGTTAAAAAATAGCAAAATTTTTCAATTATTTGTTATTTTAAGAAATATTTACAAAAATGACTCAAGTGTTTGTATTCCATACATGTTAGCAACTGTGATATAGCATTTCGAAGTAACTTTTAACTATCTGTTTCTTTGATTTCAGATTACTTAACACAAAATTTGTGTTAAGTAAGTAAACCCATTCTATATTTCCAAATATGGAAATTCTTCAAAATAAAATACAATTATACTACGAAATTGATTTCAAAATCAGTCATTTTGTCTCGATTTTGGCCAGCAGTATTGCTGAACGATGAGTGTTGCGATATTGAAAGTTTTAAAACGTGTCCTGCTTTTAAGTTTATATTATGCTTATTTCCCTATTAGTAGAGTCTATAAATCACACATAACATTATTTAAATTTTGATTCATCCCATGGAAAAATAAAAGAAACTTATCAGCATCGCCCATACTCAGGGATGTTAACTCTAACATTTGATTTGGGAGCACACCGGGAGCAGAAAAAATTTCATTTGGGAGCAGACAAATTCCATTTGGGAGCACAAAAAATTTAGCTTCCGCGAGGAAAACTAAGATTTGGGATCAGAATTAACATGATTTTGGAGCATAAAATTGAAGATTTCACTGTGTTGACTCTAGAAAAAAGGGCCACCTGGGGGAAAATTTCAAAAAGGGCACTTTGGGGTTCCACGAGAATGTACAGGTAGAAACTATCTAGAAACTGGTTTGAAACTATCTGATTCCCGAAAATTTAACATGTAGAGATGTAATATGTGTTTTGACTTACAATGCATAGTTAGATTTTTTCCCGTTTATCTTTAGTTTCCCCCCCCCTTCTTTTGGAGAAAATATCCTGTAGAAGTAATTGTAAGCAAAATAGGAAAAATGATTTGTTGATAATATTTTGCTCTAAACATGACATAAATATGTGAATTAAATCTGTACATAACTAGAAGTTTTTGATTAAAAAAAAAAAGAAGTTTTAATCTAAGTAATTTTGAATTTTCTGCCTAATTTTTTTTTTCTTTTCAAAATTACGTGATGTAGATGTTTATTATTTATAAGAATAGCACATTTATTGAAGAAGGTTTCAGAAATTTTTAGCCAGACATGATTTGTTAGGCAGTAGGGGAAGGTAGAGGGACTGTTAATTTTTGTTCCTCATCACACTATCACTACTGGACCACAATTACTGGATCACATTCTTATATAATATTTCACCTATATTGGTACAAACTTTTAAACAGAAAAGGACTGTCAGTGTAAGTGGATTAGGATAGATGTGTTTAGCATGTAATAAAAATAAAATTTCTGCAGTGCAGGATGTATAAAATTTAATAATATAAATCATAATTTTATTTAAATTCTTTTGTTCGCAATAATTATTGAATGATTACCAAGTAAAGATTTTTAAAGTTACTGAATATATACCTTTATTACTATTAGACATTACTTGGAATTGCATCAAACAATTCAACTCATCCATCAATTGATAACTATAGAAATTGGGAAAATTGAATTCAGAACACAGAAGATGGCTAGAATAAATGACATAGTCATGCAAATTTTGTATTACATCCAATGGTTGGAATGTACAACACCAGATCAAATCACTGAAATATATTTGTTCTTCCTCTTTCACTTCTAATTTAATGTTTGCTCATTCATGAAAAGTGAATATAAGATTTTTAAAAAGCACTATTCTTTAAAATAAATAAAAATAATTACTACATGTAAGTTTTTTAGCAGGTTTAAAATAAATATTTTTTTTAACTCACAGAATTGTCCAAAGGTATGGAATACAGTTTAACATATTTTAAATAATTTATTTTTCATAAAGCTTTATTTTTAATTTTTTGTAACATACTTAAAAAGGTCTCTTTAAAAATTTTCTTTTTTAAACCTTGCTTTAATCTTTTGAAAGTGAAAAAAAGCATTAATATGTTATTTTAACTATCAAATGTTTTTAATCAGCTTAAAATAATTAAAATAATAAAAATAATTAACATCCTTTTGCCAGAAGTACTCAAACAAATTATATATTAAAAAACCTTCCAGAATTATTTCGATTTTTTTTTAAAGTTTTTAAAAACTGAAAATAAGCTTAAATTGATGACAGTTTGTTTTATGAATAACCTAGCTGTTAACTTATGACACAGTTTGCTTTCTTAAGACATCCTTTCCCAGAACTAGTTATCTTTTGCTTTTAATATTTTTTCTTCATTCATTAAAATGTTGAGAATTAAAAAAAAAAAAAAAAACAGAAAATATATAATATGGATATTTAGAATACCAAATCTTGTCAATAGTCTGATTTACTAAATTCTGCAGTTACTCTAATTTTATATAATTAAAACTGTGGTGTAATAAGAGGGGGGGGGGACACCCGAATGGCAAGATTAAAAAAAAAAGATGGTGGCCGGCAGGACACTTAAACATAATATGGTGGAAAACTAAAGGACCGAAATGGGGCAGAATGCTGAAACTTAGAATGAATGGGGCAGCAAACTGAAGGACCGCACCGGGCGCCAATAACCCTAGCGCTACACTGCTAAAGCAAAAGATCATTATTATGCTCCTTTTTTGGCAAAAGTATAATGTCTTTCAATTGCTTTATTCGCAAAACGTCGCAAATCGCACGTTTTTTAGATCGATTTGAGTGGATAAAGCCACTGAACATAGTAGACGCCGGAAGTGTTGAAGTGCGGCCGCGCAACTGTCGGTCTGGAGTTTTTGTCGGTTTCATCAAATGTAACGTCAATACACGTTAGAACTCTTTAAAAAGTCATCCAACCAAGGCACCCCCTTAGGAGATATCCCTTGTCTAGGCTTGCCATAACAAACAAGCAAATCCCGCAAAATTTTCGAATCGCAAAACGTCGTTTTGCTATGGCATACTTTCTGTATCATCCTTAATTATGTATGGTTAGTAAGTAGCTGTTATACATTAAAAATAATACATACTAAGAAAGCCGATTAAAAAGAGGAAATTGTTTAGGGGGAAATGTAAAAAAAAAAACTCGCTAGTGCGCAAAACTATTAAAAACATAAAGAGCAATAACTATATACAGCTGGCGACGAACTCTGGAATAATGATTGTTTGATAATTCGAAACTACTTATTTATCAAACGTAGCTACCGATATTTGAGGATTGACAGATGGAATCGCAAATTTTTAGATAACTTAAGAAAATTTTGATTTTCCCAACTGTATTTTCTTCCCCCAACTCCTAAGTGAAATGCCCAGGTAGTTCTGCCTGGCCGATCGGGCTTCTCATTGAGTCAGCAAAAACAAAACATACTAGAGAGGCCCCTTTTCGGGTTACTCGGCTCGCGCAAATGCAAAGACAATGAAAAAGGCAGTAACGTTATTTCGATCTGAAAGAATAGAATATTTGAAAAGGGCATTTGTGGGAAAGATCCGATTTCACAGACGGTTTTCGTGAAAGGGCCGCTTTCAATCGAACCTATTTTTATGATTGAGTTATTGTACTCAATCTTATTTCTGTGAAGGAGCAATTTTAATTAACGTATTTTCGTGATGGGCCGCAAATGGTATGTAAGAAATAAAAAGTGGTGATTGCTGACTAATAATAATAAAAATGTAAAAGCAGGAGGGCGCATAAAGAAGAGAAATAGGGCCGCCGGGCGCTAAAAAGATGATAAAAGGGCCGCGCGCAGCTGGGCCGCTGCGCCCTGCAAAATCAATCTAGAGTCAACACTTACAATAAATGCAGATAAGAAAAGCAAAGTTTGCAAGCGTGGTAAAGAATTAACAAAGAGTCAAAATGACGTATTCGGCGCAAAAATCGGCTAAAAGCACAGTTCGGTGCAAGATTAGCATTTTGGAGCAGCTCGGTGCAATCGGCGCAGAATTAACATCCCTGCATACTTATCGATCTGGCGTGACAACAGTCACTTCAAACTTTAGTCATAGCTGCCTGAGCCAATAATGGCCGAGTGGTTAGCATGCGTTCCTTCCAGCCTGAAGTTCCCGGGATCGAACCCAGCCGTCGACGTTTGATGGAACAGATTTAAATAACTTAAAATTTCAGCACAGAGGGGGAAAATGTGTGGAAAAATAAAGTATATGGGGCACGTTTGCCAGTGGGCGCCCCGTGTATTTAGAAAATTTTTTAAGCTTGAAATGTCAAGCTTAATGCAAGCTGGGCAAGTGTAAACTAGAATACTTGATTCAAGCTTGCATTAAGCTTACATGCTTGGAATTTTCAAGCTTATTGACTTGACTTGATAAATCAAGTTTGATGCAAGTTTGCTGTACTGTCTGGGTTACATGGCCTTTCTACTTCAGATTATTTATAGTTATTACAGATATTTATTAAACATTAGAGAATTACGGATTCATTTCAAAATGCAAAACGACTTATTGAGAGTTAAAAAGTGTGTGCGATTTCGAAACATGCATTGGTCTGAATTTATGTCTGTCTTTAGGAATAAGATTTAGGACTAAATTAATCATTTTGAGATTGCATCAAATGATTTCTGAACATTTACTACATGGTGCATAAATGTGCCAGTTTGGAAAACAAAGTGCTTTCTTTTAATCCCCTCCCCAACCTGGCTTCCCTTCTGACATATGCCACTGGCTTTATTCATGAAGAACGTTGTAATTTTCCGAGAATGACAGCTGTCATCACCTTTTCTTCTGGCAATGAGCCTTATTAATATTATAGTGGAATAAGTCTTGATGTTTAATTTTTTGGCACAAACACAACTCACATGAAAAGAATTAATAAATGAGCGCTCGCTACTAGTCTGATTTTTATTCCCAGAAAGAGAGCTCCTACATAGCAGGTGGAGGGAACTTAGGAGGAAGAACAAACAAGTGCAGGCGTCTGCTTCAAACTGCAATCATAGGCGGTGTAATTTACCCCCTTGGCTTAGGGTCTCCAATCAACCTACCTCCCGTCATCATCATCATTAACGTTGTTTACATTTAGGCCAAGATATTATTGGGTAACGAGCGGCGATCGCTAGATGATAATAAATTCCTAAACTCAATTGTAAAGTGCAATCGGGATCGGGATTGCATTCCCAACTAAATTATTTGTACCTGTTGCCATTAAATAAACAAAGAGATAAAGTAAACAATCTATTTACACATTCTACTAATGTATGCCCTACCAAAATCGATGGCATTTCTACACTGTGAATGCTAACTAGATGTAAACATTAGCAGGTACTTTTCCATTATGATAACATCACTCATCGCAAACTCAAGTTTAATAATTTGTAACTATTGCCAACAAATAAACATAAGTAATAAATAAACATATAAAGTAGATATGAGGTTGCTCTCCCTGGCACATTTTAGCATATTATTTTGTTAACTATAATAATACATATATGAACAGAAAATTAGGTGAGATACGTAGAATCAATGAAAGAGGTATGAAATTTACAATGTCTACCCATATTTTTAAAAATATTGTAAACATTGTTAATATTTTAATCAGGGATATAAGTTAGATAATGTAACCATACAATAAAAACACCAGGTTGCTAACTTTGGCACATTAACACTGGTGTTTTAAAAATGGAGAAAACCCATTAGCCAAACCATGGAGCTCATGAAAGGGAATGGGAGCATACTGATTACTAATTTGAGAAAGCCCGAAGCTGATGTCATTAAGAAATATTTATGTAAGAATTTGCTCAGCACGTTATCACCCTATAAAGTTATTTGTACAACCCTTTCATCAATGGAAATGCCACCAATTATGTTTTTTCATACATTTTGCAATGTTAAAACTTGGCATGGCCACCTTCAGCTTTTATGATGACACAAAATTTGTAGCAACCCTAAATTAAAGAAATTTGATGACAAATACTCTTAAAACAAAGAAGTATGATTTTCGTTGAAATATGTACAATAATTTGACCAACACTGTACTAAGTATAAAGAACAGTAAGGTATGGGGCGGTGCAGTTAGCTGCTAAACAAACAAATGCGTGTGCGTGTGCACACACACACACACACAGTGACTCAAAATAGATGTTACGGCAATTATTTTTTAACCCGTAAGTGATCAAAAAATACTTCCAATTAGAAAAGTTCATCAGATTAAGAGCAGCTTTCAGATATGTCATTTTTTTAAATTCGGGGTTATATACATATCAAAATACGAAATTTAATTTTTATATGATCCCTTCTTTCCTACCCTTTATATTTAGAAGAATGCTGCTCTTTGCCTAAGAAAATTAAAACAAATCCTGTGTTTCTAAGTGAAATAGTTAGCAAGAAAGTTAATTTTGAAAATGATGACTTATGCCACTTTACTTACTGTGTTGGCGTCAGGTTTTAGATGAAAACATCTTTAATTTAGGGACCAACTATGAGTTGATAAAAGATAAATAATGATCCTATTGTTGGCAGGGTTGTTATGATTTTGCCCAACCCAAAAAAACCCGGGTGGTTTTTTTTCTAAAAAGCCCACTTGGAAACACCCAACTGGGTTTTTTTTAAATTTCAACTTTAGTTATGTAGATAATACATCTCTTAATATCAGTACACCACTTGTAAAGTTTATAAACAGCTTCCTATCTCCCCCCACACCACCATTACAAAAGGAAAAAAAAAATTAGACATCACATAGGCATAAAAACTTTCTAGAGAAATTTTTATGCCTATCTGTATTAAATGAATAAGGATTTTTTAACCATAAAAAATAATTAGTTTAAAAAGTTCTAATTAAGCAGTAGTATATCACTGTTAAAATTATTACTAATAGTCAATTTATCGAAGAGCAAACTATGATTGGGGTTGTTATTGTTATTGATTTATACGTTTTTTCATGTATGATTAATATAATTGTAATTATTCGTTACTATTCATTTAACCATTTTTTATTTATAATTGATTTTTGTAATCAATTAGTTGCTTTAAGTTGTATTTTAGTAATAAGCAAAATTTTTTTCAAATATTCTGAAACCCCATCCCTTCCTCTGAAAAAACCCTGAACCCCCCCCCCCCCAAAAAAAAAACCCAGTGAGCTGAATTTTTTCTGAAAAAAAAAAAAAAAAAAAAAAAAAAAAACAGGTTTTTAACAACCCTGATGGGAAAAGCAATTAAATGCGTTCAAATGTGTGAAATTAATAGGTACAGTTTAACCTAAAATGATCGGTACTGCTTTATGAAATTAGCAATAATGTAGTCTTTTGGGGGTTAGCCACTGATTACACCACTCTTCTAGAGAAAGAATTTTAAAGTGTAAAAGAAAATGGCAAAAGTAATCATGTAGGTTACTATGGTGTGGTAACTTACACTAGAAACTGCCAAACATGCTTTACAGGAAAATTCTAACTAAATTAGGATTTCAGGAGTCTACTGTGTCTATCGGATGACTATTAACATAATGTCAGTTTAAACGTACCGTAATTTATGGAAGAAACGCCGCGGTGTTTATGAGTTTAAAAGTTAAAAAATAGTAAGTGCGGCATTTCTACCGGGTGCGGTGTTTACAATATTTTTAATTTTTTTAGCCGATCTTCAATGAAAAATCGGAAAATTCGTTTAGTGATAATTTTCTCAAAAGATGGCACCACCACCGACACGTACTCTTTAGCGTGCACAGATCACAGCGTAGAGAATCAGAATGCGAACCTACCCCCATAGAAAAGAGGTTTGATCTTTGATCCAGTTTTGGAGAAAGTCAGAGCACCCTGAGATGGGTCCATGTCCCGTGCTCTGAAGTGGATGACTTCATACATCCAACCGATGTCTCCTCAATTAAGTAAAAAGAAAAAAAAAATAGAAGTAAATCTTTTACATCTACATTTTAGAAGTATAATTAAATTTTAATGAAGTTTTGAATACATATTTTGAAGGGTTAAAGTTCTGTAAAATACCGCAAAAGTGCACTACCCTCTATTAAATGCACCCGTTTTTCACATGCACCTCTATTGTTCTTAAAATACTGAATTTCAGCCAAAATTAGTCTATGTTGCGCACGGTGCAAGTTTAACCCTTCCCCCCCCCAAAAAAAATAAATAAAGTTAATCTGAAAGTTTTTTTTTTTGCCGTGCGGCTCTGCTCCCTGTGCACTCTATCGAATAAACACTGCCAACTAATTGGTATGCTCAAGAAATGCTGAGTGCTTTTAAAATAAATCCCAATGTTATAAATATCAAAATTAATAAATAAATACCATCAAGAGTTGTTACACAACATTCAGTTTAAAACAACAATTTGCTGAAGCAAGCTCATTACGTAATCAACAGCTGGCCATGGGCGGGGGGGGGGGGAATGTTTACTTTTAACTAGAGCCTCTTCTGACACATCGATTGCTGTTTTCATTTTAATGGCGCCTGGTAGTCTGTCCGAACTTTGTGCGGATGCAAGAAGGTTTTTAGAAGTTATTTTTTTATTTCTATAAATTCACCTTTGTGAATATAAACATTGATATCTGATTATTTGAAAATACGAATCGTAAGCTTCATAAAATAGTGGCAAATACTTTAAAACATTCTATGGGAAGGGGGAGAAAAAAGGAGATTTTTTTACCTTTTATCCCATTACTCCCGAAATATATCCCATCAACGTAATAGCTTTTTTAATAAATTAGGTCTAATAAGTAATGCATCATTTTTTATTTTTTTTAATTAAGAAATTATTTTAGAAAACATTGAATTTTATCTGGCATTCACTTCTTCTGACCACGATCACCCCCCACCCCACCCCACCAATGATCGCGGCTGCGGCATTTATGCCGGGTGTGGCATTTCTGACGATTTTCTAGCTAACTAAGCTCATTTTCGTGGGTGCAGCGTTTACGCCAGGTGCGGCGTTTCTTCCATAAATTACGGTAATTACATTTTTTTCACTTTAAGAGACATCCCCTTATTGCTTGGCGACAAATGCCAAAATTTTCAAATTGATATATCTCGGAAACAGTTCCATGTAGAGACACAGGATTAGTTTTATTAATTTTCTTAAGCAAAAAGCAACATTCTTCTAAATATAAAGGTTAGGAAATGATGGACCGTATAAAAATTAAATTTCGTATTTTAATACATATACAACCCCTAGTAAAAAAATGCCATATCTGAAAGCTACTCTTAATTGGGCGAACTTTTCTAATTCAAAGTATTTTTTGATCACTTACAGTTAAAAAAATAATTGCCTTAACATCTATTTTGAATCACCCGGTATATATACATACAGTGAAACCTCTCCGAGCAGACACCCCTGTATAGCGGTCACCCCTCTAAACTGCCAATTTTTCATGGCACAGATTTTTCGGCTCATAGGCCCAATGTTAAAATAACCTCTATCAGTAGCCACCCAACCCCCTCTAAACGACCACTGAGTGGGATCGCCCATTTCATTTTTTTGGGAAATTCTACTCACTCCAGGCTTTAATTTTGAACAGAAAAAAAAATCAAGGTCAGGTTCATGGGCAAATATATAACCCAGAAATAACTTTCAAAGTCCACTGGAGCAAAAAATGCCATTCAAGTCCATGTTCACGCCAGTTTCATTTTATTAGCTGGTCAGTGATTTGAGTTGCAAATCGTTAAGAAAGTTAGCTGAATTATTTAACTGTGTGAAAATGCAAATCAACAAAATCATTAAAGAAAAGGATTTTTTTTTTGAAAGAATGTGAAGACTTCAAATTTCGTGGTGTTTGATGGATGAGATCTGCTTTTCAAAGTAAAAAACAAACTTGAAAAAATGGTTTCTTCAGAGAAAAGTAAAAACTTAAGGCAAAAATTTTATCTTTTTTTCAAAAAATGTAAGAAAGCATTAAATAAAGTACTAGTTTCTCTTTAGATAAGTTTTAAATTTCATTTTAAACAAGGAATATGTGTCAGCCTTGCTTATATTAAGCATTATAAGCAGTTATCTAATAATAGTAAATAAAACCTTTCAGAGCAGCCACCCCCTCTGAGTGGCCAAATATTCTCGGTACGGTGGAGTGGCCACTCAGAGAGGTTTCACTGTATATATATATGTGACGTCAGATATTTCAGTAAAGTTCCAGAGTTAAGGCAGGTAAAATGGTTTATTAAACATTAGCTTTCAGTTACAACATAGAGTGAGAAGAGGGGAGGGGAGACGGGTACAAAAATCAGCGTGGACTAATTAAGCAGTTGCAGTGGCAGAAATCTCTCGATTTTTGATGTGAGGGTGTATTTACAGGTGTACATAACTCCGCCTCTCTCTTATCTCTAATCGAACCACACACATTTATGAATATGACCTGCATCCGGGATTACAAAGGCGTGTGGACACGTGTACACTCTAAAGAACTCAGAATCGACGGCCTGATGTCTAGCAATTAACTAAAGAATTAAAACATAGCTCCAGAGCGCGCGTGGCAAGTATGACAGGAAAGCAAAACTTACAGTGAAAGTGCTGCTTGAACAATACCCAAACTAGTAAAACCCAAATTACCTTTTTATACATTACATATATATATACATTAGGGATGTAACGGATATCCAGCAAGTATCCAACCTATTGAGCTGATTTTTTAATATCCGAACTACCATTGGATATCCGGCTATATACTACTAAAGTTCTACCTATAATATGCATGGGACAGGATGTCAAATTATATTTGATATAATTAAATTTCCCCTATAAACAGGATTCTACCACTAAAACGGGTGAACAGATAGTAACCAAATTTGATTTATAGACTATACATGAGAAGTGCTTAGGGAATTTTGATTAAAAAGCTTGAGTTAAAAATATGTACAAGTTGCTATTAAACATGAAAAAATATCAAATTTAACACTGAAAATACATCATTCAAAACACACAATTTCAACATTTGTCCAGTAGTTTTTGAGCACATTTATAACTAGTTAGGTTCATATTTAGAGCTGATTTCATGCTGCAAAGTGCTGCTTAGCAGACATTTTTTGAACTAAAACAAAAAAAACTTAAGCACATCTTATGTAGTGTCCATGTGCAAATTTGGAGGCATTCTTCTCATCCTTTTCAGCTGTAGACTGCTGTTTATAGGGAAGTTTAATTATAAGCACTGTGTAATATCATTTGAAAAATATGTGCATTCAGTATATGCAGTTTCTCTCATGGTAATCCCACAAATAATGTAATTTTACACTCTCTCCCCATGGAGTTTCTCCGATATTTTTAATTTGCTCTGGAAATCCGATAATTAACAAAAAACTCAGATTATTCTGTCTTCAAAATTTATTTATAGAGGCAGGGAGAAATTTTCAATCTTCATCTTTTTTGTAAATGACAATCTTTTACTGAGCATTCCTTTATTGAAGTCTCCAATACCTAATGATTAAAAATTAACCCTTATTTTACATATTTATTTTTTAATTGAATTTAGTTATTTAAATTCACTTATGATTTTCTGCAAGTTTCAATTGATTTTTAAAGTCTACTTAAAAAATGTACATTTAAAATGTGTTAGTGAAATATTTATTATTGAAAATTATAGCATGGCTGCTTGTGCAGACAGCCATGTTGTAACATGGTATTTTACTAGTTTAAAATAGTTGTTTTAGTTACTACTACAACATTGCATCTGATTATCATTCTAGTTACTACTGCAGTGTATGACTGTCACTCAATACATAAAGTACTTTAACTGACGTGTGTGTTGCATGTCTAAATTAAGAGTAAAAAAGGGAAATTTTCCTAAAATTTGGAAATTAATGTTTGAAATGATTTTTTAAAATTAATTAACCTCCCACCCTTTCCCCTTATGGTGCCATATAAGTTTTTGTACTCTGAAAGAATGCACATACATTTTAGAAGATAAACAATTAAACGGACCTATTTTTATTTTTTATTTGTAGTTAAAGAAATTTAATGTATAACCTTAAAAATTCTGTTCCATACCTGTATAAAACTACAAAAGAAAGAATTATAATTTCATTATAAATATTTAAAAGGGATTTACTTTTTATTTATCAATCTCTAAAAGTAATTTAACTTAAAATAAAACTAAAAATGACTTAATGTAAATTAATATTAAATGATTAAAACAGAAAAAAGGCATTAAACCTATGTTTGGAAAAAAAAAAACTTATCTATCATAGGTATCTTATCAAAAGTCGTGGATAAAATTTATTCTTCTGCCAGTAGTGTACACATAAAAAGAATATTTTAACTGTTTATATTTTAAGTAACATTTTTTTATGTACATGTATGCAGATATCTAGTTTTTGTAAATTATAAGTCAATTATTAAAAAATACTTTAATGATGTGTGAAACATGTTTACAATTTATTGTCTGATATTATATTAAAAAAATATTAAAAAAAAAAAAACCGATTTTGACTACCTCTAAATTTAATTATAATATTCAGCCTTCAGCTGAAATTAGTTTCCCCTCCGCTAAAGAGGTTTTTTGACAGAACCTTTTAATTTGTATTGGCAGCCATGTACAGGATGTATTTGCATGTAAATCAAACGGGGAGAAACCAACCGTTCTTCCAGTGGTGTCAAGTATTTTAAACAATCCGGTATTTCGGGGAATTCGAAGCCATTGCTTATAGCTAATTCTGGTATTGTCAATTTAATCAAACAATCGTAACATGTTTTGCAAAATTTGCCAATATCATCGATATCTTTGTAAAAGACTAGTTTTATAAAGTCCGTTGTCGCTCCTTTGGACAGTAAAGTTGTTTTGGAATGGGTTCTTATTGACTTTTTGAACCACAGTCGATCACAACAATAGCATTGGTGGATTGGACCATCAGCAACAGCTTCGAAAAATTTCTCAGCTAATTTACGAAATTCTAGTTCTTCACACCTTACATTTAGATCAGTATCTGTTCTTGGTCTTTTCGATGGTATATCTAGACAGAGTCGTAAACGTTTTCTGTCTTGTCTTCTGGATTTGGATTCCGCTTCTTGAGCACGAAAATCTGGATCTTCCCTTTTTCTTTGCATAAATAGACGGTTAGTTTCACGATGACCTTCTTCCGGATTAGACAACTGGCGAGGACGGCCAGCGCGGCCTTGAACAACAGTCCCGGGTATATTCTTCTGATATTTAACGATGTAATACTGAACAGTAGAGCGTGAAATACCAAGCCTACGAGCTATTTCACACTGATCCCGCAAAAATGAAAATTTTAGAAATGCCACGACAGAACACCACCACTTGCTCCGAGGAGGGACAAAAGTTTGAACGCGACTCTGGAAACAAATCCAAGTTCTGAAAAATGAAATCGGAACCTCGGGAACTTGACAGCCAGTCGCAGACGCTCTGACAAAATCTTACAGTTTCCCCTTTTGTTTCATCTGACGTTACTTTGAAATTTTTCAAGTATCCATTATTCCAATCATGTGTCGGATCTTGGTGTGTTTCAAATTTCCGTGAGATCTGTAAGATTTTATTTACTATCAATTATCATCCACGACTTTTTTCGTCTGCCCAAAACTATTACCCTCTTTAGCGGAGGGTAATACACTTAATAACTAAATGCATGTTTATTAGCAGGCATAGGGCAAAATCAATATCCATTGCATCCCTAATGTATATACAGCAGAACCTTGATCTATCGTTTTTCAAGGGGTGCGCAGTAAAAAATAATGCATGCGGGAAAACAACAAATGGGGGTTAAAGTACGAAGAAAAATTTATGAATGCACACAATGTATACAGTATACCAAAAGTACAAAACTTTGTTACCAAACTGTAAAAGAAACAAATTGAAATTGTGTGTAGAAAATTAAGTGATACTTATTTTTAAACATTCAGTAATTTTAAACAGGCTTTTTCATTTATTAATTAAACAAAAATTTTCCAAGATTTACAGTATTTTTCTTGTCTTTTTATGTATTTTCATGTTTGTATATAAAAGTTCATACAATTACAAGTACTATTATTGCATCAGATAAACTTCGTCAGTATTTTTATTTTCATTTTTTTCATCACTGCACATTTCTTCCATTCTTAGGATACAGCACATTGCTACTTCTATATCAATCGAAACATAAACATTCAATTTCCCACCATACACATCCCTGCTAGATGTAAGAACTCTTCACCAACCCAAGAAATAACACCAGTAAGTAATTAAATTTGTATGCCATGTCAGGGTTTCTACAGCTTTTCCTTCCCTGACATCTATCACGGCTTTTCCCTGACTTTATCATGCGTGCTTTCCTGAATTTTGCATTTCTATTTTTAACATTACATCCATTAATTAATAATTTTTTTTATATATTTTGCCCCTTTTTTACAAATAATAATAATAATAAAAAAATTAATATATACAAGAATCTTATTTGACATAACTGGGTTCTAACAAAAACCATGTTTGATAATAATTTAGGATAAAATTAAGCATATTTCAACTGCACAAGATATGCTCATAAAGAACACATTTTAAAATTATTTATAATGTTAAATGAGAAAATGAAAATAAAGCAATTTCTATACTTAGGTTCAAACAGCAAATATTTTCTTGATTTTACCACAAAATTCAATTTTTATTGCATTTCCCTGACCTTTCTTCAATTTCTGCTAATTTCCCTGACTTTTCCCCCAAATCCCCGACCAAAACTCATTTTTCTGACTTTCCAGGTCTGTAGAAACCCTGAATGTAGATTCACTTGACCTTCAATTTCATTTCAGTCAGAAGAAGCATTTTACAACGATGAATGTGGGAAAACGATAATTTGACGAACGATACATGTGGGTTTTATTAACATTATTTGAATACAACTTGTGCAGGGACCATAGAAATAAAACTATCAATATGGGAAAACAATGAATACGGGAACGATAGATTGGGGTTCCACTGTATATATATATACACACACATACATATTGTTGTTTAATGGGGTGATCCTTTATATTGAAAATTTAAGCAGAAATACTTAAAATTATTAAAACTTTACAGCATTTCTTTGAGAAATGTTTCATTTTTGACACATGATGAAAAAGTACTTTTTTTTTTTCCCGCATAAGATACAATAAATGTGATAAAAATAAAATACACATTGATTTTAGAAAAAAGTTTAAATTTGACAAAAATTTTATTAAATATTTATTTCTTCTTTACTTAATTAAAAATGTAACAATTCATTTTAAAAATATTTAGTAATATAAATAAGGAAATAATTGAAATGCAGTAGAGTTTAATATGTATGATGCCTTCTATATATATATTTGGCAATATAATTTCCTATTCCCAAGCTAAATCAAATGTTCTAGCGTCAATTTTATAAAATATTTAAAACATATTTAAAAGCAAAAAATCAATATCTATGTATATGAATGAGAGTTAAGTTTTTTCCTTCCAGATTATTCTGACTGTACAAGCTGCACTTGCTTATTGATAAAAGAACACAAAGCTTGTTTACGAAAAGTGAATCACAGATCTGTTCAAATCCAACAACCACACAAAAATTGTTAGAATGAAGTGACTCCTCTGATCACCATAATAAGATTCTAGTGCTGTTGTGCCTCCATAGATTTCTTCTAGAAGACTTACGTATTGGTTGAAAAATATTGGTAAAAAGGTACAGATGTATCCGGAACAAACACTTGGCAAATACTTTTAAAATGTGAAAGTATTGATACATATTTTTAAAAAAAGATATCGGCACCGATACAATCAGTCTATCCCTAGAAGGTAGCCTACAGTAAAAAATTACTTAGAAAAAAGTTGGGTCAAGCATGGTCAAACAACAAGAGTGGCAGAATAGCAGAGGGTGGTCAAGAAGGGTAATGTATTTTTTTTTTAATTACTTTTTTTTAGTAATAGTTCAACATTTTCCTCAGTAATAAAGATAAATATTTCTAAGAATCCACTTGTTTCATTTTTTAAATGTGTCACGAAGTCACAGCTTCTGATATTCACTGAATAAAACAAAATTAAAAACATGCAATACATTATACTGAAATCTTTTAAGCTAAAATACACTTATGCCAGGATGAACAATCAAATTAACCAACATTTAAATTATTTTTGGATATTTCAGCATATGTATGTGTGTATATACATATATAGTATATATAAAAAATATTTTGGTTTCATTATTGCCATATAAAAATAATATTAATTGACTATGTCATCTCTCAACTTTCGTGTATTTTGCCTGGTAACCCTATGTTGAATTTTTTATGATTGTAACCTGTTTATAGAAAAATACATGTGATGCATATTCTACAGCTTACGAAATATTTCATATTAAAGCTGTTGTGAACTAATAGTATTTAAATATATGCAAAATTATGTCACATACTTTTATGCCTCATTTTTGGGACACATTTTTTAGACTGTTTTCAATAAAGGGGTGAGATAAAATGAGATAGTCATTAATAATACAAAATCCATTTAAATTATTAGTACTTACTGTTGTTAATCTGTTCACAACTTCCATGGAATGCACTGATAATCCCATGTTTAATAAAACAGTAAAATAACTAAAAGAAAAATATTTAAAAATAATGTCAATTGATTTTAAAAAACCTAAAGTTAAATATAATCATGATTTAAAATACAATTAACATATCTACATAACATAAAACAAAGTCGCTTTCTGCATCTGCCTGTTTATCTGCTAACTCCTCTGAAACCATGGAATGGATTTTGATGAGGTTCATCAGTTAGATAATTCTACATGACAGTGATGTCGCTAGACTTTGAAAGGGATGGGTCCTTGGGACCCAGGACTTCAAAATTTCTGGGTCCTTATAAATATAAAAGCATTTGGTTAATTTCACGACTGATATTACCATGTCTCACCAATTTTGGTGTGCTCATGCATATGAATCTTATTTATAAATAACATAAAATAATTAATCAAGAAAAATTTGTTGTGACATGTATGACATTTTATCTACTTTGCCTTCACGGCAAAGCCTTCCTGTTAACCCTCTGAATCCCAATAATTAATAAATCGTAATAATAAAATCCCTTTTTGTATGTACAGTAAAACCCGGGAGAAAGGCCGCATCGGTAGAAATGTTTAAAAAAGTAAAATATACTCGCAGATGAGCCGCAACATCTTAAATTATTAAAACTACAATAAAACACTGTTCAAGCACCCCTCAATCCTATATTAATTTTAAAAAAATAATTACTATGTATTAATAAATTTATCACAAGGAAAATCTGAAAATATTTGAGGAAGGAAAGGATATACAACAGTAAAATACAGAACCCCTCCCCTTTCTCTTCTAGATTGTTTAAAAATATTTACCGCTTCTATAGATTATAGATTTCATTTCTAAATAATAATTTGTCGGTAATAATAATTGTCGGATTTTAATATAAAACAAATCATCGTTTAAATTTACACAAGCGAATATTAAAAATAAATAATACAAAAGCTTTATTCTATTCCAATAGTCCACCATCTCTAACGTGAAAACGGAAGTGTGAGAAGGGGAGGGGGGGGGGGGGGGGAAGAGAAGACTTCAGCTTAACTACGTGTGCGCATAGCAGAACACATATATAATCCTGGGTAAAAGCAGAATATAGGGGAAAACTCACAAGACATCATGGAAAAGTGAACCCTCCTTTTGACTACGAATCTTTCTACCCTGCATTTTCACCCCCAAGTAGGGAAAGCGGGGTAGAAAGCAGCAATAGTTCCGGCATTTACTCTGCATTTGTGTGCATGTAAACCGGCCCACAAAGCCATTTACGATGTGAATCTCTCCAAGTAAAACATGAGCAGTTTGTGTTTTACTAGAGATTTATCCAAAAGTGGCTGTCTGAATGCACCTTCTTGATCCCCCTTTTTTTTTTCCTTCAAAATTTTGCATGATGGTAATTGTGCGCCCCGCAGGACGTGTCGTAACTTTTCTTTTGCATCCCATCCCCGATTTTTTGCATATTTGTTTGCCGCACTACAGCACGTAAGCAGCAGCACTGATTCATGCAAGGTTTATATGGTTTACAGAGTTGCCAACCTGGCAAGGTGAAAAATCAGGAGATTTTATTCTAAAAATCAGGAGACTTGTTTTTGATTAAAAAACTAAATTTTAAAAGATCACGGTTGTATCAGCTGAAACTACATTTTGGCGAGAGAAAAAAGCCTCTTTGGAGGGACGTTTGTTGCCAGATATAGATTTCTTGGACCACAAACAGAAAATAATAATTATGGGTCATGAAAAATGTTAAGTTGGAAAGTTAAAAATTGGGGTCAATTTTTACTCTTAAGGCATTGGAGGATTTAACGAAACAATGTCAAACGAAAAATAATCATTTTTAAGAGTGATGGAAAAAGATAATTTCAATGCTTTAGGAACATGAAGCTGCACTTTTTTCACTATTATACATTTGTCAGTGAATTGATTTGTCACACATGTGTGGTGCTGGAACTAGTTTGATTGCAGGAAAGGGTAAAATGCTGAGAAGGGTTCCTTCCCACGACAAAAGATTTCAAATTCAAAAAATCGCATTATTCATGTGATGAATGATAAAAATCGGGAGAAAATGAGCAAATAATCAAAAATCAGGTGAAATTTATCCTAAATCAGGTTGGCAGGAGATCAATGAAAAATCAGGAGTCTCCAGCCTAAATCAGGAGAGTTGGCAACTCTGGGTTTATATATATAAAACATTATGGTGCGACAATATTTTGCATGTGTATCAAAGAAAAAGGTGATATTTACACCTTCGCATTAAATTTTTCAGCTTAAAGCATGCAAAATAATTGTAATAATTGGTTTCATATACAATAAAAGTAGATCAGTGAACAACATGAAATTAATATTTTAGATACTGTAAGTAAGACTCGCATTATTTTGATGTTACAAGTTTAAAATTTTTTTAAAAAAAATCACGATTTTAGAGACCCAATTAGGTTAACAGGCTTTCACAAAGAAAATAATGCAACGAGCAAAATAATATTGGAGTGGGGGACTTATTTTTCAGGAGTTTAATGAATAAATATAAATATCAATTTAAATTAACAATCATTGATGCAAAAATTACGTCCCGTGCATAATTATTTCATACCTTATCTGATTTTGGTTAGCTTGGAATATGTCTTTAAAACTAATAAGATTGTTCGATTCTTTTTTACACTGCATTTTGCATCATAAAGCATATTGTAGTAATATTTTAAAAGCACATTGAGTAATAAAAAGATCTATTTTTGAAAAATTGTCCAAAGGATAATTTTACCTTCAACCAAAGAGGGCAAAATGATTCTACATTTCAAAATAAATTAGTGGGCTTAGACCTGAGTGTTGAGTGCGTTTCTCATAGATAGTTATACGTAGCCACTTGCAAACAAAATTTGTTCATATTGTGTAACAAAAAGTCAGCTGCAAATATTGTTTATAAAGAAATTCTATAATCAAGTGCAGTAACTTCACATTTTTCACCTTTTTTTCTAAATTGCACCCGTGTGAAGCCAGGGCGGGTCGTTAGTTATTATGTAAAAATAAAAAAGCAACATACTCTGTAATTTGACTGGAAGTAATTAGTTTTAGTAGAACTTCAACAGCAATCGTAGGGTTATTTTCAACTAAGTCTGGATACTGTAAAATATGAAAAGTTTAAAAGGCAAAACATGCACAAGTAACATAAAACAAAATTAATACAAAACAAAATAAAAACAGCATCCTGTACAAATTAGTTGGTTGGAGATTCAATTGAATGAGCTTAAGTATTACTTTCTAAAGAAATTTTTTATTAGGGTAGCATTGTGAATATCAACTGAATATCCATAAAAATAAGATTAGACTTTTGTCTGTAGATTACTTTGATTTAAAAAATTTTGAGATTTCTATTTTTTTCAACTACCTGGGAACCTGGTACAGACATTTATAAAAAGTTTTATGTCTGTTGTTCTGTCCATGATGCCAATTTTTTTATTAGGGTAGCATTGTGAATATCAATTGAATATCCATAAAAATAAGATTAGACTTTTGTCTGTAGTATACTTTGAATTAAAAAAATTTGAGATTTCTATCTATTTCAACTACGTGGGAACCTAGTACAGACATTTAAAAAAAGTTTATGTCTGTTGTTCTGTCCATGATGCCCCCCCCCCAGTAATCACGTAAAAATTAAGCAAATGAAATTAAATTTGGTGACATAATAGGTGGCCACTCAAATTAGAGGTGTCAAACTTCTAAAAAAAAAAATTTCAATTTTGCAAAAATCATTTCCAACTGTGCAAATTTTTGTTCGTGCATCATGCAATAACAACTAAAACTAATGAAATGAAATTTGTTAGCATGATAGGTGATCACTCAACTTAAACTACAGGCACTACATTTAAAAAAAATGTTCATTAGATTTTGATATTTTGCAAAAATTTTTGTTCACACATCAAGCAATGACGACTTAAGTGAATAAAATTAAATTTAGAATTGCAATAGGTGGTCATACAACTTAAACAACAGGTGTCAAATTTTTTGAAAATTTTGATAAAATCCTGAGAGTTTGCAAAAATTTTTGTTTGCACATCAAGTTACACCAGCTAAAGCAAATGATATGAAATTGGTGACATGATAGGGGGGGTCACTCGCCTTAAACTGTAGGCTTAATTAAAAAAAAATGTTTGATTAGATTTTGAAATTTTGCACAACTGCTTCAAATTGCAAAAATTTTTGTTTGCACATCTTGTAATAACAACTTGAATCAAATTTTGTGACATGATAGGTGTCCATACAACTCAAACTGTTGCCGTCAAATATTTTGAGAATGTGGATTAGATATTGAGCTTTTGCAAAAATTTATTCAAAATGTGTAAATATTTGTTTGTCCATTACATATAAATCACTGAAGTGAATGAAATAAAATTTATCATTATCATAGGTGGTAACTTAAACAGTTCCGTCAAAGTACTTTAAAAAAATAATTTTTTTAAAATAGATTTTGAGATTTTATTGAAACTTCAGTAAATGTTTCATCCATTCCTGAAAAATGGATATGGAATAGAATGAAATTAGGGGTTATGCTACATGGCAAGTTAAAACATAGATGCCAAAACTGTTTTAAGTATTTCAAATTATTTTGTGATTTTATAAATATTGTGTAAATGGTTTTTCTTGTATACCTCTAAAACAACTTACGGGAATAGAATACAATTTAGTAACATGATCAGCAAACAAACAATAAATGTTAAATTTTTCAAAAATGAATAAACTCAAAAACGTTTGCAAAAATTGGATTTTTTCCTTCCTTTTGAGGTGGAATCACTTAAAAGCATCTGGAGGTAACATATTAATTGGCTATTAAACAAATTTCATCAATTTTTAAAAAAATGCTTATTTGCTTTTTTTTTAGATTTTGTAAAATTTTCTGGAGGCATGGTATTAAAATACCTAGAGAATTTAAAAAAAAATTGCTAAAGGAGAGGAAGAGCTCTTAACTTTGAGAGCTCATTCCAATAAAATACACTGCTGGCCACCCAAATTGCAACACCAAGAAAAACAAGAGATATCACAACAAAATTTATTGTGTAGATAACATGTTGACCAAGTAACAAATGATTAAATTTACAGCATTCTATGAAGCGTGGTTCCTGCCAAAATCAGTATCCAGAGTAGCCGCCGTTGTTGGAGATCACAGCTGCCACACGCCTCGGCATTGATTCAAAGAGACTTTGAATGTGTTCTTGGGGTACAGCAGACCAAGCAGCTTCCACACGTTGCCAAAGTTGATCTGGTGTGACAGCTGGGGATGAACTCTGGGTCAGTCGTTGAGCAACCATGGACCACATGTTTTCTATCGGCGAAAGATCCGGAGAGCGCGCCGGCCAGGGAAGCAATTCAATCTGGTGATTGACGAAGAACCCTTGGACAATGCGTGCCACGTGTGGCCGTGCATTATCCTGCTGAAATATGGCTGTTGGCAAGCCCTGAAGGTAAGAAAGGACAACTGGCTCCAACACCTCGGAGATGTAGCGCTGGCTGGTTAAAGTACCGGCAATGCGTACTAGAGGAGTGCGAGAGAGATATCCGATACCGCCCCATACCATAATACCCGGTGCAGGACCAGTGTGACGGTGCATAATGCAGCTGTTCAGCATCCTCTCTCCACGGTGTCTCCAGACTCGAATCCGACCGTCGTGGTGTTGCATACAGAAGCGTGACTCGTCAGTAAAGAGAATTTCATTCCATTCTGTCGTCCACATCCTTCTTTCATCGCACCATTGGCGGCGGAGACGTCTGTGGTTCCGCGTCAGAGGTAGACAAAGCAACGGACGTCTTGCGGACAGACCATTCTGCTGTAAACGACGTCGAATGGTACGCGCAGACACTGGATGATGCGTTACAGACTGAATCTGCTGTGATATGGTTCGTGATGTGACTGAGCGGTCCGTCACTGCCATGCGTACAATCTGCCTGTCATCACGTGACGTGGTGCACTGAGGTCGATGCGGTCGATCACGTCTGTCCGTCGTACCCTCCTGCACCCAACAATCACATATCCGCATCACAGTTGTTTGGTTTCGTCCAATACGACGACCGATTTCCCTGAAAGATAACCCACAATCTCGGTATGCCACTATCCTTCCTCTGTCAAACTCGGATACTTGATCAAAAGATGATCGTTGTTTCCTACGAGGCATAATTTATCGTTTTTTTGAAAAAAAAGCAAGAAAAACACAATTGCTGTACTTGAAACCGTCGAAATCTCCAAGCCTTAAATAGCGCTTTGAGGTGGCGCCACAGGCGCGCTTGATGTGCGTCTGCGCTGAAATTCTAATCATTTGCATATCTCACCTCAGCTAATGCATGTTGTAAATTTCATATTATTTGCATGTTTCCTTCAGGGTGTTGCATTTACGATGGCCAGCAGTGTAAAATCTTAACTTCGAAAATAAATGTTCTCTATTGACAATTTTACTCAGCACTTAGTTACTTTCTAATTTGTAATCTTAACAACACACAGAAGTTATAACTATGGTTTCTATACTTTTAGTAATCTGCTACTTTGATTCTTCGTACTTCCAACAAAACTGGCGAAAATTCAGGCTTTTTGGAAATCTGTATTTCCCACTAACCTGTTAACAACAGGTACTTCAGCTAGTCATAAATAAAAAAGTATAATGGAGGCAGAAATTTAATTACTAATAAATACTTCCAAAAATATATTCATTTGACATTGATAATTTTTATACTTTAATACACTTATAAAAATTTCCAACAAATGAAATAGAAATCTTTAACTAATAGTAGTTACCTTAGTAGGTGTTAGGCCAATATGATAAACAATCTTTGGATCAATTTCTAATTCTGATAATAACTGCTGCTGCTGGTTTATCGTTAAAGAAGATTTGAAAGCTTTAGCCATAAGTCGTTTAGCTTCAACACCAGCTGTATTGCTAACACACATAGAAGTATCCCACATTATTTTATGCTCAGCTGGATTTGTAGGGTTCATCCACACAAGCTGAAAAATAACTGCACTGTATATATATTTTCACAAACAATGAGGAAAACAATAATTGAAAATCTTTCATTGATACTTATATTTTTTTGTTATTTTAATTATATTTTAGTTAAAATAGAATACAATGGATTACACAGTAAAACATAAATAATTATGAGCAAATATGCAGTGTTAAAACTAACAAAGAACTTTGTAAATAATACACACATACATACATATATTACAACAGAATAGGGGTATACTCTTCTTTCGTTGTACAAATTTTTCTTTTCACACACACAAAAAATTGTTGTGGGGGAAAGAAAGAAATTCAGTGAAGTCCACTTACTTCATCAAAAGAGTAAGTGGACCACTAGTCAATATTTTAATAGGCTAATGGTAGGATTTTGGGTAAGTGAATAGATCTTTATATATAAATCTTAGGGGGGGGGGTGCTGTTTTCTCTGAAACAGTTTTCTGGTAGCAACTTTTTTTGCAGTACAAATCTGCCCGCAAAAAATGCATTTATTTTTAAATAACACTTATTTTTTTATTGACACTAGAGCAGTCTCATTTTGGATTTATCAAAAATTATCATTGGGGATTAATTTGACTTTCATAAGAAATGCAAGCCCTATTGAAGTAAATTACTTTTATTGATAAATGATGATGAATTACATTATATGAGATTTTTAGAGATTTTATAAATTTTATTTATTTAGTTTTTAGAGTTTATATTTTTCCCTAATGCTTATAGAGTGGGTGTTTCTTTTTCTTTTTGAGTTTGGAGGGGGGGGATGAGAGTATATGAATAACAATATGTAATGTAATATATTTTATTAAACAAAATTATCTCCCAGGGATTTAAGTGATAAGACAAAGGTAAGTTAGAAATGCAAAGAAATATAAATTAGCAATCAACATATTTCGAAATGAGAAAATAAAAAACACAAATTAGGAATAAACAAATAAATCTGTTCCAAAGTTAAACATCAGAGCAAGTACAACAATATGCAAGCTTGGCAGAGACAGCAGGATATTCACTGCCAATTGGTTTCTGGCATCTTTCTTAGCTTGCAGAAGTTTTATTTTGTCCTTTGTAAAGTTGAAAGGCACATTTCTTTCATTTCAGGATCTGTACTCTATCAATTTGGTGTCTCACAAAGCTCCAATTTGTATTTCTTCAATGAGCGCTAGGATAAATTCTCGACATGAAATTGGGGTGCCTGAGAATTCTTCAAAAATTATTCAGTGCACCAATGCCAAATACACTATAAAAACATGAACAGGCCATATGTAAGTTCGGCATCTTGTAATATATTTCTTTATATTTCCTTAACATTTGGTCTGCTATGTCTACACCACATTTAGTAAGTACTATAGTAAAAAGTTACAGTGTTTGACTTTTTCCTTGCAGTGCTGTCTGTAAACACATTTGTGTGCATAGTGTTAAAAATCATGACATTCTTTTTGTCCTTGCACACTTTGAGTGATTTAACACCATTTTTCAGCAAAGGGCATAATTATTGGAGGCAAAGATGTGCTGAAGACAATAGGGCGTAATTCTCTCTTGTTCACATGCATTATCCTAACAATTGTGGTTTTCTTTGCAGATAGTTCATCAGCAAGTTTAAAGACGTTAAAAAATTGTCGGTAGTGACATTGAGTCTGCAGATTAGATTTGGTAGCAGTAATGAGCACTGTATTTGAAGTTTACATCAGTCTAGCCAGAACTTATCAAATTTGTCAGGCTTATTTGTCATGTATTGAATGTATCTGATTTACGAGTCAACGTTTGCTCATCAATGGTTAAATCTTATCCAGGATTATCACACAAATAAGTTTTTAATAAGCTTGAACCAGATTTCAAAAGCAAACACAAATATATTTGTGAGAAGGAGCAACTGCTACTGTGCACATCAAGTCTGATCTGCATGATTTCACATAAATGAGATTTTTGTAGTGGAAACTGTCTGTTGTGCAGAAAAACAAAAGTGAGTCATCGAGAATTTAAAAATAGACTTTCCCTTAAGTCCAATTGCAAGGATGGAAAAAGAAGCACAATTCAGAAAAAATTGTTTGTAAAGATTTTTAATAGCTTCATGTCCCATTAACACTGTCTTAGGTTTTTTCTGAGGTGAGCATCAGCTCTTACATTGAAAAATGTGACTGAAAATTGGGTGTTCTTGCAGTTTTTCTGTTGTTTTTTTTTTCAGGGGGGGGGGGGGGCTAAAAAAAATGAGCATATATATATTTTAAAAGTTGTAAAGGGTTAGATTTTGCTTAAAATGTGTACCCATTTAATATACTTCACTCCTCTTACAATTGCAGTAACATGTCAAAACCCTTTCTATATTGAAAATCAAAGATGCTGATGAAAGCTGCTCGTCTTTAACCAATACCTACAAAACATCTTGTAGGGTATTGCCTTATCCTATAGACATCAAGCTCACCACTATCCTTCTTTATCATGACTTTTGAATCACATGAATTTAAACTTTCTAATAGGGTAGAAGATATTCATTAATTTGTCAGTCATATGAAAAATTCATTAATTTTTCAGTACTTTCTTTTCACTTTCCGAACATGTACCATGTAAGGAAAGTATTGTAGTCATGAAAAAATTTGACTTTTGTGTATTTACATGTTTTGAAGTCTTCAGAGTTCATTTGGGCTATTTTTACGAGATGTATGTATGTATGTGTGTATATGAGCGAACATGATAGCTTCTAAACGGTGCATTCGATTGAGCTCAAATTCAGTATGTATATTATAAGTCACCATCGCTTGATTTTGATGTGTATAAGGCTTATAGTTTTTTCACAGGGCTACGACAAAGATTTCTTTTACATTATGCCCTTTGGGAGAAATTCTTGAAAGTGCACTAGCGTTTAAATGGTGCATTCGATTGAGCTCAAACTTCATATGTATATTATAGGTCACTGACGCAGGACCAGTATTGATTTTGGTGAGTATAGGATTTATAGTTTTTTTTACAGGGCTGCAAAAAAGATTTATTTTACGTTATGACCAATGGACTGAAATTCTTGAAAGTGCACTAGCTTCTAAATGGTGCATTTGATTGAGCACAAATTGGACAGGACTATAAAAGGTCTTGGTCACATGATTTGCATAGATTTTGGTGTGTAGAATTGATAGTGTAACGAATTTTTTGGGTAACCCACTTTTCTGGAGGCTAAACTAGTAATTCGTATTTACGAGTCAAATAATTAAATCTTGCATTTTGTAGCATCAAAATTGGTTAACTAGAATGGAAGATATTGAGTTTTGGGTTTCCCCATTGGTTATCATAAGGTTTTCTAGAAATCTCCGAGAAATATTGATGCTAGAGCTTAGCTGATGTCACTTTTGGGGACTTATTTTTGGCATGCAATTTGATGATAATTAAAGGAAAATTGGATGATTGGTAACATTTCGGGCATTTGGTGTGATTTTACAAATGGAGCTTGTAATGTTTGTTTCGCTTCATTAATTGCATAATAGCCTAATGATTCAACTGTATTCCCTATGACGCAATAGAAATTTTCACTTTAAGGGGAACCTTCGAAAAATTTCTTCTAGCTTTTGCGACACCTATAAATATGACAGCGGGTTGCCAAATATAATCAGTCTTGCTGTAGATTGCGAGCAAAACAGTACTGTTTACTACATTACCATTCTGTTTACTGCATTAGCCTGAGAATTATGCTATGGGAAGCAATATTTTGCTTGATACGAGAAGCTTGTTTTTAAATGTTGTGTGTCAATTCATCATTGTGGAATTGTTTATGATTTTCCTTGAGCATTCCCACTGTTTTATTTTGTGTGTAAATCACAGCATCTGTGAAAGCTTCTGTACTAAGCGGACTGCACGATACTGGCCGTTAGTGCCTGTGAATTTCACACAGCTGATTGTTCAACAAAGTTCTAGAAGCAACGAAGTTCGAGTTCCATCCTGACAAAATGGACTTCTAACTAGAACTTTCTACACATACTGGACTTTAGAACAACGAACCCAAAAATCAAGCATTTTTCTGCAACACTAGTTTGTTCATGGGATTGCAAAAATTAATTCTTATACATTGAGGCCCATGGAAGCAAATCATTTAGAATGAGCTAGTGTCTAAATGGTGCATTTAAAGAAGTTAATCTGGGTATGTTTATTGTAGGTCATCGTCACACAGCATGTATAGATTTTGCTGTGTACAGGACTTACAGTTTTTGACAGAACAACAAAAGAGTATTCTTTTACACAGAACTGATCCTAGACCGGCGGCCGCCCATGTGCAAATAAAAGTTGACCTACCTTTTTTATACAAACCTTATGCTTTAAATTTTATTTTCACCGCCCATGTGCTGTGCACCATCATGTCCCCCCACTAGGATCAGCCCTGCTTTTACGTTATAGCCCATGCATGGAAATTCCCGAAAGTGTGCCAGTATCTACAGACTGCGCTCGATTGAGCTCGAATTGGGTATTATATTATACAGGGTGTCTACCAAATTTCTGAAAGTCAATTTCCTGACTTTTGGGAGGTCCCGGGAAAAAAATTCCTGACCACTGCATTTTACTTTGGGAAATTGCACAATGCCCCCCCCTTGCCTTTATATTTGCATATTTTGTAGAACTTCTTGAAATCAATTTTAACTGAAGTATACAGAATTAAGCTTTGATCCATTGAGAAACAGAAGTAGTCGCACACTTTCTGATAGAATTAACTAACTGTTCTTGTAAATACGGTCCTAAACCATAAGTTACAAAGTAAGCTATTTTGTCTTCCTCCCGTCAAGATTTTATAAGGAGGGAAAAGCGGGGGCTCATCAAACACATCGTTTGCTTGATGCTTTCGCGGTTCGAAAAATGCGTTGCAGTTGCTTTCGGTTTCGAGTCTAACAATCGGAGAGAAAGGGTAAAAAAAAAAAGGACACGAAAAAAAAATTGATTCTTTTGGTGAATTTTCCAGACCCATTATCCAATTTCCCGGTTTTTTCCAGACTTTCCGGACCCATTTTCCAATTTCCCGGTTTTTTCCAGACTTTCCGGACCCATTTTCCAATTTCCCGGCTTTTTCCAGACTTTCCGGAGCGGTAGACACCCTGTTATAGGTCATGGTCTCATGATTGGCATAAATTTTTGTATGTCTAGAGCTGGCAGTTTGTTCACAGACTTGCAAGAAGTAATTCTTATATATTACAGTTTAAGGATGTATATCATTTAAAGTGAGCTAGTGTCTAAATGATGCATTCGAATGACATCAAATTACATACACATATTATAGGTCACTGTCTTACATACTGCTTAAATTTTAGCAAGTGTACACCATACAGTTTTTTCCAGTGCTACAAAAAAGTATTCTTATACATTGCGCCCTACACATTCAAATTATTTTAAGTGCACTAGTGCCTGAATTCTAGATCCATTGAATGAAATTTATGTTGAGTTGAATGAAATTTATTTAAACACTTGATAAGTGTTCAGAAAGTCAAGTGGAGTCGTTCCAGTTTTTTTTCTCATGAAGTGAAGGTAAAGTGTAGAAGTGTGCTGGATCTTAAAATATCAAGATCAGCAGATAGAGATATAAACTAGATAATTTGTTTCTTAGATCCACAAACATAGATAAACATGAATTTTTAATGTATAAATCCATGTTTAAGAAGACACTTAAGTTAGTGGATCGTCGGAGCATAATTTCAAAACACATGTTATTTTGGACTTAGAGATGCACAAAATGCTATCTGTATAGATATATTATTCAACACACAATGAAATTGTCCACATTAAGTACTACGAGATAGTAATAAAACTAATTAAAATGTTGCAGTAAATTAATATTTTTAAATTATTTTCTTCAATAATTTAAGATTGATCAATCTTGGACTCAAAAGATGCTTGACAAATTAATATTTATATATATATTTCTGTTTGCAATTTTAAAAGTTTACATAAATATATTGTGATGATTAAACATAACAATCGATTAATTCGCTAAAAAATTCAAAAACGTTTTTTCTTGTTAGTATTTTTACTCTGCTAACTCAGTTACAACAAGGTTAAAAAAAAAATAATTCACTATTTAAGTCTGATTAAAAATAGAGTTCCTCATTTAATCAAAAGAATAAAATTCTGATTAAATATTAGTAGCAATCCAATGGCGCTTTCCAGAATTTTTTTAAAAATTAATTTGATAACAGGCGTTCCAACTTTCCAAAATCAAAAAGCCCGAGATATCCTGCTTTTTAATGTCAAAAAGCCAGAGATCTTTTATGCATTCTTACATGGACATTTTCGTGACTTTCATGACAGATTGTTCAAAATCATGGCATTCATGAGTTTCATGATCGGTAGACACCCTGTATTTTATTCAAATTTATGCTTACATCAAAATTTAAAAGCTTTTAAATTTTATTCAACTACTTGTTAATTGACAGACTAATTGGCTTATTAATATTTATTGATTCTATCATAATTATTCTTTTAACAACAATTTCTGTATCCCATTGAACTAACAGGCATGTAACAACAAACTTTTAGTACAGTAATGTGATGATATTCATACAATTAATGAAAGTATTTATTAAAAATTATCCTTAATAAATATATGCTCAGCCCTATGTAAATAATACTGATTTAAACATATGTGATTTGCATTTTAAATAGAAAGAATCAATAACTATGAAGAAGCAAGGAATATTTCTTATAAATAACAATGCTGAATTTCGATTAAATAAAATTTACAACAAGTTTCTTGCTTTTATAATTTAAATGCTCTGTAAAAGATCTAATGGTGAGAAACTGATACAAATATGGATCTTTATTTTTTGATGGAGCGCCTTGGATACGCATAAGAATATGGATATCTGGCACATCTGTAGCAAAATATACTCCACACCCCTGGAGTAAAACTAAATATTTATCTTTTTACTGTTGCAGCTACCTATGTAATTATATCATTATGTGAGTTTAATAACAAAACAATAATTTGAACATAATGCTGTAAATGCAAAGCATATAATTTTAATGTGCTTAGCAAAATGGTAAAAGATTTATTTCTTTACATACACAAAATAATTTTCTTGATGTTAGTAGAACCACATTACATTTTAATAAGTCTTCCATTATTATACAAAGGCACTATGTTCCGATTCTTTTATTGTAAAAACTTATACAATGATATAATTATGTAGGTGACTACAACAATGGGAGATAAATAATATCTCTCCAACCACATTTCGCCTTTACTTTTTTTTTTGTGTGTGTGTGTGTGGGGGGGGGGGGGAGAGCTGACACTGAAAGATTAGTGAACTTTTATTGCAATTGGCAAATTAATAAATATTCTCTATCCCATTAGAAAGTGTAAACTCACGTGACACTGATGCCATGAAGATAGAGTGATAGAGGTAAGCTTGAGGTATCCCTCCCTTATCCTGTGGAGACCAAGACCATTTGTAGGTGTTGGTCGAAGACTGGCAGCTGACATCAGCATCTTTGATTTCCAGTACAGAAAGGATTTTGATAAGAGCAGTAGTAGGAAACACTACTTTTTTTGTAGTAAACTACAACTACTTCTCAAAAAATGTAGCTAGCTACAACTATTTTTGAAGTATTGTCACTACTTTGCTACTTTTTCACAACAAATTTTGCTTTAAGATTAAATTTACATTCAGATTTTAGAATATTAATAAACTAATTAGGGAAAACTACTGATATCCTATGCATATACTGGAGATAACTATTGCTCTAATGATCTTTTATGCGCCAACTCTAGTTCTATGCTAGGCAGAAAGAGCAATCGCACCATGTGATTAAATATCACAGGAATGACACAGAAAGATTAGCATTAAAAGTAGTTTCCAAAAGTGCTACAAACTACTGATTTTTGTATCTCACTACATCTTACATTACTTTTTTTTTAAAATAGTGCGCTACAGTACAAACTGCAAAAAAAAAAGTAGCGACTACTGTAATTTTGCTACTTGTAATGCATTACACACTACTTGCTGCATAGTGCTTATGCACTACTAGTAATGCTTCACACCCCTGGACAAGTATAACTGCAATAGTAGGAGGAGTAAAATATATTAAACAGGGAAATTTTGTGCATAATTTAACAGTCTACAGTTAAAAAAATATATACAGTAAAACCCGCTTAAGAAGTTTTCCAAGAAGGTGAAGAGCAAAAACTTCTTAAGTGGGAAAACTTCTTAAACGGGAGACTAATATTTTGAAAAACAAATAAAGTAATTTCAGTATAAATATTGAAGAAATATCTTTGACATTATTAAAATATTATCTAAATAATACAAAGTTAATCTGAATCTTAATATATATATAAAATGCTAATGTTCGTTTGTAAAGACAAGGTTTTCTCTATCACCACCAACTCGAATTAACTTCCCGTTGGGGTGGTAAATACTCCTTGGTCTCACGGTGAAAGTAAGGGAGTTTGGTCGCGGTGGGTGGTTGTAGGTGGCGAAAATGTGAAAAAATTTGCTATTTTTTAACGCTAATAATTGAAAAATTTTGCTATTTTTTAACGCTAAAATTTCTCTTTACAAATATGGTTATTTTCCTACAAATTGGTATGCTATATCGATATAGAGCATTTCGAAGAATTAAAAATAAGTTTAATTTATACAAATGCAAATTTTAATTATTTTCATTGTTCATACTTTATAATTAAAAAAATTATTTAAATTCTGAATTTTTTTTTTTTATCCTTTGTAATTTTATTTTAAAATTACAAAAGTGTAAGATGTAAGACTTTTGGGCCCTAAAATCTGTAGGCCCTGGGCAGTTGCCCCGTTTGCCCTGCCGGTAATATATGCCACTGGTAATAAAATAAAACACATCTTTTACGAACTTTCAGCAAATTTGAGGACGCTAGACAATGTCCATTCTCTTTCACAGATGGCGCCATAACTGCACACTTTGCAAGCTAAAATCCAGCTTAAGCCAACCTTGCATTGCCAAGCCAAATGTCAAGCTTGATTTAAGCTTATGTGCTGTCTGGGATAAAGTAAAATAATATAATTAACTAGTCTATATTAATTTTTTTTTTTTAATATTCACTTAAGCATCATTGAAATCGATTTTACAGAAAAAAAAAAAAAAAAAAATTTCAGTAGTTTTTTTTTTTTTTTTTTTTTTTTTTTTAATGGGCAATCTTTAATGGATCTTCTGTTTTTAAACCATTTTTTTCCTTCACATGTTCAACGCTTTTAATAAAATGACAAAAAGTTTCTAGTACTATTACAGCATCTGGAAAATTAAGAATTTCCACAACGTCTTGTTCTGTTTCACTTATTTCTTAATTTTTTGTAAGCTGACGAATTTCATGCAATGTTAGCATTTCACTGGCCAGTACAATCGTTTTCGTCCTAAACATTGATTTCTACATACAATAATAAGAAAAGGGGTGGGGGGGGAAAGAAATGCACGTGTAAACACTTTCTAAAAGTAAACTTAGAAGTGAAAAAACTTTTTAGGCGGGAAAGTGTTTGGAACGAAACTTATTAAACTTGTTGTTTTAACATTGTATGAATAGGAAATAATTGGGAACCGCAAATAACAGCTTTTTAAGCGGGAAAACTTCTTAAACGGGTTTTACTGTATCAACTCATTTTTGTGCCAGTTTTACAAAAATTTGGAGGGGAAAAAAAAAAAAAACATTTCATTTTTGGCGATATTTTTTAACATATGAGCTAATGTTCACCCCAAGAGATGGGGAAAGCCTAAGGCAGTCATTGCACTTCTAGTGTTAAAGCACATTTACACTACAGTTTTGTTTTAAATCATAGAATATTCTAGCACATAAAACATGCATGAATGTTTTCTAAATTCACAGTATTATGAAGAAAATATAAATAATACCACTGATAATTTATCTAGAACTAAACATTGGGTATCATAAGTAGGCTTATGAAACCAATGCACTAAATCTTAAATTGGTCTAAGCAATATAGGTAGCTACCTACAAAAAATTAAATGTACACTTGGTCAAAAGTAGTTAGACAAGTAGACTATATTAAAAATGAAACTCAAAATACACAGTATCCTGATATATCAATTTAGAACATCAGCTTATTTCAATACAACACCTTCTGATGTATAAAGGTATAGTGTAAGAGGACTTAATTTGTTCTGGGACATAATCAGGAACAACATTAGCCATACATGGTCTACTTACACCACCATACTGGTGGTCCACTAGCCTCAATTCTGGAGCAACTGGACAACCAGATTTTTAAAAACTAATTACAAGTAACACAAATTTCTCAAAAATTAAAGGAAGATTCAGGGATGAGAGTGACAAAAATGAAAAAAAGCGGAAATTACACGTGAAGGTAATTTTGAACAAAACTGAAAATAACGAGAAAAGTGAAATTAGGGTCAAAACCAAGGGCGTAGCCAGGATTTTCATTAGGGGGGGCAGGACATGGAGTCTAACCGGAGAATGCCCGGTTTGTCATAATCAGACCCTATGACTAGCTCATTTTAGAGGGGGGGGCAGCTGCCCCACCCTGCCCCTCGGTGGCTACGCCCATGGTCACAACTGAAAATGTTTGAAAAAACAAAGAAATTTCAACAATGGAAAGGCTATAGGAAAAATATTTACTCTCAAAATGGATGGGAAAAGATTGCAATTGGGATGGAGGAGCAAAAAAAACAGATTTTTGCCGATCTATAAAATAAACAAAACCGCAATTTTCTGCAAAAAACTCTCATGCCTGAAGATTTCCTTTTTATGCACTTTATAAATAAGTAACTTGTTCTTTTGTACGCCATTTATTTTTCGGGGGGTGGGGGGGATATTTTAGAAGAAATCAAATTACAAGATCAAATTTTTACAAAATTGCTTATAACTTTCACAAAATATAAATTAAAACAATGTCAATGTTTTTCAGGTGTTATGGGATATATATATTTATTTACAATTACGTATAATAGATGCAAATCATCTATAATTGAAGAATTGGTTAAGTTAAGGGAAATGGGTTTAAAGAGAAAAGAATACATTCTGAAAACTACCTCATCATCAAATGCATGTATAGGTGGTACTAGTCTTATACATTTGGGTTTGTAACAGTCTTGCACAGGGGCATCATTCCCACACAGTAATGCTTCTCTTACTGTTTTCAGTACATCCGGATCTGGTGTTTCTCTATAAATATTAAATAAAAATTAGTTATGGTGATTAAGATAGAAGATTGCTGTAAATTTACTATATATAGATATATCCCCATACAAAAACCCTTAATGGATTAAAAATGTGGGACACAGCATTTTACTTTATAGCTTACTTTATGACTTAAATATGGGTCTTAAAAATAATGATATCAAATTTTGAGTGGTGCCCTGGTATGACTTTATAAGATTTGTTTTTAAATTCCATTACGATTACTCTTGTTTTATTTTCTAAAGAATATTTATACATTCAAGCAATGCTTTTAATTATCAAATTCACTGTCAAATATATCACACTTTCAGTGTGCCTATATTATGTGTTCAAATGATTTTATTTCAATGATTTATTTTTTTGCGTCATGCAGGGTTTCTACAGATTTCATAGCTTTTGCTTCCCTGACATCTATCATGCTCTTCCCTGACTTTTTATCTAGCGTGCTTTCCTGAATTTTGCATTTCTATTTTTAATATTACATCCTTCAATTAATAACTTTTTATATATTTTGCCCCTTTTTTACATATTATAATAGTAATAAAATCGATATACACAAAAATATTATTTGACATCACTGGATTCTAACAAAAACCATGTTTGATAATAATTTAGGATAAAATTAAGAATATTTCAACTGAACAAGAAATGTTAATAAAGGACACATTTTAAAATTACTTATAAGGTTAAATAAGAAAATGAAAATAAAACAATTTCTACAATTAGGTTAAAACAGGAAGTATTTTCTTGATTTTGCCACAAAATTCAAATATTCTTGCATTTCCCTGACCTTTCTTCAATTTCTTCAAATTGCCCTGACTTTTTTCCCAAATCCGTGAAGAATATACATATTGTACGGCAAAAAATTCCTCATGGGGGGGGGTTATGACCCTCTTAAGCCTCCCCCCCTTGGATATGCCACTGATTTATGTAAATTTTCCTTGTCCTTTTGGATAGCGTGCTGTAAAAGGTAAATTACTGGAATAAATTCATTTGAATACATAATACATAGACTCTGTCAATGTGTGATATATCTGACAGTGTATTTGATAATTAAAAGCATTGCTTGAATGTGTTAATCTTCTTCAGAAAATAAAACGAGTAATTGTGATGGAATTTAAAAACAAATCTTATAAAATCACACCAGGGCGTCACTTAGAATTTGATATCATTATTTCTAAGACTCATATTTAAAAGGCATGTAGCTATAAAGTAAAATGCTGCATCACAAACCTTTAACACATTAAGAGTTTTTTATTGGGGATTACCATTACTTTTTAGGGGTATGATCAGAAGATTATAAAAAAAAGTAAAAGTAAAACCAATCAAATTTTTTATTTACAGCTCAATATTGAATGAAAGCAATGAAAATCTGTATCATTTCATGAATTATAAACGAAAATTTAAGCTTTAAATGCTCAGAAAATTAAAGGGTCCCGGGAAATAAATAAAATTTTATAATTTTTAAAGACCTATAATATATAAGAATGATGAACACAATTCAATAACTGATGGGAGAAACAATGGTAGCTACATGACCTGGGTAGTATACAAATTAAAAGAAACTAACCAGGTAAAAAAAAAAGTTGAATTTCAATGTATGTTCAAGATTAAAAACAGAAACAAAATACAGTAGGTACTCAATCGGATCTCCGCTTTAACCAGTCATATTTGATTTAAATTGATTTTTTTTTTTTAAATTCCAAAAATGACTGACACTCACCTCATATTAACACTGAAACAAGATCAACTGAGGTTGCGATTACCTCAATGGTGAACACCTCTGTCATAATTAGGGATGTAACGAATATTCGGCCACTATTTGATATTTAGCCGAATATTCGGAAGGCAGAATATTAAGTTGGCCAAGTATTGCTACATATTCAGCTGAATAATTTCAGGACAAAGAGGAAAAGATATTTTTAACATGTATTTTTTAATGCATTTACAAACAATATTGTTTAGTTATACTTCAATATGCTAATTTTATGTGATAAAATATCCTAAGTCATTGAATTTTAAGCTAAATGCAAGCGTATTTAATAATATTACAGAAATGCAGGCTTTTCGACTTTGGTGATACTACTTGGTTTTCTACCTTCTTTATGGGGTGGGGGTAGGAGGAATCAATTCAGATCCTCAATTACAAACAATTTTGAAAAGCTGCTACATATGTTTGCCCAGAGGCTGTAAAACCCAAAGAATAGGTATTTATGCATAGTGACCAGATTAATCACATGCCAAAGCATATTTATTAAATTATGAATATCTCAAAATATAATTATGCTGCTATTAGTGTTTAACCTTGTAAAAGATATTTTTTCATGACCAAGATTTTTTATAAATAATACACTGTTGTGTGTTTTTAATCACCTACAAATAATATAAAATGAATTTTAATTAGTCTTTATTTGATATTTAATGACAACCATTTTATTTACAGTTAAAATGAAATTTAAACTATGTGCCAAATATTCAGTATTCGGCCAAATCACTATTCGTTACATCTCTAGTCATAATTACATAAAGATGGAGCAAAAGCACTGGGAAAAGGCTTTATGCTATAGAACAAGAATCAGCTTCCTCCATCAATGTGATGCTCTTTAAATTGTCAAACTTCAGCAGAAAAAAAAAAAAAAAAAAAAAAAAAGACTGATGTTTTTAAAACTTTCCCTGTAACTGTAAAACTTTTGCAATAAATTAAAACATTTCTTTTAATGCAGTTCCATCCATTAATTATATATAGTTTTTTCATTCTCCGCTTTAACCAGATTTACATTTAGCCAGCTTACCCCAGGTCTCATTTAGGTCGATTTTAGGCCTAGTCCCAATAGATTCTATTCTCTAAGGAAACTCCTTGGGGAGTGATTAGCATGGGTGAGAACGATAGGGGTGGTGGCATGGCGAGTAGACAGGAGGGAAATGGAAAAGCAAACTTGCCTTTCGCATGGAGAAAGATTATTAGAAAAAAAAGGCATTAGTATCAGAGGGATGCTATCAGGAATAGAAGCGAATTTTGCATGTATTTTTCTGCTCAAACCAATGGCTGTGTTGTGTCTGCTAATCACAACCTCAGTTGATCTTGTTTCAGTGTTAATATGCAGGAGTTAAATAATTCCCTCCTTACACTGGATTAAATAAAAAAAGTGAGCTTTCGTAAATAAACTGCCGATGTCAGTCACCGATTAAAACCAGATATTAATTTTTTAAAAATCGTTAGAGTGGATTCCGAGATAAAAAAGGGACACGAACTTTCGAGCAAAGTTAGCTCTATATATAGAGAATTGCAGTTGGTTGGTTGGTTGGTGTAGGCTGCGCCACACATAGAACTGTCATTCTCCATGACATAGCCCTCTGCACAGCAAAAGCTTTTAATATAGCTCTATACAATCAAATGCAATATTTGTAACAAGGTAAATTTCCTAAAAAAATAATGTTAAAAGAATTTTTAAGAAGGAAGTGCTAGAGCTCGCATTACTTATTAGGATTATTTGACTTCCTAGAGGGTCTTAAAATGAATAATTTGTCCTTAAAATAATAGGTCATTTTTATGTTAACGGCATCAACCCATTTTATAACATGAGTGAAGCACAGTATTTTATGGAAGAATTTCAAAACAAGGCATTTGCAGGACACCATAGCAAAGCAATTTTATAATACATTCTAATAGCATATTATGTTTTATAGGATATCGATGAATTATTAAAAGGTTTGATAGCGAAATGAAAACTTTTTAATGTGTAAATGCAGTCAAAACCAGACGTGCCAACTTTCCAAAATCAAAATGCCAGAGATCTCCTGCTTTTTAATATCAAAAAGACCAGAGAACTTTTATGCAGCATATTTATATTATTTTCAGCATAAAATGGATGTATAATCAATAGACAGTTTCATTTTTTAAATGCCATGCACACCATATAAACTTAATAAGGATAGTGCTAAGTTATACAATGTAAATATACTTAATTTCAAACATTTGCCAAAGAACTATACAAAAATTCAAAACATCAATCAAAATACATAGAGCAGTAAACTACTTACACCTAAAAATCATATAAAAATAGCTTATAGCAATACAATTTGAAATACCACTGATTTTATATAACTGATTAAGCAAACTTGAAGAAAATTGTGGAAAGATTCAATTTTTTAATAAATTCTCAAAAAGCCTAAAAAAATGAAGAAAAATCCTGAGGTCCAAAACAGAATCAAGAATTTTGAGATTCAGGCCCAAATCCTGAGACTTAGAACATCTGCAAAACCTTTACCTTTTAAAATATTGCATTTCTTTTTTTGAAATTAAGAACTTCAAATTCTTGTCTAGTGTAAACACTATTTTTTTATTGTCACACATTCTGGACACGAGCATGGTTTAATAATACTGAAAATGTAATAACGATTTAGAAATGGCAATGAAAAACAGATTGTATTCAAAATTAATAGAAAGTAAAGAGCAATGATGTTATTAAAAAATAGTATGAAGTACAGTAAATGTACGTATACACTGTACGATTATTTGTTAAATGCTTTTGTCTAAAAAAGGCTCTAACTGTTGATTGCCTTCTAGGATGGTTGAATGTATACACACTATTTTTTGTTATATATTCAGAACACGAGTATGGTTTAATAATATTGAGAATGTAATAACGATTTATAAATGACAACAAATAAGCGATTGTATTCAAAATTAGTGGAAAGTAATGAGCGGTGATGTTATAAAAAAAAGTATGAAGTAGCGTAAATATACGAATCTGTTTACGTTGTACACTTATTTGTTAAATATTTTTTTTTTTTTTTTTTTTTTTTTTTTTGGGTCTTAAAAAGGCTCCAAGTGTGTTGAGCCAACACTAGGAATGCTACAGTTATATTACTCATATTTTTCTAGAAATGACCAAGGAAATTCAGCAAGGGTCCCCAAATTTGAGTTGGTGCAGTAACTTTTGCTTGTTTAAATATGATTTTGTTTGATGGGCCCCAACATTACTATAAAGATCTAAGCAATTTTCCATGTATGGTTATCAAAAACATGAAGAAAAAAATATTCCTTAAAGGCTTGAAGTTTGAGTGAGTCAATGTTGTCAGGTTTCTGTCTTTGTACCCATCAGCAGAATAATAGTAATATTTTTCTTTATAAAAAGGTACATAAAACACAATTTATTATACAACAATTTATTGATTTATTTTCAAGGAGGGGTAATTTATGTAATGTTAAAGAGCACTTGACCTGAATAAATTGAACAATAAAGTAAAATGTTATCCTTAAACAAAATTTTTTAGGGGGGAGAAGAAGGGCTAATTTTAAAATGAGCTTGTTTGACATTAACAAAATGCTATATATGATATTAATAAATTCAAATACTACATAAAGTAGTATTTTATAGTTTTAAAAGTAAAGAATTGAAAAACACAAACCCAGGCTTAACATCAGGAGCTGGCAAAGCTGCAGGGATGCCACTTTTGCTAGTCTGAGACATTTCAGAGTGGCGTTCAGCCAATGCTACTTGTAAACCACTTACATCAAAAGACTAAAAAAAGCAAATATAATTTCAAACAATAGTTAAAACTTGCTTATTCTCAATATTACATTTTAAATAAAATTCAGCAAAATAATTATAAATCTCAAAGGGCATGTTTCAAAATCTGCAGTTTTATTAAATAATTCTATTAAACTGCATGAAAGGAAATGTTATGAAAGAGGCAGAGAGAATCTAAATATGCTGTTTAATTTCATTTCATAAAAATATACATCATTTTCATAAATTTTGAAATGCAGCATTTATTAAAATTTAAAATGATATTTCATTCAAGCCACAAAAAAAAAAAAAAAAAAAAAAAACTTGGTTATCAATTTTATTTAGAAGTAGACTTACAAATATATGGAAATAAAAAGATTTTCAACATACACTTGAAAAAAAAAAAAAAAAGTATATTATGTGAAGATTAAATATTCTCTCTAAACACAGATGTGTTACACAAATAATGCACATGACATAACATACTTGTAAATCAGAGACATCCATCTTGATTACCTGTTGAGGAGTTTTTTTAAATAGCTAAAGTAGAAAAAAAAAAAAAAAAAAAAAAGACAAATAGGTATAAATTAGACAAATATAAAGTTTCGATAGAAGTTTGATAGCTATTCTTACTTAATTGTAAATTATCAAAAAATAACCTTAAGAAATCTGCTTGCACATAATGACATTTTAGTATACAAAAACAATTGTAAAAAAAAATAAATAAACCATTAAAGATATAGCATGGACATTTTGCAAAAAGCTAATACATGTTACATTTCGACATTACCAATATAAAACAGAACAAATTTCTATAGAAAAACATTGTAGAAACAGTATTTGCAGCAACAAAAAGTTTTAACATTTCTACATTTCTTCGAGATATTCAAATTTACATTTTTCTGTTTGCATTTACATAAAGTTGTGAATCTGTACAAATTGATCCTCTTTGAACAGCAATTAAATTTTCATGCAAAATTTTAATATCTATGCCTCACTATGATGGATGTACCACAGAACAAATCTATAACGAAACTAACAAAAGAAAATCTTAAAAAAAGTATTAGATTATTAGATTTCAGAGCAAAAATTCAAGCAATTCTTTGATATTGTTAGATATACATATATATATAAGAAATGAAGAGCTTTTATGCCTACCAAGAAAACTCAACTAGATGTATGCCAATTAAATACTTTACAATTGATGTGGAATTTTTTAAAGCATTTGAAAAATTAAAATATAAGATTTATTTAAAATACCCTCCTCTGAAAAAGATGGGAGCTGCTTTATTTAAAAAACTAGACCACCCATGCTCACTTAAGAAAAAAATGTAATTTTAAACAGAGTATGCAGTTTGTAGTAAAATACAAAAACTTTCAACACTCAAGTTATGCCTTGCTCTCTCACCACTATAAAAATTTAGAAGCTTCTTAATATTCTCAGTAACTAATAGATTCAAACAAATATTAATTTACAGACCCCCTATAACACAAGTCCATACAACACGCATACCTAGAACACGGCAAAAAAATTGCGATCGGGTTCCCTATAACACGTTAAAAGAGACTCAAACATTGTCTACTTTTTCTAATTGTGGTGTACATTAAATGTATCTCAAAGAACCTTTGTATGAATTAGTTTATTCAAGTTGGGAAATAAAACATGAAAATTTTAAACACGATTTCATTTAGAGGATGTGCAGTTCATATCGGTTATCTCAGGAGCATATGTAGTATCAAGTAAGCAGTATTTAAGTGAAATGTGAAATAAATTGCTCAAATAAGGTGTGCATCAGTTGAACAGTGTGGTTTACACTCCAGGTGGAGCATAGCTCAGGACCCATACAACACAGAATGTATCTACAGTGCTACAGGGGGTCTACTGTATATGCAAATAATTCAAAGAAATAATTATTTGTTGAAATGCAATACAAAAATAAAATTTACAGTTGTTTTATATTCTATTAGGTGTTACTTTCTGGGGGGTCTTAAATAGTTAAATCATTTTAGACATGAATTAAATTATGGCATGTTTAAAAATGCATTTAATATACATCTATTTTATCTCCCATACATCAATACAGGTGTCTATCCAGAAATTTTTTCCAGGATCCAATTTTTGTGAATTTCCAAAGCAATTTTTAATAAAAGTCACATTTTTGTTAAATAATTGATAAAACAGAGTAAACTGTAGGGTAAAATGCCAACAAAGGCTCATTTCAACCCTCCGAGCAGTTGTGATGTAAAATCCCGTCCACTTCATTTCACTTTTTACAGCAATGCAGCTATAATTTAAATTATTTATAACACTAAAGCATCACAAAATATGTTTTGATATTAAAGCTTGTAAGTAATTCAGGTGCTTATTTTTTAATAATTCCAAATCTTCCTATCAAATTTTTATTTTTTAATTTTAAATGTGCTTGCATTTTTACCATGAAAACAACTTTACATTATTCGCCCATTTCCAAGATGCTCGGAGGGTTAATGGATTGTAGTTTTGTGTAGGGGCTGTCTTAATTGATTGTAATTTTATGAAGGGGCTGCAAAACAGACCCAATTTTTGCCTGCATCGACCCTTGCAATATTTACAACTTTCAATGTATCTAATGGAGTAAAATGGTTCAGACCTTTAAGAATAAATCAGACAGGAAAAACTTACATCTTTAGTAGGCATCGAAATTAAATGAGAAAGAAAATGTTTCTCAGAATTGGTAAGCTTTGGTAAGGCCCAAGGCTTTTTAAACAATTCTCCAGTCTGTTTTGATTTCACTTCTTCTGGAGGATGCTGGAGAAATAAAAAATAAACTAACATTAAAATTTTAAAAACTATACAACTTTTGTACTGATGAAGAAAAAGGGTACAGAATATGAAGCATGCCTAGCATACTTAAGCAAGGTTAAATTCCAATGACTTGATAAAAGTCAGAATCAAGAGCAAAGAACAGCAGAACAAGTATAAGATATTTTCTCTTAAAGCAGTGAAAAATATATAGGCATTATATAATATATGATGCAATTAAGCATTTCATTTCATATGTTGACAGTTGTCATGTCATATAATATTTTACATCCAAATATTTATTCTATATATTTATTTTTTAAATGTACATTTTTTGTCAAATTTTAAAAAGAAAATATTTTTTATCAAAATGCTTAGTATGAGTAAATTTCCTTTCTCTAAACTTTTGAGAAAATTATTTTTAGTGTATTATACAAAAAAGAGTTGTTTGTGAGTTAAAACTTCTCCCCCTGGTTCAACATTATTCGTAAGATAAAATTTGACATAAAAATATGTACATTTAAACAAAACAGAATTTTACTATCAACTTACCAATAAATGAATAAAAACAGATGCAAATGGATTAGCTTGTATAGGCTCTGTGCGATACATTTCATACAGCAAAAAGACAGCTATTAACCTTTGTTCTTGCTTAGACAAAATATATTTATTCTGCAGCAGTAAGACCTATTTAAAAGAATAGTTTGGTATAGATATATTTTAATTTTATCTATCAACACATAAAAAAAGATTTCACACAAAAAAAAAAAAAAAAAAAAAAAATTAATGTCCCAGAAAATTTTTATTTTTAGCAAATGAAACCTCTTTAAAGTGAATGCTGATTTATCTCTCAAGATATTAATGAGTTGATAATTTGACAGAATGAAAATTTCCCTTGCTGTAAAAAATAAAATAAAATAAAAATAAATAAGTACCAGGCATTTTGAGAAATCAAAGTTTTTTAAATATTTCAGTAAAATTGAAAATAAATAAATAAGTATTGAGATATATATTTTTAAATTACTCAGTTAAAGGGGGTTAAAGAGTGCAGTTCCTAGGACAAAATCTCAATAGATCATGATGATGAGAGAGATATAGGGCAGTTCAAGCACTTCACTGTAAAAAATGAGTCAAATAGACTGAAGGTCCAGAATATTCTGGTACATTGATATAAATAAAATCAGACTTTTGTCTGTACATTTCTAGAAATTCAAAAATTTTGCGATTTCTATCCGTTGCGACCCTCTAAAGAAAGTTTGTCTGTCTGTCGTTCTGTCAGTGACTCTTTTTGTTCAAGCATCACGTAAAAACGACTGAAGCGAATGATATGAAATTTGGTTTCATAATAGGGGGTCACTCAACTCAAAACATAGGTGTCGAATTTTTAAAAAATCTTGATTGGATTTTGAGATTTTGTGAAAATCCTTTCAAACTGCGTAAATTTGTGTTCGAGCATCACGTATAAATGACTGAAGCAATTGAAATGAAATTTGGTATCATGATTGGTGGTCACTCAATTTAAAACATAGGCGCTGGTTTTAAAAAAAAAATCTTGATTAGATTTTGAGATTTTGCAAAAATTGTTTTAAAACTGCATAAATTCATGCTCGAGCATCACGTAAAAACGATTGAAGCAATTGAAATGAAATTTGTTATCATGATTGGTGGTCACAACTTAAAACATAGGTGTCAAATTTTTAAAAAATCTTGATCTGATTTCGAGATATTGCGAAAATTGTTTAAAACTGAGTGAATCTTTGTTCATGCATTACGCAATAACGACTAAAGTGAATGATATGAAATTTGGTCACGATAGATGGTTGCTCAACATAAACTATAGGTGTCCAATTTTTTAAACATTTTTATTAGATTGAGATTTTGTGAAAATTCTCTCAAAATATGTTTATATTTCTTCAAGCATCATGTAATAACGACAAATACAAATGATACGAAATTTATTAATATGATAGTTAGTTGCTAATCTTAATTTATAGGCATTTAAATTTTAAAATATTTTGATTACATTTTGAGATTATGTGAAAATCATTTTAAAATGCTGAAATTTTTGTTCCAGCATCACTAAATAAAGACTGCAGGGAATGAAATGAAATTTGGTGACATGATAGGTTGTCACGCAACTTAAATTCTAGGCTTCCAATTTTTCAAAAATATTGATTAGGTTTTGAGATAATTATTTCAATATGCATAAATATTCGTTTGTGCATCACATGATTATGACCAAAGCGAATGAAATTATATTAATTAGTTACTTTCTAACCTCTAATATTTTAACAATATTTAAAAATTATAACTTCGCTTTCTTTACTTTAGCAACATACTACATCCATTCTGTGTACTGCTACAATGCTGACGAAAGTTCTTGCTTTTTGGAAATTTACATTCAGCACTAACCCGTCAATGACGGGTACTTCAGCTAGTTATAGAATATTGCCGAATTAGAATATTCTACAGATGATCATTTTCAAAATGTTTAAACTTGATTCCCAACTGCTTCACTAACTTCTCATCAGATTAACATTCTACAATATTCCCAAACATTCTGGTTAGTCTTGCGATGTTAGCACTTTATTCTCATCTATGACTTCCCTTTTAGAAGTCCATTGGTGTGATGCCCTTTTTTGACTGCATATCTTGAAACCCAATCCCTGCAGTTTCGAACAGAAACCTTCTTTATAGATGAGGGGTGGAGGGTAGAAATGAGACGGGCTCAGCCCGAGCCCGGGCCCGAGCTCTATAATTCACAATTGTGTTCGGGCTCGGGCTCATGAAAAATTTCTCCTTTATTGAACATACTGCTAGAAACAGATTTTCAAAAGTGATTCGTGAGGAAAATAAAAGTACTTATAAAAGATAAATAAATTAAAAATAGCGGCATGGGCGTCTAGAAGGTACGTGAAGCTCTTTGGGTATTTTAGAACGGCGGTTTATATTCCTTAGTTAGTAATGAGATCCGACATTTTTTTTATAAAGGATGGATACAAAGAATTATAGAAAGTGGATTGGGTGTTTGCAACTATATTTGTCTATAATTTGCACAAACGGCAAAATTTATCGTATTCTATCATTGAAGTAATTGAATTTTTTTAATATTTAGCTGAAATTTCGGGCTCGGGCTCCGACTTAAATAATATTGCTCGGGTGGGCTCGGATGAAAAGTCCTCGGGCTCGGGCTTCAAAAAATGAGCCCGAACTCATCTCTAGTGGAGGGCTACAATACCTTATACCAGCATTTCCCAACTGGTGGGGCAGGACCCCCTTAAGTAAGATAAAAGGTGGGGAGATAAAAACAGGCGAAGAGCAAACAATAAGGTAAATTTTTTTAAATAATGTCATTTTTTCTTACTTTTACTCAAAAACATATCAATTTTGCTCTAAATGTTTATTAAAACTTTACTGATAACATTATTTTGTAGAAAAGGCGACTAAATGTTTATTGTTGAAGAATAAAAAAATTGAATGTATGCTGAAAAATGTGATTGGGAGCACGGCATCAAAAGGTTGGGAACTGCTGCCTTATGGCTGCACTACTTGATTGCAGAGTTTTAGGGGCACATTGAAAATCAGTCTTTATTTTTAAAAGTCTTTCTGGGGTAAGAAAAAACTTTTCTGTCCCCAGTCTCAGTCTGTATGGGCATCTACACTGGTGCTGATGAAGATTGGAATTTTTTTTAAACACTTGCACACTATGATAAGTACCTTTCATGTGTGTTATTTTACAAAGTTTTAATTATTTTACTTTTTAAACACCTGTTTATTTTGAGTGATCTTTGTTAATTAGCTAATGGTCTGACATTGTGCTTTCCCCAAAATTGCACCAAAATTCACCGAAATTGGCAACTTAAGGCAATATATTGCCTAATATGGAATCTAAAATGTGTTTCTAAAAATGAAGCCACCTTGTCAATGCCTTCCATTATTTCGTAAGAAATCAACCAACTACGCTATCAAATGAGAATTTCAAAGATTTATAACTCATGCTCTATATCCAATTTACATGCAATAAAATTCAAAGTTGGATCATTCAATGCATAGAACATTACTTTTCGCCTGAATTTAACCTTAGAACCAGAACAAAAGACATTCCCTCAAAATTCATTAAAAAAAGTTTTAGCATCTGTTGCATTTATCTCCATAACAGGGTTTGTGTATTGGTTATAGAATAATTTTTATATGACTTACCAGTGCTGAACCAACTCTGAAGTGGTCTTGCTTGCTAAAAGAATGGTGAAAGCCAGCAGCAATATTTTCAAAAGCTTTTTGTTCTAAGCCCTCCTCTTCTAAAATGCTAATCACAAAAAATTAAGTTAATTAGAACCAAGATATATAAAAATTCTTTGAATTTATAAAAAATTAAAATTACTTATAATATGTTAAATTTACCATTAACTAGGGTGTAAAAAAATCAAATTAATCAGATTTTTTTAGCCTAAGTCAGATTTTTAAGAGGTAGATCAGATTTTTTAAAAAAAGTTTTAACTACTTTATATGAAAAATACAGACAGTTGGTAAATATTTCGTTGTTGATACTACAAATCTGCAAATAAAATCTTACTTTGGTAAACAAATAAAATAATTTTATCCTAAGTGGATGATTTTGGAAGCATAGCAAAATTGATTGATTATATACTGACTTACTTTACAAATTTAAAAGTGAAAATTTCAGAAATAAAACTTTACAGAAATGTGATTACAAAAATTTGATTTTTTTCATGAGACTGAACCACGGAAGATTTTAAATATTTAGATTGGAAACAGCTTGGATATTTCCCACCACAGCGAGATGAAATATTTTGCAGCGCTACTGACAAGAATTATGCTTAAAAATATATGGAGAGATGTTTTAATGCCAACCATTATAAAAAATGTTTATCGTTTATGCTAATGCATAAATTTATTTTAAATCTTGATCAGAAGTCATGTACATACGATTTAGAAGAGATTACAAATTTCAAAATTATAAAAGCGAAATGTAGTACATTTTTTGCCTCAAAACATTCTTAAATGCATTATAATAAAGTGACCCAAATTTACATTTCACAGTTACATTTGATAGAAAATTTGGCTAAAATGGCGAGGTTTTTTTTCTCCTTGCCATCCCACCTCTTCTGTTACAGGGATCATTGCAGTTAAAATTGTTGCTCGTTTTACGGCCCTTTTTCAAAACACTATCTATTAAAATGATACCTTAACAAAAATACGATCAAATGAAACAACCCTTTAAACACAATATGTAACTGCTCCTTCACAAAATTCCAACAAACAGAATCGGACATTTAATAAGTCAAAAATATCCCTTTGAAAGACAGTTGTTCTGTTCCTGCATTCTATACACAGTGATGTCGAATTCCATTCCAGGAAGAATGCAGCGATACAGAGATTGTAAACATGTATCATAATGAGCCGAGGACGAAGGAATTTTGTGGGACTATATTCTGTATACGGTGCTGTTTACATTTTGATGTTTGTGTACATGTTTGATTGGGCGTTGGTTCTGGCGCCCTCGTGGGCGATGCTCAGCAGGAGTGAAGTACCCTGCTGATGGTTGTTTAGGCTGGCAACCATAAAAACCCCGTACATCGTCAGCTTGGGAATTTGAAATTGTTTCATGCTATGGATGGAAGGGAATGAAATGTGTAATGTTATTGTATGAAAAGAAAGTGTGTGTGTTTGTTATTAATATGGTGAATATAAAGCTAAATAAAAGAAAGCATGTTGGTTTTACGTTATCGGCTGGTGTGTGTATTTGTTAGAAATATAGTGTCAATATAAAAAGTAAATAAAAGAAAGCATGCTGGTTTTACGTTATAAGCTGGTGGGTGTTAGGGACATTTCTGAGTGGTTAATTAAAAAAAAATAAAGGTAACTGCCTTTTTTTAAACGAATCTTTGCAATGTTTAAGGTTTTTAATGTGAATTTTAAATTGATATCTGATGTTTTTATGTTGTCGTAAGTGCTATTTATGTGCTATTCTAATGATACTGACTTTATATGAGGTGTACAACTAGGTTGTTTAATCCACTGATGTTTTTTTGAGCTGAAAACGGGCCAGTGTTTGCCCAGTTTATATTAGCTGTACAACTAGGTAGCTTAATCCGCTGTAGTTTTTTCAGTTAAAAAACGGTTGACTGTTTGCTCATTTTAAATTGCCTGTTATTGAATTTGCAGATGTTTTTTAGCTTAAATATGAACGGTGTATTTTGTTTTAATGTTTTTGTTAGTGGAATATATGTGCAATTTTAATGTGTTAAAATACTTTGACTTTGCTGATCATGCAAAATGGTTGGCGACAATCGCTGGGGCTTGCCAACCACCAAGCTCCAGTGACTGTCGCCATGTTTACATGGGATGCACAGCGGCTGTTATGATTTTACCATTTTGTAAATTGTTTGGTGAGTCCAATACTGAAATGGATTCTGAATCAGCTTAGCTTTGTATATTACTACTTTAGCCTATCAGTTATGCCATATTATTATTATTAATTATCCCTTTAATTTTGTATACTACTTTTGTATAGTATTATTTTTATTATGTATATTTATAACTTTCTTTTTTTTCCCCCAGATTATTTTAAATAAATATATATATATTTTTTTTTTATTAAATTTTTTGACGGGGAAATTGGGGGGTCGACTTATACATGGGATCGATGTATGCGCGGGTAAATACGGTATTTACTATACAAAACTGCCTTATATCAGCTTATACTATACTTTATCTAAAACATAATAGAAAAATTTCAAGAATATTGTTTTCATTATTATTCAAAGCTATGCAGATTTGGACAAAATGCCAGCAGAACATTTGGAACTCTTTGAAGTCATGTTGCAGAACACTGGATATAATTCTGCTCCTGGGCTGCAGACAAGACAAATGCTCATAATACTGTAGAATCACCCAATTATCAAATAAAAGTTCTTGAAAAAATTATGGCATATATTGATAAAAGTCAATTATTAAATGATAACAGAATATTTTCTTGTACCATCTTTATGACAATTGAAAACAAATCTGAAATAATTGAATTTTCACTATTAATTATTTTTCTTAAAAAATGTGTTGATGGATTCTGATTTGTGTTTTACAACATGCAACTGAGTTGGTGGGTGAATGGAAGAGGTCTCATGAGCTAATAATGGTTTGTGTTCCATCATCGAGTGCTTTTTTTTTTGTTGTTGTTGGTTTTTTTTTTTTTTTTTTTTTAGAGCAGTGCATGTTCAAAAAGCAATATGTTTTGGGAACGTATGAAACTTCCCTAACTTGATCAAACTATATGTAAAAAGGATTTTTTTTTTTTTTTTTTTTTCTCTTAAGCACATACATTGCACTTCATGAATTCTAACAAAAAATTTTCTTTCTGCAAATGAATTGATTAATGTATTTCTGTAAACGAAGGAAAGACTTCAGTACTTACTGAAAGTTTCTATTTGTGAAATTTTACAGTGCTCCTTTTAAAACCTAAGCATACTTTAGTAAAAAATTATACACAAATCCAAATTAAATCTTACTTTACATTGGACGAAGAATCTTCCAATTAGCTGGTTTTTCTTTGCCCGATGCAAGTAAAAATTTTAAAAATGGACTGTCTAAACAAAGCAGGGAACAGTAGAAAACAAACAAAGATAACATGAAAAACTCTAGCAGTAGAACCTATATATCTCATTTTGATTAAAAGAGCAGAAAAATTAAAACTATTTAAAGAATTGTAGAAAAACTTACGTCAAAAGGGAGTTCAATTCTTTTATTGTTAAAGTCATACTTAGTATATTGATAATGGACAAAAACTGAAAATAAGTTAAAAAATTAGTACAATCTAATTAATCTATTCTCAGCTCACACATTAGCGGACAGTTACTTATTAAGACACAGGCAGGAGGAGCGGAGCGGAGCCGGGACATGAAAAAAAAAAAATTGCTTATTATTTTGCAGCTGGCTCTTGAGTTTGGAGTTGTTAGAGTGCCCAATAAGATGAGGTCCTACATAATAGATGAGGACGAAACTCTTGAATATTGATATCCCTCAAAAATGAAGGATGTCACTTTCAAGAGCAATCATCCATACATTGTACAAAGTACAAGAGCTAAATAAAATTTGCCTGTAAGATAGCGCTGTAAATGGTAATTATTAACTTTGTTCTGCGCATGCGTATATCCGTAGTAGATTGAGGCGGGGGAGCTGCTTACGCTTTGTGTCGTCAGAGGAAAAAGCACGACACGAGACGCTGGGCAGGCCGGATTAAAGTGCTCTCTGGCGATTTGGCGTGCACCGGATTAATGTGCTCTCTGGCGATTTGGCGTGCAGTCAGACTCCTTTGGCAAGAGTCGTTTCTCCTGCTGTTATACACTCCACGCTAGGGGTTGCCGCCCGCACCGCAAGTTGATCCGCGAAAAACAGTAGAGTTAGAAATTCCACGTTCTTTTCCTAATATTTTTTTTATTTTATTTGTTGATTAATTGTTCTAAATATATATTTTAATGCATTTAAAATTGCAGTCTAAAATTACAAATCTAAAATTTTTATTCATATTTAAATGCATGCATTTAAATATGAATAAAAATTTTAGATTAATAATAAAGAAACTAGAAATAAAAAAGAAACAGTGGACAGTTAAAAAGCAATCATCATTTGGCTTTTGTATGAAATTTACATACGATTAGAGAAAACCCTTCTTTACAGTAGCGGATCCAGGGGAGGGGCTAGGGGGCTTCAGCCCCCCCAAAAGAGATTGCTCAAGGGCAACATTCTGCTTTATTATACACTTTAAATAGCTAAAATGATCATATTTTATTACTTAGCCCCTCCCAAAAGCCTAATACATTGGTTTAGACTAAAATTTTGATTTAAAGTACATTTTAATTGGGTGAAATAAGCTTTTTTAAAAATTTAGCCCCTCCCAAAAAAAATTTCTGGATCCGCTACTGCTTCTTTATTAAATGTTTAGTCCGGGGTTTTAGCAATTAATAGATATGGATTATAGATATGCAGATAAACTCTTCGGGTTTAAACCTATATGTTCCCATGGATGCAGATTGAAGCGAGGACGAAAATTGCATTACCGATTCTTGTAGGATACTGAAAGATTAATATGGGCTAGCAATAATGTGTGTAACAACAAAGAATAATAACCGCTCGTCTTTGTAACGGTAAGAAAGTAAATGTTAAACTTTGTGTAAAGAGATGTGTGAGAGATAGAGGGGGCCAGTGGCGCGCACACACACACACACAAAAAAAAAAAAAAAAAAAAAAAAAAAAATCTGGAAGGAGGAGGGGGGGGGGGTGCAGAAAACATTTTTTGGTCACAATTTCTTATGAAATAACTTCAATTTACAAAACAAGTCAATCTTCTATATAGTATAAACTTAGTTCGTCTGAGGGTGGGGGTGGGAGCACGTCACGTACCCTTGTGCCCTCCCTGTAGATCTGTGATGGAGGGGGCATCACCTGAGCTTTTGACTGTTTTTAAATAATCGGAAAAATGAGAAACTCAATCATTTGAAATGAATTGATGAAATATAATTGATGCAGATCCCATATATTGCATTATAATTTTTTTGTCTTAATTATCTGTTCTTTTAAAATTTATTCGTTCTTATTTCCCCCTTACTTTGGCTTTTAAAATTGCTATATTTTGTATGTTTCTTTTTAAACAAACAAAATCCTAAATTATCCTATACAGTATCTTAATGTTAGCAATTCTGAGGTCGTTCTATTGTAATCGAAAATTCCCACAGCTAGGTTTAGAGGATGGAGAACCGATATTTTAAACACACTTTTCTAATGAATATTTTTTGCTTGTAATTTTTTTAAAAGCACACTTCATGTAATACACAAATGAAAATAGATGTAGTTTACATGCAAATGAACTTTACAAGTCATGACCTGCAGGCTCTCTACTTTACAATGTTTAAATTAGGATAGTTAGGATGTTTAAATTGACTAGTCCCCTTATGCGTCCAGCGTTGCTTCCTAACTTTAGTCTTTCAATGCTAAAGTGCGGAAGCAATGCAATTATTTGAAATGAAAAATTGATGAAACATAACTGATGCAGATCCCATAAATTGCATCAATCCATAATCACCCCACAGGCCTCAGCGTAAGGCAACGTTGAGCTCTCTATTTATAAATCGAAAAGAGCAGAAAAACTATTTCGTTTGCATAGATCAGCCTTTCTTAAAATGTGTTCCAATTTTAAAGTTTAATATCTCTTAAAAATCACTTATCAACACCAGTCAAAACATTGTCTATGTATAAAGACAGGAAAAAAAAAAAAAAAAAAAAAAAATTGAACGGTGAAATCTAGAAATTTGTTGTATTGTCAATGACATTTTCTCTCTTTTTTTTTTTTTTTTTTTTTTTTTTTTTTTCCTATGTTAAAGGCAAGACAAGGGAAAGAAGTAAAACATCAAGAAAAAATAAAAAGATAACAAGAAAACAGCTGCGATAACAAGTAAATAGCTGCGAGATAAAATTTCATGCGGGCGGCAACCCCTAGCGTGCAGTGTATAACAGCGGCAGAAACGACTCTTGCCAAAGGAGTCTGACTGCACGCCAAATCGCCAGAGAGCACTTTAATCCGGCCTGCCCAGCGTCTCGTAAGCACGACCAGAACCAGAGCGCTAATCATTAAAACGGAGAATTTCCTTTGAGATGCTGCCGCTTGACGTCCTATATTAGCTCTTGATCCGTGTGATCAGTTATTAGGCCATTGTGATTGTGAGTGAATGGAAACTTTAGCGCATGCTCTGTAACTACCGTTACTGTAATTGAAAATACAAAAGTTGTTGAAGAGCTATGTAAACAACTAAAGAGCCAGAATCACATCCTGCTCTGATAGTGTGTTGAATTATCTAAACCTCAAATGTGCAATATATATTGCCTGCCTTGAAGCAGTTTTTTTGTTTCTTTAGCTGCAGTTTTTTTCGGATTTAAAATGCCCAAAGAAAGAAATATTTTAATCAAAATAATAGTAGATATTGTTATCCTTCTTACGGGTAAATATGGAGTAATTTAATTATTTTGTAAATTTTCGATGTTACGTTGTGATTTGTATTCAGTTGTATTTATAATTGTTTTTCTAAGTACTGTAATTTATCATTCTTTTTATATTGCAGTGGGTTTTCCAGTTTTAATATTCCACCTTCACGGCCAACCTAAAATAAGAGGCTATTACTGTGATGATGACAGCATTCGATATCCTTTCAGGGAGTCTACTATTTCTAACAATGTACTCTACGTTGTGGGTATATTTTTACCCACGATTGTGGTAAGCATGTCTTTTCAAACAGTAATTTTTCAAAGTTACATTAAAATTTATTGTTAGCAATTTAAGGTCAGGTGGGGCGGTAGTCACTTGGGTTTTCCCTTTCAATTGACATTTCCTACTAGTAAAATAAGACTATCTGGAAAAAACAAAAGTATTGTGTTATCAGTGTGGGTCCTATATATTTTTCAAAGTTGTGTGAAGTAGAAAAATGTACCCTCCTCACTCCTAAATATTTAGCTAGAAAATTTTTTCTTGGGGATAAAACAAGGATTTCAACAGTATATCGACACTCAAATATACATATATACATGGTTCTCTCTTTGCCATTGCTTTTCTGGCCAGGTGCATTGCCCGAAAAGTTTTACTGACCACCCAGCAGAAAAGTCAGAATATTATTTCGAATGCTTTAATTTGATAGAATTACGCATTGCAGCTTCAAAATGCCATCTGACTGACAGAAATTTATTTTCTTTGGAATCGAAATCTATACCAAAATCGTCTACTAAAACTGTTTTACAGTCTTTTTCTAGCATATTCTAAATATATTTCACCTTTATGAGTACTGTTTGGAATGTGCATCATAATCCATGAATGTGCCATGTTTGTCTTTCTCGTTCCATAAAACACTTTGCAGAATTGAAATCTATATTAAAATTGCCTACCAAACTGTTTAACAATCTTCGTGACGCATATTTCTAGCTATACTTCATCTTTATAAATACTGTAAAATACAGCAAAAGCTCTACCCCTCTAATAAACTCCCCCTCTGCCGTTTTTGCCGTCTTTGTTCCATAAAACACTTTGTAGAATGGAAATCTATAATAATATTGCCTACCAAAACTGCTTAACAATCTTCATCAGGCATATTCCAATTATACTTCATCTTTATAAATGCTGTAAAATACAGAAAAAGCTCTCCCCCTCTAATAAATGCCCCCTTTCTGCTTTCCTTGTTCCTTTCTTTCTTTTTTTTTTTTTCCTAATAGCTGGCACTTACCATTAATAAACATTGACCACTACCAAGGCCGTTAATAATAGGTCTCTTTACTATGGAGGCAGCTAATAGGTGGACAAGCATTGCCCCTTGAAGGGTCGAATGAAAGACACCCAAGCCTGTGCCAAGAATCGAACTCGAACCCGTGATGAGGTACAATGGCTCTCTAACCACTACACAACCTGGGCAGCTCTTTATAAATACTGTTTGGAAAGTGTACGATATCATAAGTGCATAATATCATAATAAATGGCTGCACCTTATTTCTTTTCCTTATTCCTTAAAACACTTCTTTGGAATGCAAATCTATATATCACCTATGAAAACTGCTTTACAGTCTTTGCAAATGAATGGCATTAACAGTTAATCGCAATTTCGCAATTCAAACAGTGAACCGATTAATCGCAATTTCACAATCCGAATTGTATTCACGATTAACTGTTTTCACAATTCGAGCTGTATTCACAATTAATCATTTACACAATTCGAGTTGTATTCGCAATTAATCATTTCACTATTTGAATTGTATTCAAGATTAATTGTGATTAATCGTTTCATCAATGCTATTTGAATGCTATGTTCTGAGCGTTCCAACGAATTTTTCTAAATCAATTCATTCGAATGGATTTAATAATGGATTAATTTGAATAGTTTCATTCATTCATGCCCATCTCTAACCGTAGGTTTCACAAGCCAGTCACAAAGGGGCCCGTGTGCTCTAGGCTGCACATTTTGGCTGCGAAGCAGCCATCGACGGCCAAAACTGGTCACCGAAGGCAGCTAGTCTTTATTTAAAATCTTATCTTCTAAAAAAGTTAAATAGTAAGCAGAACTCCCATAAGATACCGTGTTTGGATATTTCTCTTTCCAAAGTTCGTCTGCAAGGCATTTACTGACTTTATTCGAACAGAAAATGAAACCATGACTTAAAAACATAAAAATATAGCTGTTGTTTATGAATAAAACAATGTAGTTCTCTGAACACAATAGTATACTTTTATCTCTAGTCATAGAAGGAATTAGGAACCTTTTATTAAAAAAAAGCAGGAAAAAAGTTACTGTTTTAAATTGGAAAGTTTTATTTTAAAATGTTAATAAATTAATTAATTTAATTAAAATTTTAAAATGTAATAATTTTAATTTAATTAATATTGTTTTGGAATGAAAGAGTTTCTAGAATAAAGTTGTTCTGTTTCGAAATGAAATTTAAACCTAAAATTGTTATCCTAGGCAAAATCTTGAAATACTTAATAAAACCCACCATTTTTTTTTTTTAAACCCAACTGCAAAACTACTCAAAAACCTTAATCAACTAAAAAAAAATTTACATTATAAAAGCACTTAACTTATTTTTGACATTTTATTTGCTTACTTCGGAGGCCAGAAATGTTCCTTAAGCCATCTTCGCTGTTTGTGCACTTCACAATTGATTCATTCCTCCCCCTTCACCTTCACTGGCTTAACATATTGCTATAACACATTATTTACTCCTTTCTCTCTCATGCAACCTGACGTGCTTCCTCTTATTTAGCTTCATATTCCTACCACATTTGTTACAAATATATGCACTTGCAATCAAACCAACTTTCACACATGACTCAATAGCATATTTCGTTCGTTTCAGGGGTTGATGCAGACAAAAATTTAGTCTGTTTTGCAGCCCCTTCATAAAATTACAATTGATTACAACAGCCTTGATTGGCCTTTACCCTACATTTTAATCAGTTTTATCAATTTTTTTTTTTTTTAAAGTTACTTTTATTAAAAATTGGTATGAAAATTCACAAAAATGGGACCCTGGAAAAAAGTCCTCAATCGACCCCTGCCTTTTTTCAAAATTTCAAATTCCAAAGATACATTTTTATAAAATTCATAATACGTGTCTCTTCATCTTGCCATTCATTACATCTCAACATACCAGCATGAGTCACTACTCACCTGTGCAGAGCAAAAACCATGATGCCAAAAAATAAACATCAAATGTCAACAAACATCATATTTTGTAAACAACACCAGAGAATAAGATTATTCTGTCAAATTTTGCAATATTTCACTAAAAATTGTCAAGTTGATAACATTTAGCAAGATTGTGGGCATGGCCCAAATAATGGCTGTCCATAGTTTTTAATGTATTGAAAGTCTTTTGGATGACCTTGTAAATAAGCAAACCATTGCTTAAATAATAAAAAAGGGGGGTTACTAGATGTTACAATAGTAATAGAAAATTTCAGCATTCTATATCGAATCATTTTTGAATTGTGCAAGATTCGTGTATACATACATATATATGTCACACATTAATGTATAAGTAAATTTGTGACTAGTCCAAATATGCATGGGCATAAATTTCAGCCCTCCTCCAAAGAAAAAAAATAAATAAATAAAATGAAACCAAGATAATTAAGATATCACTTGTTTTAAAATAGTATTTTCTTATAATATGAAATATTTTGCTCCCCCCCCCCCTCATTGTTACATGCTAATTTATCAGGGTTCATATGCCCTTAGGGAAACCTGGAAAACAGGGAAAACTCAGGGAATTGAAAATTAGCTCTTAAAACTCTGGGAAAACTCATAGAAAAATCTAATTTTGCTTTAAAAACCTGGAAAATCCATCTTTCACCCTGGAATTTTAAGAAAATTTACTCCTTTCTCTTTATTTTTATGGCCTCACCCTATTCAATGGCTAACTACTTCCCTAATAATGCACACATGCAGGAAATGGACGTATACGAAATGAATCATCCTGATGATGAAATGAATCTTATGACTGCTTAGGACAATGGCACAGTAGCTTCTCATTTTGTCTCTGCTGTTCTGTGCATTTGTGGTTGCTCCCATTTCTGAGCAGGGTTGGCTGAATTAAGAAGGGGCTATTCTTTGTGTTGTGTACTGTGTGCAAAGTTAGATTGTATAATATTTTTATCATGTGCATACGAATGCTGCTGATGTTCGCTAGAATACAATGTAGAATGTGTGTTCCTTGTATTGCTAAATATTTCATTGTTTATGCATAGGATTGCTGGGTTTTACTTCTAAAGAATTTGGAAATTTTTACCAATAGCCTTGTGTGCTGACAGTAGTATAAAAAATTTATCTTGGAACTATCAATCAGTGAAGTGGTCCCGAAAATTCTTTTACTCCTGCAAAGATCTCACATAAATCCAGATTCTTTTATAGGTGAAATAGAATATTAAACCATGTTTCATATACTAAATGTAATCCATTGTTTATGCTATAATTGAGAGGGAGCATAATTTTGATTACCATAATGCTATAACTTCATTACCTGAGAGTTGGGCATATAAATAAATAGTAGTTACTCAGTACTTATCGTATGTTTATTTTTTGCGATAACCTAGATATTCTTGAAAAATCACCTGGAAAACTCGGGGAATTTCATTTTGAGAAATGAGTATGAACCCTGTTTATGCCAATGCGAATCTGAATACCAAAATATACTTTCTTTGCTTCATACGGCAAAATAATAAATAGTATCTGAATTAAGTTGTAAGTAAAGTTTGTCTATTATTAAACTTCTATAATTCCTTGCTCAGTTTGCATTGCATATGCTTTATTTGAACACTCTGTCATTACTTCTGAGTTTCTAATTAGCAGCCACAGTTGTATAATACAGCTAACATTTACTTAATGAATATTTTGAATTATAGTTATAAAATATTTTTCAGATTATTGCTACTGAATTCGCCAATGAATCAAGGCAAAAGAAAGACACCCGAGGTCAAGTCAAGGTGCTCTTCGGCCGTTCTATTCCTCGAGTTGTTTGGAAAATCTATGCAAAAGTTGGTGTGTTTCTGTTTGGTGCTTGCATGTCCCAACTAACCACTGACATTGCAAAGTACAGCATTGGACGTCTGAGACCACATTTTCTATATGTATGTAAATCGTCTGAAAATTGCCTTGATCCATCAAAAGACCCACATAGATATGTAGAGAACTTTACCTGCTCTGGAGATGACTTGAATAGAATTAGAGAAGCCAGGTTTGTTCTGTGTTCATTTTTATTAAAACTTTTCCGTGTCAGTGATAATGGGCTAAAGTTAGCAATCTCATGTATATTTCTTGTGTTTCATTATTAATTTGCATCCATAGTTACCAGAATAAGTGTAATAGGCATTGAGCTTCATGACAGCTGGAGCCCATATTTTAACTTAATAGCATTTGGTACAAATATTTTTCTTTGCCAAATTTTAAAGTAAGTACTGGAAAGCAATCATTAAAAGAAAATCAGAATAGAAGAAGGTTCTGAGAAAGGCCCTATACAAAAAAAGAACAAGTCGTGCCCTTTCAACAAAAAAATACCTTTTTATTTCTCAAAATCTATGTATTTCCCTTCTTTAAATATTTAGCTATCCAAAGATGCAGAAAATGTTCAGGACTGAACTAATGTATCCCCAGAGCAAAATTCCTTTTCCCCAAAATTTCCCACAAAACCATAGCATATTTTCTTTCTAGTTTAAGCTAATATTAGTTATATTAAGATTTGACTGTTACAACTCTAAAAAAAATGCTAGTATTTATGGAATAACCATTAACACAGTATTACTAGGTTGTTTTATTTTAAAAAGGTTATTAAAAATTATTTGTCAATCATCCTTTTTTCTACTTCTAATACTCTAGAATATTTTTTATTGAATTCATTATTTTTCATTTATAAAATTTTAGTAGTTGTAATTGTCCATTTATTTAAAACAGTGTTTTCACTAGAGTGCAAGAGTCTCTCATTTTTGTTCTTTTTCTTTCATTAAAAAATCATTACTGCAAGAAATTCGCACACGCCACAAATTGTTTTTTCAAAAAAGAAGAAAAAAACGAAAAATGTTGTAAGTTTAACGCAAAGTGTAAAAGTGGATTCTGAAGAACTCCTAAAGTTTGTGAAAGAAAAAAAAGGGGGGACATTTAAAACCCTGTAAAATAATTGTTGTTTACAGTATTTATATTAACTTAACTTTTTAACAAACCTATTGTTTACCATTTTCACTAAAATAAAGTGGCCACAATAAAAATTTTAATGTCTACTGTCTACCAATGAAGTTTCCCATTTGTTGACCTTTATCAACCCTGCAAGTGGCTGTGACATAAAATCCTGTCCTCTTCATTCCAGTTTTCACTGCAATGCATTTATAATTTAAATTATTTTTACCACTCAGGTATCATGAAATATGTTTTGATTTTAAAGCTTGTAAGTAATTTAGGACCTTATTTTTCAATAATTACAAATCCTCCTATCATTAAAAAAAAAAAAAAAAAAAACTATAATTTTAAACATGCTTGAAAATTTTACCATAAAAGCAACTTTATATAATTTGCTCATTTCCAAGATGCTCAGAGGGTTCAAAGTTTGTATTTCAAATTATTTGTTTTTGCTTTTCTGTTGCTATTTTGTAAGCTAAATATATATTATGTTGGTAGGTTAATGTATAAAGACATACATCCACATAAAAAGAAAAAAAAGGCGTTGTGTTTCATTTTCTGACAAGACATAATTTCTTACATGATCTCAAATATTACAAAGCAAAAATATGTTCATGTATGAAGTTATATCCCTGTTTAAGCACAGTTGAAAGTACATTAAACTGGTTGATCTATATTTGACTGGTTAGCTTATAAGCCAAAATGGAAATATATATATGTATATACATATATATATATATATATATATATTTAGCCTTAAAAATTATGTTTTTGGCTGTGTATAAATAAGTATTTAATATTATTTGCTGGTTCATTTCAATTTTTGCTGCCTTTCAGTTCAAACTTGCTTTGACAAAGGCCATTTTATTAGATCTGAAACTGTGTCTCTTATAGTGTATTTTTATATATTGGATTTTACTTTTATTTTCCTACGGCTTTTTACTAAGGCTTACCATCTTTATATGTATGCACTGTCTATTAATCACTTAAAGTGATATTTTAATAAACTACTGAAGTACAAATTATTTTATTTTGTTATATAGACTATCTTTTCCATCTGGGCATTCTTCTTTTTCTGCATATACTATGATATATACTGTTGTAAGTATGTTTCATGTATCTTTTGCTTTCTTTCAAAACGTATAATCATATATTTTTTACTGTAATGCTTTATTCACTTTGTTTAAATTTTAAGTGTAAGAAGGGATTTATTTATAGTGTGTTATGCAATGTGAGAGCTCTCTTCCTGGGAACAAAAATCAGATAAGTGGCAACCGTTCATGTATTCTTCTCATGTGATCCATTAATACCAAAAAAATTAACATGTCAAGATTTATTCCGGTATATAAAGGCCAGCAGAAAGCGCAAGCCTTGTTAACATCAATCGCAGAAAATTAACAGCTCTCTTCATGAATAAAAACCACAGGGTTGTTACAAACCCAAGTTTTTTCAGAAGAAAAACCAACTCACTTGTTTCTTTCTTGGGGATTTATCAATGTCCCCTAAAACCTCTCAAAGTTCAAAATTTTAAGAACATCCTTAGAGCTGTTTTCAAGATCGTTCGGGCATACAGACATTCCTCGTTTAATATAGGAACAAATAGAATGTAAGCCATTTTATTATATTTTGAGAATTCACAATACTGATAAATTATTATAGTAATCATGCAAATTAACTGCATTGGTTAAATATAAAGGAATTGCTTTTGGACGGTTGAAATCACAGGTTAAGATAACGAATTTCAGTAAATTCATTCAGATAAAATAATTAGAACGGGGAGGATCTTTTCACAAAGACAAGACGGTTGGGATATCCGGAAAGCCATAACCGTATGTAAACTGAAAAGAAAGAGGGTTTTCTGATACTCTTGCTCCACAAAGAAACTCATAAAATAGTTGATTACATTTATGATTATTATATCCTGCAAAAACATTTGAAAGTAATACAGGGTTGGGTTTTTGACATCACAAACTGTTTCTTGGCATGACAAGCGTCAAAAACTGGTTTAAACCATCAAAAACTAATCCATAAAAGAAAGAGAACAATATGTAAACTTATTGTGCAGTATATTTTCATTTTGCATTAAACTAAATACATAATTAAAGTTAATTATATTGAAAAATAATTATTATATTAAAAAATGAGTTATTTCTCAACAAATGACAATTATTGGGCTCATTAATAATTGTCTGTAGTGTGCATTTCTTTGTATAAATAAATATATAAATACCATTTATAGGATAAAAAAATTTTAATTTAATTTATTCAGTAGTATATATGCATATAATTTGGAGGAAGAGTTAATATATAAATAATGTTCAGCAGTCTTTCAAAAATTTTCAAAAGCCATGGAATATTTTAAGGACAGTCCTAGTTTTTGATGCAGATAGGTAATTTAAAATTTTGCAAGAATAATGTTTTGAACATATTAGATATGTAATAAAATTACTTTTCCATTCTCTTTTCTGTTTCTAGACAACATACTTGATAAAAAAATGTATAAAAGATGTTTACAATATTTCTTAAAAGTTAATATTATAATATTTCACAATGTGTGCAATTTTGAAGAAATCAATTAGTATTTTTACTACAATCAATATTTGTAGTAGATTAATATTAATAATCAATAACAATCAATCAATATTTGTAATTGTATTAAAAGAAATTAATATATGTAATTTGCTTGTATTTTAAAATGCAATATTTAAGGTTTTTGACATAGGGTTTTGAGGTGACAGTTTAAACCATAGTTAAAACCGTCAAAAACTTGCCAACCCTGAAGTAATAATATAATGAATGTTTTATTTGAATTTTTTATGAATTATTAAAATGATTATTTTATTTAGAAAAGATGCAATCCTCGTATTCAGATTTTTTTAAACAAAATATTTTGCATCATTTTTTGAAAAGTAATCTGTACATGCTTGTAGAACACAAACGAAATGTGCATTAAAACTGCTCTGCGCGGTATGTGGAAGTAACAGCATGCACTTGTACAGTTTGAAGACATTCCGTTCATGCAGTGTATTTTGAGTAGTGGAAGTATAATTGTACATTAGATCTCCCTATCCTCAGTTTAATTTCTTATGAATTACCCATTAAATAAATGAAGTTCACAGAAGTTATAAATATGTAACTTAGTAGTAGTAAAGAACTTCCAAATAATGGAATAATTTTACAAGTATGTCTTTTTAGAGAGGAAAAAACTGTGTCTAAACTCACAGTTTGAAGCACATTTTGTTTTTCGATAGGTTCTAAAAATTTACAGACACAATTATCATTGTATGTATGTAAACTTGTCAAATTGTATGTTTGCATATGCGAAAGGGGGTGGGAATGGTAGAAACTCGAAATAAACACCCATGAATATTAACATTCTTCAGGGCCGTAACCAGAGGGCGGGCTATGGGGGCTGAGCCCCACCTAGCAGGCTTTCAGCCCCCCCCCCCCCCTAAGATTTTGAAAAAATTTGTAAATTTATAGATAAATACTATTGTTTAGAAATGAATGATTTTTGACAATCGTTAAATTTTACATCATTAAAAATAACCATAGTTTGGGGGGAATTTCTTAATTGCTAGACTTCTATATATATATAGTTAATTATTTTGCTGCTCTTGGTTGCGCGTAGCATCGGATCTTGGATTTTTTCCGAGAACACAAAACTTCTACACAAAGCTTTAGAGGGGGAGTAAAAACTTAAAAATTTCAACGTGTTGATGTTTGCATTCAAAATGGCGGCGAACATTTACAACTTTTGCTGTGAAGACTGATACTGTAAAAAATTGGAATTCAATTATGTTTTTTAAAAACAAATTGATCACAGGATTAAGTAACGTGTGTCTTCGTTTCTGTTTTACCTCACGCATAAAGTTGTAACAGTCCGCAACAGTGCTCGAAATCGTATAGTTACCACATTCCTCAGATTTAAAGGTAATAAGAAAAACCATTGGGCACTCTTTTAAACTGATCGCTCTGTATAATATTTATATTTTGCTTTTTCATACATATTTAAAATGAAACATAAATAGAATGGATTTTTCGGTAAATTTTCATTTGAATATGCAATCTCAATGAAAAATTTATTAACATAATGAATGTTAAATATTTTAAAAATATGCCGTTTTGTGAAACAAATACTCTAAAAAAAATGTACAAATTGAAAAACAGTCTTTTCCCTTGCCCCTCGATTACTAATACTTATATTCGGTCTAACCTAACATTTCATCCTGGTTATGGCCCTGACATTCTTAAAAAAAAACTGAGTTGTAGGTATAAATATCTTTAAACATTGTCAGCCTCACTATCTTTTTAGTCTCCCCCCCCCCCCCCAAAAAAAAAAAAATTATTTTGAGGGGCATTTTTTCCGTACTCCAATTTACCATTTACATGGAGAAATTGATGTGCCTAGTGTTGGCTCAAATTTGCTCTTACTGAATCTAAAAAGTTGTATTTTATTTTATTATCACTTAAAACCGACATTAGTGCTCCCGAGGGGGAGGAAGGGTACCAATAAATCCCTCCCAAATTGTGTGAAGTTTTAGTTTTGTTTGCATCTAATTAGCATTAGTAATCCCATAAACTAATTAATTAGCTCTAAAATAAATTATAATATAATTAGTAAATTTTATTTTCTCAGTTAATTAATCTACTCTACTTTAATGTTAGGGTAAACTCTTCCCCTAAAAGAAAAGCTTTCTGAGTGCATCACTGAACTAAGGGCCCCTTGGTAACATTTGCTACAGGCCCCACATTGTCTTAATCTGGCACTGGTTTGCTTTTAGTTAAATTGATTATTAGTAATAGTTTTATCAATGAAATGAAACTACTATACCTGTACTTAAATACAAATTTAAACTACTGTTTTGTTATGGTTAAAAAATCTATTTTTCCAAATGATTGGCATAAACATTTTCTCTAGAAAAAGTCATTCTAAATTTTTTCCCTCCACAAGAATTTTTGAAGACACTAAATTTAAAATTCTTTGAAAGACCTAGTGTATTTCTTCTGCAAATTTAGGCAGTGGAAGCTAGATAATTTTTTCTGTTCTATAATGTGGGCATGCCAAACACAAAAATGTGACTGAGATTTTTTAAAACTTTTTTAAACTGATTATTTTTTTGTTGTTATCTTTAAATAATATCTTTTATTCGATAAACATGAAGGCTATTTACATATGTAGATGAATACATAGCTCAAGTAACAAAATAATATTTTCATTTTGCATATAAGCAGAATTTAGATCATGAGCAGAATAATTTCACTCTTCTTCCAATTTCAATTATCTTGATTATTCTGTCAGCTTTCAACTCTGCATAAGGTACATCCAATATTATTTTAAATTGCTAGCTTAAAATATGTTATATAACATGCTTACACTGTTCCCAAAAAATGGCTTTTCTCCAAGTTCTTGTTGGCAACTGCTATCGTTAGATATACCATTTTCAATAAGGTACATGGCACAATATGTAGGAATAACATATACAAATATTGTATTAATTGATGCATATTTATGGCAGTTAGAGCACAGACAGACGGATTGATAATCTAAATCATAAACACTGGAAAGTGTTAAAAATCACATTTACCCATTCTATGTGATTTCTTTTATAAAACTAGCATAATTTCATTGCACATCAAAGCCATTTACATTCCCCATGTGTAACCAAGTGTAATAGCACACAAATGCTCTGCAGAAAATAAGCTACAAGGGGTGATCAAATGAAAAGGTACGAAACGTCGTAACACTTTAACTGTTAATATAATTGTCTATGCCGCTATGGAAGAACGTAGCAAGACATCTAGAGATGCGATTAAGAGCCTTCAACGTGGATAGGAACATGCGAGGGCCCGCAGGACAGAGCAGAAGCTCTTATGAAAAGCACCCCCCTACGTCCAATTGACATGGCAGTGTGTGGGAGAACAGGATGGCGTTCTGCAAAATTCAACGATTTAGGAGCAGCGAAGCGTTATCTGATTTCTGACAGCGGAAGGTGTTAAACTGGCCACTATTCATCGCCGGATGATGACCGTTTACAAGGAAGACTGCGTGTCCCACAAGTCAGTGGGAAAATGGAGTGTCCGTTTTTGGCCAAGGAACTGGCAGAGTTCAAGTGGGATCAGCTTCATCATTTGCCTTAAAGTCCAGACATGTCGCCCTTAGATTTCCAAGTATTTGGTCGTCTGAAAAAAACCACTTGAAGGGAAGCGCTCCAACTCGGTCGATGTACTCAAGGACGCTGTGGCGGACTGGGTCTCGTCACGGCCACACGTATTCTGGGAACAAGGAATCCTGCGGCTTGTTCATCAGTGGGATCGTTGTGCTCAGGCCTATGGTGTATATTTTGAATAAAGTCTACATTTACACCCACCGTGTCGTTTCGTACCTTTTCATTTGATCACCCCTTGTAGTTTATATTTTAAGTTGGTATGGATCATAAATGGTTTCAGGTATTTATTTTTCTTGCTTTCTTTCTTTAGATATATCTTCAAGCAAATATGAAATGCAATACTAATAAACTGCTCAAACCATTCTTGCAATTTCTTCTTTTAATGATGACTTGGTATACAGCTTTATCAAGAATTGCTGATTATAAACATCATTGGAGTGATGTAATGATTGGATTTCTTCAAGGTGCTATTGTTTCTATTATTGTGGTAAGTAAATTCGATGTTATATTTGCAGGAAGAACCAACATGGTTCCCTGCTGTAAATGATTGAAATTTATGCAACAAACTAAAATAGATACAATAACACAGTTTTATAAACTAACCACCAAGGCGGCCAGCTTTGTTGCTGATATACATTACAGTTCTTTATATTTGATAGACTATTAGACAAATTTTTGCACTCATTTCAACAAAAATCATGTTTCTTTTAAAGTATTTGCCATTAAATTTACTTAGATTGAGGTTGCTAAAAATTTTGGATGTCATCATAAAGCCGATGGAAACATGGCAAGTACTGATATTGCAAAATGTATTAAAGACTTCATTTCCATCTATAAAAGGATTATAAAAATAACTTTATAGAGTGAGAAGTGTTCTACAAATTCCTACAGAAATATTTCTTAATAACAGCAGCTATGCTCTTTCTCCTATTAATGTTCAGTGCACTACCATTCCGTTCATGAGCCCCATTGTTCTGCTAATGGGTATTTTTCATTCTGATAACACCAGTGTTAATGTGCCAAAATTAGCAACCTTGTGTGTTTATTGTATGGCTACATTATTTCACATGTATCCCTGGTTACAGTAATATAGAAGAAACAGAAAATAACAGAATACACTTGAAACCTCTTTAAATGTTGTATAGTTTTGATTCTCAAAAATTCTGAAATCCCGTATGTTTGCAATCTAAATTGTGTATTTTCCATGATTTCTCAAAAAAATTCTTTTAAATCTCTGTTATCTCTAATAGTGTAAATTACAAAAATTGATGTCCAAATATCAGCCTGTTTTTTAACAACAGGTCTGTATTGAGGCACTTAGAGACAAAAAAAAAAAAAAAAAAAAAAAAAAAGCAGATAAGGTTGTAGAACTCTTATCAACTTTTCTTAAATCTCAAATTACTGGCCATTAAGAATTTACAGCTCGTTAATCTTAGAAAGCTAATAGAATGAAAAAGTCAGACATCAAAAGTCATTGAAAGACTATATTTAATGTTGAAGGTATGTACATGTGTTAAAAATTTTATGGATGTATGTATAATTAATCTGCAATCGTACAACTGTATTTTTTTACAACAAAGCAATTAAAACATTTTTTAAATGACCCCATCTAAAACCTATACAAATAAAAACCTTTTCCATGAGATTCAAGATAGGTAGGTTTGACTGTATTGAATTAAAACTATTCTGTGCTTGTAATAAATCAAATATGCGGCTTTGATCTCCTACTGATGTTTTGTTTTACTTTGGCTGAAGTTAATTTTTGTTGATCTATTAAATGTTGTTATGTATGGTCAAGTACAGTGATGGATATTTCTACAGCATATTAAAAATCTGTACTAAAGGAGGCATAGATACCTGACGTCCAAGTAACATAGTCAAAATAGTTTGTACTTTGATCTTATTTTATTACAAATCCTAGTGCCTTTAGGTTTTTAATATTTACTTTGGAATTAAACAATTATTTTTTGTATTTGACTAAGTATCTGTTGTGCTTAATGTTATGCATTGTGCATAAAATTAATTGACATATATTTATTTGTCATTTTATTGATACATTTTTTTTTTTTTTTTTTTTTTTTTACTTTTAGGCATATTTTGTTTCTGACTTCTTCACGAAGGCTAAAGAAAAGCCTAATGATATTACTTTACAGAATATTAGTGAAGGACCTGTTCTTAATTATAATACAATGGATACCAGCACAGACATTGAGACACATTAATTTGTTTTTATCCCTAAGAGCTACCAAGGTTGCCTTGTGTATTAGGCACACAAGATTTTTTTTTAAATCTTACTGTGGCAGCTTGCATTTTAAAATTTGTTTTCAATTGATATATATTTTATAAAATTATTTTTATATGTCGTGAAAGAATTTTTCTGAAGCAAAATATAATTTTGTATGTATATTTGCAGCTTAATATTTATTTTTATGCTAATATTTAAAACTTGCATATTAATTTATTATTCTAGCTGTCAAAAACTGAGGTCTGATTGTTAAGTTACTCCCCCCCCCCCCTTTGCAAACTGTATGTTACAGTTTTGGAGATTTTAAAAAAAGAAAAATTAGGTGAAATATTTTTAAATTTAATTTTACTAAAAGTAATATAAAAAAACTACTGTAGAGTAATTTTTCTTTTATTTTGATTATCTTCTCTTTGTGTTTACATTCCTTTTAAAATATGCATTATGTTTGTTAGTTTATGACAAGTTTTATTTTATCAGATGTTGATTCTGTTTCATGACAGCTATATATTTTTAGTCTTATAGTGTTTTATAGTGTAATTTATTGGTGCTATTGAAACTAATAAAACAAAAGTTTGACTGCATTACTATGTCAAAAATGACAGTGTTAAGTATATTGTTTCAGAAAGCTCGCTTAGTTTCTGGACTCGTAGTGGAAAAGTTCAGTGTATATGGAAAGTTCTAATGAACAGTCCACTTGACGGGACATAAAACAAATTTTATTAGTTCTAGAAATTCGACAAACAATCTGCTATACGCAATTCACAGAAATTAACAAGCAGTAACTTGATAGATTTATAACAATCAGCTAAACAGAGCAGATTGGCTTATTCGTAAAAATGGAATAATTTTCATAGACAAAACCAAAAGATTGGATCCGATAAAGAATGTTACAGAGCTACACATTGCTTGGTTCTTGCATGTTCCTTGACACGCAAAATTTTAAACTTCACACTGTTTTTAATTATGTAAAACCTACGAAACACCTTGCATATTTGCCACCCATGGCGTTTTTTTCATAGTTTGGCAACTTTCGTACTTGTATAGTTAATAATTATTTTTAAGAAAACAGTACTTCATATGCTTTCTTTGAAAAAAAACTATGGAACAGCTAGGATATCTTTCCACCAATGGCGACTTTTCATTATTTGGCAATTTATGTTTGCTCATATTCGAAAGTCATTGCTCATGTAAGGTTGCCATGAAAATAGTTATCCATATATTCATATACATAATCCTTGTGAGATATTACACCATGACGCGCAGGCAAATATCCAAGCTGTACTAAAACTGCTATAATGACATAGTTAACGCTGCCAAATATTTTTACGGGTGGCAAATACCTAAGCTGAACCTAACTGGCATTATTATTATCTCCATTTGAATTATTTTTAATTTTCAAGATACTGGGTGCTAACATTTTGGAACATATGTGGTTTAGATTCGCTTGGAGAGCCTTCTGCCAGATCGTTCCTGATGCCAAAATGGCACTTTTTAAACAATTCAAATTTTCAGTTACAATTAGTTATTCTGTACTGGAAAAACAAAGAATGGGTAATTTCTAACAGAACTTACTATTTGAAAATCATGTACTTTACACAACACAATTTGACTTATTTATTTCGTATACTTTTATAATTTGGTGTAATTCTACTTCATGTTAATCAATTTCACATGATTCTGCATACTTTTTGGCTTTGTTGCAAAGGCTTGAATGATTTTACGTCGGCAAAAATTGCCACTGGGAACCATGATGTTCATATTTTCAGTTTTTTATTAATATCTTCTAAAATAATTAGAAATTTAAGTCAGCTTATCAGCTTCCCTGGAATTTTTCGAATTTGTAGACACCTTCGTTGAAACTCAAATCCCCATGGTTTTGGTGTCAGGTGGATATTTATATTTTGTCTTGTAGGTTCAGGCTGTGTTTTGTGTTTAATTTCTAAGATCAAGACTAACATTCTGTAAGTCTTAACCTTAGAAAAAAAGGCCCAAACTTATCTTGAATGTTAAATGCATAGATATTTTCATACCATGCATTGTTGAATATACTAAATTAGATTCATTTATTGTCATATATGTAATATATACGTAACTGTTACATTCTACTGCAGTAGACCTAAATATTTTTATTGTAGATGCATAGAGTATTTGTTATTTGTACTTTAGAAGCACACACAGTTTGGTCTGAAGAGGATCCATTAAGCAGGATGCATATGATTTAATAAATAAAATTCAATATTACAATAGTCTATTTTTCACTTAATGTAATTTTAACATTCCACCATTATTTGGCTATGCAATGTTTAAAAAACAAAATTTAAAAATACTTAGCCTGTAAAAATGGATATAGTTTTTATTCATACTTTATTCCTCAAAATAGCAAAGGACATAGTCATTTTATGAACCTAAAATGTTATTTCTGTGAAGAACAATGTATGCATTCATAATGTTTATGATTTTGTACAGTGATTTCCTTAAATGAAATAAAAAAGAAACATTAATAAGGGAGATTGAGACCTGCTAGATTCTCTTTTCATGTGTGCCATTGTTGTGCATATGTAAATTGATGAATGAAAAAAGACTAATTGTGAAGCTTCTTTGGTCTTCCCTTTTTATATGTTGAGTCTGCAATTTATTTTATGATGCAAAATGTGATTCTTGGGAAAAAGATCAAAATAAAAATAGTAGATTAGATTTTTGTGACTGTTTATACTAGATCAGTGCATACATATGTTATTGCCAATCATTCGTCCTGTGTAAATTATACATTATAATCAGCAGGCAGTCTCCCTTACTCTGAGGCTGTCAAGATTAGCAGCTGTTGAATTACCATGTGATTTTGTAGGTTGTAATTGTTTTTAAATTGAATATTCAAGCTCATTACTATAATTTTGGCTCAAAAATTGGGCAATTCTTTGTATTAAAACACCATTTAAAATGAATAAAGAAAAAATTAATTGAAATGAAAAAGTTAATAAATGCAGGTTTTTGATAACCATTTATCATTAGAAAATTAAAATTAACTAATAAAATTTGTTGATGGTTAATGATAATTGTTAATTGATTGTTAATGATTAATGATAATTATTTTATTATCATTAGAAAATTATTATGTTAAAGATACATTGAGCTTAAATACTATACATTTTGTTGCTAGTAATTTCAAGTTGTTAAAACTACTTAAACACTTGTGTGAACAGTTGTGATGTTGTGTGCTATATGAAGAATATATTTTGTTGTTTGTTTAATAAACATTATTGTACAAAAGCAGATTTTCAGGAGACATATTTTCATTTGAATGCTAATATTATATGTATGGTTTTTTTCATTGAAATTTTATTTCATTTCATCAAATTTTCTTATGTTACTATTTAAAATCAGTTGTACTATTTTTGTGAATTAAAATACTTTCCTTTTTGTTATGAATTCCAAAAATACATTGTAAATTATCATACCCAATAATTTTTTTATAATACTATTATGGTCAAGAATGTTTCCTGTATTAGCCCGAATATAACAGTGTTTTTTGACTGATTATTGCCAGTTAAAAAACCTGAATCGCACTAAATTCAAAGCTGAAATATAGGATTTTTCTATCTTGGTGAGAAATTTTGCGGTTGCATTGTATTCTGGGCAATATGGTAATTTTGTTTTTTCTCTTGACAACCTATCGCATGATATTTGAGCCTTATTCTTTTTAAGGCATTATTTTACATTAAGTATGCTTTGAGTTAAGACTGCTGTGTCTCTGAATGAGATGTCATTTGATTTTGTATATGTACTGAAAAATAATGTGGGCATTGATTGTGTTGACAGTGAAATCTTGTGCAAATAACATTTGTAGATTACATTTCAAACTAATATAAAATAAAAACTTTTATTTTCACTGAGAGTTTTCTATATTTCTGTTCTTTCACTCCATTTCACAAATGTAAGTAAATTAAACAAACACAAGCAATTAAAAAATAGTAATGTTATGGTAAGATATTTAAAGCCCAAATTATCATAGGCACATTCACAAACTGCTGTTGAATTTCGTTGAAAAATGCATGAAGTGTTTTGTAAGTTCACATACAAGTCTTAATAAATTATGTTGTAAATGCTTTTGTGCCTGGACGTACAGTTCGACATAGCTGCACACCAGAAGATAACATCTTTTGTAAATCTCTTAAATAAAATAATACCTCAAATCCTGCTAAGTCATTTGTAAGGTTGGCATGTATGGTTCGGTGAAACACAAAAATATTCTAATATTGGGAGGGAACTTTTTTTTTAAACTCAAAATTTCAGTGTATATATATATATATATATAAAGGTAGTAACAAAATTTGAGAAATATATTTTAAAAAGTGTGCGAGAGAGATAGATTAAACATATGCTGACTTAAACTCTTTTTCAGTGGCTCTCAAAGAGAAAAAATCATATGGGATGATCACATTTCAGGGATTGTACAAAAATTATGAAAGAAAATCTTTTTGGGAATAAATGTTTACATACAAAATCATGTATAGTCCCCGATCATCTTTCATTTTAAAGATATCTCCGTGACTTCGTATGATGAAAGTCTCAAATTCAGTACATCACCTCATTAGTGTACCGGGGGGAGTCTTATAAAAATTTAAAAAGTGTAACTTTTTAAAAATTAAGAGAGTTTTTTTCTTAACAAATTATTATTTATAATCTTATTTTGAACATTTTTTTTCAATTTACACTGCCCACTTATCTCTAATATATAAGGAATTAAAGCCCATTGCCACCTTTTTGGGACACCCTGTATTTCAGGTTATTCAAAATAGATGTTAAAGCGATTATCTTTTAAACCTTAAGTGATTGAAACATACTTTCAATTAGAAAAGTTTGTCAAATAAAGAGTTGCTTTCAGATATAGTAATTTTTTTACTAGGGCCTGTTTACATATTAACAAAACTTAATTTTTATAGTCCCTTATTTCCTGCCTCTTATATTTAGAAAAATGTTGCTCTGTGTGTAAGAAAATGAATTAAAAAATCCATTGTCTCTAAGTAAAACAGTCAGTCGGATATTTCATGTTAAACTGAAAAAACACTCAAAATACTGGTGATAAACAATAAAGTAATTAAAAAACTTTGTAAAAAGCACACATAAGATGTTATAGGTTAGAGGACCTCTTACCTATAACATCTTATGTGTGTTTCTTACAAAGTTTTTAATTACTTTATTTCATGTTAAAATTGACGACTTACACCACTTTACCTACTGTGTTGGCAAATATTTTCAGGCGAAAGAAATCTTTACTTTAGGGGACCAACTATGAGTTGATAAAGTTAAATAATGATTCCTTTGATTAAAAATTGTAACTAAACACATTCAAACATGTGAAATTAACAGGTATAATTTTACTTGAACCGATAGATACTACATTATGAAATTATCGATAACTTAGTCTTTTAGCCATCATACATAAATTACATCACGCTCCTAGAGAAGGAATTTCCAAATGTAATAGAGAATGACAAAGTAATTGTGTGGGTTATACTGTGCCAAACATGCATTACAGGAAAATTCTAGCTAAAATTTCCTGAGGATAGGAGGAATAATTTCTAGAGAAATAATTAGGTAAAATTCTAATAGGATTTTCAGAAGTCAAAGGTAGCTGTTGAATGAACACCAACATAAATTAACGTTAGTTGAAAAGTAATTTTACTCTTTTCTCACTTTATTCCCCATAATGGCTCAGTCGGCTTTTGTATGGTATCCCTGAAACGGCCTTGCCGTCCAAGAGTGAGTTCTTTCCATTGCAACACAGGAGTTATTTGTTGGGTTACACCCCTTGAGGTTTGAGAACTTAAGGAAGAGGCAAAACGGGTAATACGTGTGTTCATCTTCTAATCATGGTACCTTTATACAGGTGTTGAAGTAGCTAGTTCTTGCTTATACCCCACTTATTTCACTAAGTTTATTGCTATCGTACATTTCTACTTAGCGGTAAATATTTGTATGCATTGCAAAAATATGGCATTTAGATGATGTAAAGTTTTGATGCAAGAAGAAATAAACACTATTTTGTTTAATTCTTCATCAGATGACGATTCCGATTTTCCCTTCAAAGCGACTAAGAAAATGATGATGTGAATGAAACATCTGTCATATGTCCTAATGTAGATGTCCCAAATTCTTCTGGGAATGAGAGTAAAGAAGAAAATTATGATTTCTCGTGGACAGCCAGTCCGGAAGATGTTGAAGCTTGAAGAAAATTTGAAGGATGTCCAGGCCCAAAACAAAATTTATTTCCTGGTGCATCTGCAAGGAATTACTTTTCATTAATATTCACAGACGATGTTTGTGAAAATTTGAAGATAAATACTAATAAATAGGCTGAATTTTCACAGACAAATGCAGGGAAAAAGGATGGTAATTGGATACCAGTATCTGATATTCGTGCTTTTTTTTTTTTTTTTTGTGTGTGTGTGTGTGTGTGTATTACTAATTGTGAGCTTAATCAGAATGTCAAAGCTGAAGGATTATTGGAGTTCCAATCCAATTCTAGGACATCCTTCATTTATAATATCATTTTCCTATAGAAATTCACAAACAAAATTGCTTCAATAAAAACCTTTTTTCTCACATTCCACAGAGTACTGCATGTAGCAACTAATAGTATAATCGGACAACTTTTTAAAAATACATTGTACACATAAGTATTTGATATTATCTTAGTTCTTACATGATAATTCATGATATTTTAAATAATTATTCATTACTTAAAATTATAAGGGATTATTCATAATATATGCACAAAAATTTTAGACTAATTGTAAGAAGACCTAATTTAAGTAAAAATAAAATAAACTGTTTTTTAAATAAAGAATAACCAAATAAGCTATTTCTAGAGTTGGGTTATTTGATAAAATATATAATCATGTATACTTGAAATGAGAGAAGGGGCAGCTAACAGTATTGAATTGGGTTTAGAGTTACTTTAGTCTTTCCTGGAAGTTCTTCCGGAATAAATTTTCTTCAAAAAATAAACAAAATCTTTAATATTAGGTTCTTTCAGATATTGCTGAAAAGAACATCTCGCATTCGCTATTTTTAAAGATATTTACCAAAATTAAAGTTGTAAAAATTATGCTTTTAGGGGGAGAGTGAGGAGGTGAAAACTCAAATTTTCTGAATGTGCTAAAAATATGGGGTTTTACATAAGTTTTAAAAAGATTGAAAATAACGGATGGGAAAACATGCCTTAAAAATGAAATGAATTTTATAAATTGCAAAAATACAACTAATATTTTACAAAGTTTAAAAAAAAAAAAAGGTCAATTAAATTATTTATTGTTTTACAAGGAGCCTTGTAATCAGTTTTAAAATAATTAGATTTGTAGATTTGTAAGTTTCAAGCATAAATACTAAAACACTAAACATTAAAAAAAATTAACAGGATATTGATCTCCTATTTGTGGGATATCCCAACCAAAAATAGTTTGTAAAATGTAATACTGAATTCTTTTCTTTTTTTTATAATAGGAAATGAATATAAATTAAAAATTAAGGGAACTTATAGAGCAGTTGTTTTATTGGTGCCATTAGTTGATCCTTGAAATATACCAAAAATGGACAACCGAACTTGTATTATCATGGGGGAGGGGGTTAAAAAAAGAAAGAAAAGAAAACTATCTAAACTAAAACCTCAATATTTAAATAACTCTAATAAAAGGCTCTCCTTAGCCCCCCCCAAAATAAAAGTTTAATGTAAATATGCATTTCTCTATAATTTTCCATTTCAAGACAGATTGTATTGATTTACATTCTTGAACATGCATACTTAGAAAATAAGCTGCAAGCACGCTGTAAGTTACAATGCAATTCATTGGCGTAACAGTGTGCAATGCGTTGTTGATAGAACTCACACACAACAGATCTTCTTCGTAGTAGCACAATAGGAGATCTTCTGCCCCAAGTTCTAGTCAAGAAGAGAGGTTCCGAAATGTCAAAAATCAGTGATAAAAGAACCTGTTTTCCTTCAATAGGGGAAGGCATTTTTTGCAGCTTCCCTGGGAATCAACGGATGTGAGATTTTCATGGGGATGGGATCTAAAAAATTAAGAGATCCTCTTAGTGTCTGGTGACAAATGCTAAAATTTTTAACTTGCGATATCTCTAACTATTCCTCTCAGAAACATGGGATTTTTTTTTTATTTACCTGTTAAGACAAAGAGAACATTTCATCAAATGTAAGTGATGGGAAATGAGGGACTGTATAAAAATTAAATTTTGTATTTTAATATGTATGCAACCCCTCTCATAAAAAAAATTACTCTAGCTAAAAGCTGCTCTTTATTTGACAAACTTTTCTAATTGGAAGAATGTTTTGATCACTTGTGGTTTAAAAGATAATTGCTTTAACATCTATTTTGAATCACCCGGTATAGTAACCATTCCCAATATTTTAAACATCACAACGAATTTTTTTTAAATTAAATCAATTGCAACCTACTTTTTAGAAACTAAACTTACAGCAAACCATTTTATCCTCAGCAAATTCAATTTTTTTAGACATTTGAATATGAAAAAAGAGAAATAAAATCTAGAAAAAGATAGAACATCTAAATATACAGTCTTGTCAAGGCCTACTAAATATTACTCAAGACTCCCATTTTGGTAAGCACTGGCTTATATCAATAATTTTTAGAAAGCCTTTTCAAAACCTTACAACAAGGTTACTTTGATAAATGATCAATGCAAAAACAAAATTTAAAGTATTAGAACGTTTTCTGATATTTTACATAGTATAAAACAGTTTATTTTTTTTAATTTCTCGATTTTTATCATAGAACTGAAAATTTGCATGCAAACCTTAGAAATCACTCTAATTCAAGAACATAGGTTTGCATTATATTGATTTTACATGGCTAAATGAGAGGGGAAAAAAAGATTACTTTTATTTTACATTTCCTTTTTAAGAAATGCAGCTTAATATTCTATTGTTAAATTAAAAAAAAAAAAAAAGATTTTTTGATAATTCAACTGAACATAAAAGTTTTTTTTTTTTTTTCCTGTCATATGTTTATTGATTTGTGTATCATTTTTTCCTGCAATTTTAAAATCAGGACAATCAATATTTCATTTTATTCTCATGAGCAGGTTTATTTTGTTTTTCTTTAAACAAATACTTTTTTTTTATATTTAATTTTTAAAAAGTTGAATCTTGTGAGTTGGCAGTTTACTATTTTAATTAAATATTGTTGTAGACAGGTTGAACTGTGGCCCATTATTTGAGCATTAAAGGTGTTTTCTAATAATCAGAATAAAGGTAAAGTAGATTTACCATGCAGAGTAACTCTTAAATCCTCAGTGTCATGTCTGTGGAGTCAGAATCGTAGTTAGGCAGACTTTTGGGTAAAAGGAGTCGGAACTGGAGTCGCTAAAAGCACTCTGACTCTTGACTCTCAATTTTTTGTTGGATAGTTTAAATTTGAAATGAAATTAACATGAATTGAAAAAAAAAATAATAATAAAAAGGACAAACTGAGTTAACATTATTTATTTTTTCTTACATGAAATTTTGTTGAATGAAGAAGAAATTAAAAAGGAAAGAAAGTCATTTATACACTTTCACTAAGAATGAAATTATTCTCAGAACAATTAGAGTATTCAAATCAGGACGCAGTCAGACTGCAGACATTGTAACTGTATCATCCTCTTCCAATGATGAATTACATTTTGAGGAATATTTGGATAATATTGAAACGGCTGAGGCTAATCTAGTGAAAACAAAGAACCAAGAGCCTTTTAATGTAAAAATGAAGAAATACAAACAACATTTCTACACAGCCTTCGAACAGCCCTGGTTAGACGTGATAACACCCCACACACACTCTTCTATCGCTCCAATACCCTGAATTTGAACTCTGGAGACGCCACTCATACCCATCAAAAGCTCATTTCACAGCTGACCACAAAGATTAAACAATAACAGAAGAGGTTGCATTTTCGTGCTGAATTTCATTAGTTAAAATGTCAAATTGTTCTCCATGCTATAGGTGTAGACTACAAAAAAATACAAACGAAAAAATTAAGTCAAGGGAAAATGCCACCCTAACACAGGGGCAGAAAAATCTTCAAATATATTTATATGCCCAAAAAATATTACTACGTGGATATTGGGTTTTAATCCTTTCCCACTATGTTGGGGTTATTTGGTTTACACTACAGTTGAGGTATTAAGATTGCCGCTAGGACATTGATAAAATCACTGAAATAAAAATGGAAATTTATTTTTCCCGTACCAAGTTTTGAAAAATCGTAGGCAATTAAATATATATATATAAAATCTTGTTTTTGTTTTTTTAAAGTAATTTATGCGACAGTCAATTTTTTTTTACATGCGCAATTAGGCATATGGTAAAAACATTTACATACCCAGCTGAAAATTTTACATGTCCTGGACATGTCAGGCAATAGATTTTTCCAGCCTTGTATCCTAAGTTTCTAAAAATGATCTTCATGAGACTTTCAAATTAAAAAACAGATTATTTGAGAGCTCTGCTACTGCAAACATGGTACAGCGAAACTTCCATGAACGACCACCTCTATTAAGCAACTCCCTCCTCTAATGACCAATTTTTTTTTAAGGCACGGTTTTTTACCCTGTCTACTTTATGCTACAAAATCCTCTAGAAGAGACCACACAGCCCTCTATAAGCAAATGGTCTTGGTTCCCCCATCTGAAAATTTTCTTGCATTTTTTCTGAAGTAAGGTAAACAAAAGCACTTTCCAAACTAGTCACTCTACTGCAAATCGACAGCAGGTGCAATAACACATAGACGTTAAGGACGAAGTTTGTAGATTAGAGAAGAGCCATGTCTAAGAAATCAGTGATTTTATTGTTGGAGCAGTGCATTTATGTAATCGAGTAAGACGAAAAATTAAATTTGGAGAGAAAGTTCTCGGTTACTTTTGTTTATGAGAAAACCCAAAATGAAAATTTTAAAGCAAATAGATTTTATTATAGCAAATTCAGAATGTATGAAGGATATTAGGATAAATACTCTTTTGTCATGCTGTAAAAAAATAAAGTAGAGAGACAGAAGTATTACTGAAAAGAGAAAAAAAAATGAAACAATCTGAAAATTCTAAAATATTTTATTAAAATTTAAAAAATATGTTTGTATAATTACTCATGTACTAGTAAGCATGCAATTTCATAAAAAAACAAACAATATTATTTAGCATCTTTTTTTTTCTTGTTTATCAGATATTTATACTTCTTTGAAAGACCACCTTTGCTAACGATCGATTTTTCACAGAGTAGCGAGGGATGGTAGCTCCTGAGAAGTTTCACTATAAATAGAAAATTTCCCCTAATGTTAAAACAGGATGAGAATGTCCAAAGACGAAAAAGAGTGAAAGTACATGAGCTTAAATTTAATTACTTAAAAAATTTCTATGCACGTCACAATTTTACAATTAAATTTCAAAAACAAAGCGCATCTTAGCTATTTTAAACCTGAACAAAATATACCAGGTTTCAATCCAGGCATTTTTTCCAGGGTCCCATTTTTGTGAATTCTGAACCCAAATTTCATCTGCATCGATCCTAACTAGGTTGCTTAATCCAGTGAAGTTTTTTTAGTTAAAAATGGTCCACTGTTTGCTCATTTTAAATTGCCTGTTACTGAATTTGCAGACGATCTTTTGGTTAAATATGGACGTTGTATTTTGTTTTAATGTTTTTGTTAGTGAAAGATTGTGCAAGTTTAATGTGTTAAAATACTTACCACTAATAATGTTCCAAACACCCACCGGCTTATAACATAACTAACACCAGCATGCTTTCTTTTATTTAGCTTTATATTCACACCATATTTCTAACAAACACACACAAATTCTTTTCATACATAACATATTTCATTCCCTGCCATCAATAACATGAAACAATTTCAAATTCCCAAACTGACGATGTACGATACACATATTCTTTATGGTTGCAAGTCACAACCACCACCAGCAGGGTACTTCACTTCCGATGTGCATCACCCACGACAGCACCAGAAGTATCACCAAATGAAACATGTAAATAGTGATGACTAGAAAAAAAGGCCTGCAGGCCCTGTTCCAGGCCTTGGGTTCCACGAGAATGCACAGGTAGATAACATATAGAAACTGGTTTGAAACGATCTGATCCCCGAAACTTTAACATGTAGAGCTGTAATATGTGTTCTGACTCACAATGCATTGCATGGTAAGATTTTTTCCAATTTGTCTTAGTTTCCCCCCCCCCCCTTCTTTTGTAAAAAAATATCCAGTAGAAGTAAATGTAAGCGAAACAGGAAAAATAATTTGTTGATAATATTTTGGTCTAAACATGACATAAATATGTGAATTAAATCTAGAGCTGGATTCTCCGCTCGTTGCTAATTTTTCGCAGTCGTTAACTCTGCCCCGCCTTGAGGTGGAGTTTTAGGGAGGAGCGTCAAGGGTTCATGCGATTGGCTAAAAGACCTCCCGATGGCCTCCGGAATCGTTAGCGCAGTCGGTAACTAAACAATTGGTTCCAGGGGCATAGCCAGAAATTTTTCATGGGGGGGGGGGGTTACGACTAATACAACTCATATATATGCATACGTGTGTGTGATAATGTAGTGAAGTATATACATTTTGCATGGCAAAAAATTCCTCATGGGGGGGGGGGGTGTTATGACCCCCCTAACCCCCCCCGTGGCTACGCCCCTGGAGAGACATGATTTGTTAGGCAGTAGGGGAAGGCAGAGGGACTGTTAATTTTTGTTCCTCCATTTTATCACACTATCACTACTGGAGCACAATAACTGAATCTCATTCATATACGATATTTCACCTATATTGGTACAAACTTTTAAACAGAAAAGGACTGTCAGTGTAAGTGGATTAGGATAGATGTAATAAAAATGATAAAATTTCTGCAATGCAGGATGTATAAAATTTAATTATATGAACCAGAATTTTATTTAAATTCTTTTGTTTGCAATAATTATTGAATGAGTCCCAGGTAAAGATTTTCAAAGTTACCCTTATTACTATTAGACATTATTTAAAATTGCATCAACAATTTAACTCATCCATCAATTGATAACTACAGAAATTGGGGAAATTGAATTCAGAACGCAGACGATTGCTGGAAAAAATGGCATAGTCATGCAAATTTTGTAATACATCCAATGGTTGGAATGTACAACACCATATCAAATCAAATTACTGAAATATATTTGTTATTCCTCTTTCACTTCTAATTTAATGCTTGCTCATTCATGAAAAGCGAATATAAATTTTTTAAAAAGTACTATTTCTTTAAAATAAGTAAAAATAATTACTACATTTAAGTTTTTTAGCAGGTATAAAATTAATATTTTTTTTAACTCACAGAATCGTCCAAACGTATGAAATAAAGTTTAAAATATTTTCAATAATTTTTTTTTCATAAAGCTTTTTTTTTAATTTCTTGTACTGTAACATACTTAAAAAGGTCCCTTTAAAAACACTAAATTTTCTTTCTTAAACCTTGCTTTAATCTTTTTAAAATAAAAAAGTAATTAATAGTTTATTTTAACTATCAAATGTTTTTAATCAGCTTAATATAATTAAAATAAACAACATCCTGTTGCCAAAAGTACTTAAACAAATTATCTATTAATAAACCTTCCAGAATTATTTCTATTTTTTTTTCAACTGAAAATAAGCTTAAATTGATGACAGTTTGTTTTATGAATAACCTAGCTGTTAACTTATGACACAATTTGTTTTCTGAAGACATCCTTTCCCAGAACTAGCTTACTTTTGCTTTTATTATTATATTTTTTTTCCTTTCTTCATTCATTAAAATTTTGAGAATTTCTTAAAAAATCAGAAGGTGTATAATATGAATATTTAGAATACCAAATCTTGTCAATAGTCTGATTTACAAAATTCTGCATTTACCCCACTTTTATATAATAAAAACTGTGGCATAAGAAGAGGAGGTAAGCGGCAAAAAAAAAAAAAAAAAAAAAAAAAAGGCTTGGTGGCCGGGAGGACACTTAGAAACAATAAAGTGGAAAACTAAAGGACCAAAATGGGGGCAGAATGCTGAAACTCAGAAAGAATGGAGCGGCAAACTGAAGGACCGCACCGGGCACCAATAATCCGAGCGCTACACTGCTAAAGCAAAAGATCATTATTATGCTCTGATTTTGACAAAAGCATAATGTGTTTCAATTGCTGTATTCGCAAAACGTCGCAAATCGCTCGATTTGAGTGGATAAAGCCACTGAACATGGTACACGGCTGAAGTGTTGAAGTTCCCACGTTCGGCGGGCCCCACCCGCACGATTGTCAGTCTGGAGTTTTGGTCGGTTTCATCCAGATGTGCGCGTCAATACACATTAGAACTCTTTAAAAAGTCACCCAACCAAAGCACCCCCCTTAGGAGATATCCCTTGTCTAGGCTTGCCATAACAAACAAGCAAATCCCACAGAATTTTCGAATCGCAAAACGTCGTTTTGCTAAGGCATACTTTCTGTATCATCTATAATTATATATGATTAGTAAATAACTGTTATACATTAAGAATAATATGTACCAAGAAAGCCGATTAAAAAGAGCAAATCGTTTAGGGGGGGGGGGACTTGCTAGTGAGCAAAACTATTAAAAATATCGAGAAGAGCAATAATTATATACAGCTGGTGGCGAACTCTGGTATAATGATTGTTTGATAATTCACAACTACATATTTATAAAAGTAGCCACCGATATTTGAGGATTGACAGTGGAATCAGAAATTTTTAGATAACTTGAGAAAATTTTGAATTTCCCAACCGTATTTTCTTCCCCCAACTCCTAAGTGAAATGTGGATCGGGCTTCTTCTCGCTTGAGTCAGCAAAAACAAAACATACAAGAGGGGCCCCTTCTGGGTTACTCGGCTCGCACAAATGAAACAAAGAAAAAGGCAGTAGCAGTATTTCGATCCGAAAGAGTAGAATATTTGAAAAAAGCATTTTAATAAATTACATTTGTGGGGAAGATCCAATTTCATACAGTTTTTGTGAAAGGGCCGTTTTCAATCGAACCTATTTTTATGATGGGATTATTGCACTCAATCGTAACCGTTTTAATTAACTTTTTTTTGTGATGGGCCACAAATGGTATGTAGGAAATAAAAAATGCTGATTGTTGACTAATAATAATAAAAATGTAAAAGCAGGAGGGTGCAGAAAGAAAAGAAATAGGGCCGCCGGGCGCTAAAAAGATAACAAAAAGGCCGCCAGGCGCTGCGTTCTGCCAAACACTAATAAGCAAACATCGATATGTAAACACAGCACCAGATACAGAATATAGTCCCAAACGGTTGCCAATTGTATTCAGTCCATCAATAATTTTATGTGTCTGGAATTTATCTTGTCGAAAACTCGCTCATTCTTGCAGACCGTTGGGATATGCAAGTACCTAATTTTATTTAGATAAAGAATAATTTGATATATAAAATCAGGGTGTGAATGATAGAAAAAAAATCCAATGAATTTGATTTATTTTATTTAAAAAAAAATTGTTTAATTTTTTTCTATTTAAATCATTATTTCTTAGATTCTGTTTAAAGTAATTTACATCAGCGATTTAATTGATTACTGCTGTAACCCTGTTAAAGTTATTATTTTAGTAACTTAAGTATCCACACTTTTAATAATAAGAGTTTTTAAATATTTATATTAACTGAAACTTAAAATAAGTTTATGGGAAATCACAAAACTCAAAATACACATAAAAATGTAGTTGCTTGATTCTTAAAATGAATTTATAAATGAAAGATCTTCAAAACCAAAAAAAGATTTCACAAATACATACATTTATTGAAAATTTTCACAAATTTAACGATATCATATATTAAGAATTTAACACTTTTGAATTTTACGATAAAAACTCAAAGTAATACCCCTGATTACAATGGAAATTTTTAGTACTGAAAACTTCTCTGCGTTTGAATATCATCCAAAATTTGGCGAAGTTCTTCATCTTCAAATCTTCCTTCCAGGCTTGGAATTAGTGTTTTTGCTTCCTCAGGGGTTTCGGGGCAAAGATTAGACAGTTGTGCTAACTCAAATTTGTGAACTTTTTTCTGAGTTAACAAACTTCGAACTGCAGATATTGTTTCTCTGTTTCTGAAGCGACTAAACCTTTGACAATAATTCAATGTTTTCATGAAGACTTCGGGCAGCTCTTGTTCTTCTTCTGCACTTTCATTTTGTTGCTTTCTATGTTCGAGCAGCATCAGGACTTCTGATATGAGAAGAGTTTCTGCATTTTCAAATTCTTTGGGAAATTGTAACTCACCAGCATCTTCTTCCACTTGGTCTAAAACGTAACTGGGTGCGCTTGCAGCCATTTTGAACTTAATTAGAAATGAAAATTTCAATACTTTTTAAATCAAGACCAATAATCACACACGCGTCGCCGAAAAGTCAGTTTTGTGCGGTCTCGAAGGCCATTTGCAAAAATTCATTGCCAGATTTACTTACCTAAATATTTCGTAAACAAACGAAACTTTAATCTCTAGCTTTCAATATTTACTACCTTTTGATATTTAGTGACGTCATGAAATTTGTGGTGGAACAAAAACCTTGTAACAAAAAATTGGGGATGTTTTTTAAGATTCGCGATCTCAACGACCTAAAGGGGGTGCTGTCCTGTAGCATATAAACAAATGTGCTCGGTGACGGGTAGCTTGTTCCGACCATAGAGGAAAGTGGAGAGCGCTTCTTCTAAGCTTCCATACAATGGTTCCGTACAAAATTGTAGTCCTCCGCGAGATGGTAATGAGACCAAAAAAGCAGACGAACTCTTGTGTACATTGATTCGCGATTGAATGACTATTGACTTCTTTTTACGAAAAACGATGAGAAACGACAACGAAGTTGAATTAAAATACGGAACTCAAAAAACGTACACATGCAACTGAACAATTTCTTTTAAGATATATGTTATTCACGTATATTTAATTTGCAGGTGTTAGTTTCGTTTGCGTATTTTCAATTCGGAGACGGATTAATGATATTTTGTGCGGTTAGTTTATATCATATTACAGATAATATTTCTTAACATTTGATTACATAGCTTTCAATATAAACAAATAATATATGCAATCATGCAAGCCAATCATTGTTATATTCCTATAATAATACAATTAAAAAAATAATTTAGGATGCACATAGTAAAGTTTGCAAATAAACCATAAACGGTACGTTAATGTTCCTTTTCTTCATTACTTCGCATTAACCAAATTATTATGCAAATATACGGATCAAGCAATACAAACGTAACTGAAAACACAATTAACAACCATCTTAGAAATTTAAAAGCGATTTTCATTTCACGTTTTTTATATAAGAATACACATCAATTTACAAAGTTTATACACTCGAAATAATTTATTTGACATTCAGATACATGAACATACATCGCATGCACTCACGTATGTGAAAAAAAACATGTAGTCTGACTAAAGTATATTAAAATATATTTACCTGGAAAGTGACTAGCTTTTACATTTGACGTAAGCGCATCAGTAACACAACTGGTACATCTCTATTTAAAACAGTTTTAGTAACAAAGCTCTACACATACAATAACAAGGCTTCCGCTAACTCTTTGGGCTCGCGATCTCAAAGAATAATAGTGCCGCGCGGAAGGTTTCTGAAACGCAATGTGCGTCGGTGATCGCTTCCACTTCCTCTGGTTCCGACAATAGTTGTGCCTGCATTAAGCAACGCGGTTTTTATGCCTATGTTCTCTTTTTAGAGGTGGAAAAAAGTTTTTTATGGAAAAAAATGTCACATGATTTATTTCTTTTAGTTTTATATCAAGCAATCTTTTAATTTAAAGGTAACATTTGCTAATTTTTCGTGTTTTGCTCATGTGTTCTGGGTGTTTATCCACATACAGATGAAATTAAAGTAAACTTTCTTCATCCACATAATCTATCGCCATCACGCCATCATTTTATTACCCATAAATTATATGATAAAAAAATGCTATTTGCATCCAATAAATTTGAGAAAAATATCACACAATGGTTTACTTCCTTTTTGATTTTACTTTTTGCATTATCTGCAAGTTGTAAGTTTTCCTTACTACATTGAAATTTAAAACTGAATTTTTAAAAAAATACACATCAATTAAAGGTAACACTTGAAATATTTACTTAATAGTTCAGAATATGCATGCAACATAAAAATAACATCTTACTGTAATTATTATTTTTATTTTTTTAACCTGAAAATGTTATTATTTAAAAATTGACAATTACAGGAATAGTTGTAACTCATTGGAATAGTGGAAGCATTGTTAGAAATGGAATTAATGGAAATGGAGTTATGAATCTTAGAAGTGGATTTAGAAAAATGGAATTTTGTTAGACAAACTCTGAAAATTCCTATTAAAAGGGGGGAGGCACACCCCCTTTCCTACTTTGAAAGCACCCTCATTAAAACCCCCAGCAAAAACAAATTTGGACTCAACTGCTCTTGAAATTTTAAAAACAAATAATTGTTTTAGTAAAATTCTATTTTCTAAATTCTATTTTTTTATTGGGGGGGGGGGGAGAGACATTGCCTTGTGTGTACCCCCAATGAAAGTGTTGAAAAACATTATCAACATTATTTGTTCTCTCTCAAAATTCTTATATTAAGTTAAAAACGTAATTTTATTTTTAAATACAAAAATCTTCTTTTGTAGTTATTAAATCGAGATGATAGCAATTTTCTTAAATTTATTACTCGAAAACCCATGGTAATCCCAGAATGAAACTTTCAGATATTGTTAACAATAAATAGAAGAATAACATATAATTTAAAAAAAATTAAAAATATACTTTTTGAAATTTTAAAAATGATGAACTTTAAATTAAAAATTTAAAAAATTTAATCATGTTACATATGATAAGAAAGGGCAACCTGTTTGCTTTCTATAGACACTTTAATGGAGTTTTTATGATAATTAGGAGAGAAATTGGAGTCAATTGTATAGTGCAAGAATTTCTAAAATTGCATTAATTTCACAAACTTTAAAATTAAATATTTCAAAAACTAAAAGTGATATGGACTAGAAATTTCACATTAATTTTTTTCTATATAGATACAACTATCATACCAAATTTCATTGAATTCTGTGGGGGTCAGGTTGTGAGCCTCGTTGATTTGACATGGAATGACCCATATGGTAATTTTGTCAGTACAGAATTTTCAGAGAAAAAGAAAAAAGTGATTTTCTCTTTATTCACAAAAAGCTGAAATCAGCTAAAAAGCTGAAGAATCTCATCTTTGAGCTATATCATGAAAAATTAGAAAGATGTTGGAGACTTACAGCCAGAATTTTGTCAATCTTTTAAAAATGCAGAATGATAGATATTTTTCACATTACAATATTTTTCATCCAAAATCATAAACAGCTAAAATTTAAACCAAAATAATGATATTTAGACATTTCTGAGTTTTTGTTTTTCTGTGATGCTAAATTTTTTACTGAAATTAATTGAGACAATTTGAAAGAGAACAACACTAACACACAATTACTTTCTGATTTTAACAGAAAGGGGGCTCTTAATAATTTTAAGGGGAGAAGAGACAAACAATTATATGCATCCAAGATAAAAAATATCTTAGTACTTTTATCACATATTATATAGTACACTCTTCAAAAAAAGTACTCGAGCAAGAGAGAAATTTCCTACGTTGGTTTCGTATACTAAAAATTACTTATCATAGAATATGAATTAGGCTATGTATAAATATGACTTTCCATATTTCTATCAAGTTGTAAGTTTTTCAAAAACTCAATTGTTATTCGCAAATCTAAAATAGGAAATTTCTCTCTTGCTCGAATACTTTTTTTGGAGGGTGTAACTATATCAATGTTAACATATTCAACAAAGAGTACTACCCCTATATCTATACATTTTAAAACAGCACTGGGTAGAATCTTAACACAACACTAAAGATATCAATGCAAAGCCTCAATTCTCAATTGGGGGTGACATTTAGGTGTAAGAGGGGCTCACAACAGTGCGATAAAATTATCTTTCAATCAGGTTATTTCTGAGTAAATATTGTGAAGCTGTTTAGAAAAGTTCTTAACATTTAACATTAATATATTGATCTATTGGCTTCAAATTAAGTACATAAATCCTAGAAAACGTTTAATATGCAACATTAGACTGGTATTTTGTTAAATCTAGGGAATGCAATCCCGCACTGTTTTTCGTCCTGCGGGATTTCGGATGGATCCGCAATCCGCGGATTGACATTTTATTTAGTTAGGACTTCATTTCAACAGAGAATAGTAGAAAAAAAATAAGATTTTTAAGCACTATGAAGTTTAATTTTAATAATAATAATTAATCTTATGAGATTATTAATACAATAACTTAGATATATGAAAATTATAATCATGATATTCAGAATAATATACAGGGCTGGGGAGTAGCGCGCTACTTGTAGCGAAACTACAGTAGCCGCTACTTTTTTTTGTAGTTTGTAGTGTAGCGCGCTACTTTTTTTAAAAAGTAGTGTAGCGTGTAGCGCGCTACAAAAAAACAGTAGTTTGTAGCGAATTTTGGAAGCTACTTTTGCCGTGTCATCATTTCCGGCGAATGATCCCGTGGTGCAATTTCTCTCTCTTCTGACTCCAAGCATAACTGAAACTGATGCTTGAAAGACACCCAATCACTCCCCCGCCCCCCCCTCCCAGGGGACACACGCACACGAGGGGGGGTGAGGGGGTTTGCTTTGCCTGAAGCGGAAGCCTGACATTGTGCATCTTTTTTCTTTTTATCGTTCTCAGTATTATTTGTAGAATCACCAATCTGCCATAAAGAGGGAAAAAAAAGGAAGGTAAGAGAGGTCCAAAGTTGAACAGAGGTTATTTTGATGGGGCCTCGAGAGTCTCATTATCACACGGGCGTGTGGGCCCGTGAGCCCCTGAAAAATAAAGGCCTCGCAAATCTCTCCATTTATTGTATATTAAATTTATCTATGCTGCAATAATAATTTTTATTAAGCTAAATTTCCTTTATCTATATCATAATTGTGTAACAATAAAAAGGCTTAGACTTATTTTCTGTTCTTCTTTCTAACACAATGATAAGGGTTTCTAAGACTAGATCAATAAAATAGAAATTAAAGGCGTTATTGAAAATTTATGGCCATATGTATTTATCACAAAATATCCATTAGTTAGCATTTTTTTAAATATTATGATGAAGAAAAGAAAATTTTCTGGCAGGTGGAACTCAGCGCACACATACGCTAATAATACAAATGGATTAAAAAAATATTAAAATCAATTTTAAATGCACATTCTTGTTCTAAATGAGTATAAATACATGGGTAATTTTTAATTTAATTTTAGAATTATTTTGAAATGTTTTATTTTTATGCTGGGAAAATAGAAAACAATCACAAATAAGTTAAAATGTCTGTAATAGTATAGGGGCCCAAAACAATCTTTTTTTTTGCCCCCGGGCCCCTTCTATGTCTGATCAGGGTCTGCATATTTTTGACTGCTATTGCGTGTTTGCAACATAAATCAACATAAAAATGGGTATTTTTTGCTTTCGAAAAGGAATTTTACATATCTGTAAATTGTATGCTTTTGTAACATCATTAATTTTCTTTGATCTTTTTTTTTTTTATTGCACCCATAAATACAATGTAGTGTCCACTTGCCAGGATGATTGCCAATCATTCAGTGTCCAGTATTCCGTGAACTTCCTTTTAGGCGATATCCTTTCAAATCTGACATGATATATAGTCAGTCCTCGCAATTAGCGATCCCCTCTCCCCATCCTCTAACTCACCATCTACGGAAAACTACGAAGTGTGAGAAAAACTTACGGTTTTCTCACAGGAATTTTCTTGAAAGCATCGAGACCGCTTCTGGAAGAGTCACCGACATTTTTAATTTTCTCTTTGCCTCCTCCTTATGATCGATGCATTGAACAACAATTTTATTTATGCTTAGTTTTACTAAGTTTATTTATATTAAGGTTTGGTCATTTTTCGACGTTACAGTGCACTTTTTTGAGTTTGGGCACTCTTTATTAACCTTGTGTCCTGGTGGTGTGTTCAACTTCCACAAGAGTAATGACACTTCTGTAGTATTGTAGCTTTTCAAACATTAATTAATCACGTGATTATGTTCTACAACTAGGAATGTTTTTTGTCTCAAAGAAGTGTAAAAACTGATTAGTACATTTTTCGTGGAACCTGAAACTGAAAAAAAGAAAGTAAATATGTAGAAATTGTACACATTTTTTTTTTTTTTTTTTTTTTTTTTACGAGTTGATAACCTTATCTTTTTTGAGTTTGTTGAAAAGGGACAAAAGGTATAAGCATATGCATCCAAGATATTATTCCAGGGGCTAAAAATATTGCTGACCTCGGTTACAGTGTTCTTCGTTTGTAGTGACAGTTTTCAGATTCGGTCCTAAGGTAGAGCGAACGGTGTGACCGCACCGGGCGCCATCTCTACCAAGGCTGTTCAGAATAATATAGCACTGTGGATGTCGGAAATGGTTTCATTTACCTGTTAATAATTGTTTAATAATAAATCTTTTAGTCAATGTACAGTAGTAATCAATCATGTTAATAGTGAATTTTAGTGAACTTTCTGTGAAAAAATAAATTATTAACAGGTACTCGAGGACGACTTATCAAACCCTACATTGTTACGTGATTCATAACCGTCTTATTTACCTTTACCACTCTTTAACTCTTTGCCAATGAGTTTCAGAGCACCATGCATATTTGACAGTCCGTATATTATTGAAGTTGAAAGCCTCATTTTAACCCCTGAAAGCTTTTATAGCTAAATGTGTGGCGTAGCTAGGTGCAAGAGCTGATCTAGGGTACGTGGAGCCTCCCTGCAAACGTAAAGAAGCCCCGTGTTATGCTCCAGATTAAGTTTTCCTTAGTTTTTTAGTTCGAATATGGCGCTCCGATGCCTTGCTTACCGTGTCGGGCCGTCTCTGGCTACGGGGGAGCAAGGAAGGTCAACTGTACCCGGGCGCAGCATCGGCCAAGGGGCGCTAAATGGTATATGAAAGCTACCTAGTTGCATTTTTAAAAAATAGGAGGGGGCGCAAAATCTTCAGTTGTTAGGTGGAAACGAAATTTAGTCATTTGCTGTTTCACAGAGAAACTGTTCTCTCAGCTTGTTTCCATCCCAGATTCAAACTATTCTGGATTGAGGAGGACAGGAAGACCGAAGCCAAAAAAAAATATGGATGGAGGAATACCTCCAGAATATGTTTCCGACAACTTCAGATATCAGTATCGAGGATCAGCCCATGGATGATGACTTTTCTGTTTTTTTCTAATTTCTCTTTCGCATGCACTCGAAATAGTTACGAGGAAGAACTTACAAGGTTCTTGTCAGAGCCAATTAAACCCCTATCTTCGCTTTCGGCGTACACGTATATGAAAGAAGCCTTCAAAAAAACTAACACTGGCGTGCAGTCCAGTGCATCTGTACAAAGATTGTTTTCGATTGCATCGGACGCATTTTCTCCTCGACGATCATGTTTGGCGGATAACAATTTTGAGATCCAGCTCTTGTTAAAATTTAATAAACATGTTTTTGAATAAATTTATGTGGTTTTTATTTTATACTAGAGGCATGGCAGTCTTCCATGAATATGTTGAAATTCTGCTTTCTTTCGTTAAAATTTTAAAGTGTCTATTATATTTAAATTATTAGGTTTTTTGTGTAATAATTTTCAGAATTTAATACGAAAATATGAGAATTTCTATTAATAATTAATAGTTTGTAAAATCCTTAGAGACTTATCTCTCTCTTAGCCTTAAAATAACAATATAATTCTATAAAATTCTTTTATACCTAACACAAAGAAAAAGTTGTGTTGATGATAATAACTTTTAAAATTTCTTTAACATATATAGAGGATTTTTTAATGCAATGTTTTAAATAGATATATCATGAATTTAATTAGTAATTGTTTTCATTATTGTATAATATGCATATCATATGTGATGTTTTCAATTAAAACAATTATACAATATTACATGGTTCACACGGGTCATTCGTCATAAATCACTAATTTGGTAAGTCATGAAAAAAGGCCTTTATACTCATTAATTTTGATTTGTGCTCAAGAAACTAGAATGTTTGTACAACATGAAAGGGGTCTCAAAACGGGCCTTTTTTTCCCGTTCAGACATCCATTTTATTATTATATTTTTAAAAACTTTTTTAGTTCTCATGATTTTTCTCATGCTTTCAGAGCTCACTTTCCCAATTTATTTTTATCATAGAGGTATTAAAACTTAATTAGTTTCAGCAATACTTCAATAATTAGCAGTAGTTGCCAGTAGTGTATATATAGGCTTCCATTTCGGGGGGAGGGGGACGATTCGGTATTTTAAACTTTATTGTTCTAAAGTTAAAAGAAATGTTTCAAAATAGCTCCTTTTTAATAATTGCTTTACATTTTCGGAGGGGGCCCGCCTCCCCCTGCTCAAATACTCGCCTGGTAGTTGTTTATTAGAGCAATAGTTTTTTCTAATTAAAGGCGAAAAGGTGCCCGGGGTCTTTCGTGCGTCCACCAAATCTGCGGCGCTCAACGCTACAAGGAAACCACCTTTTAATAAACGCGTTCTTTGGACGCGAGAGACACCCGCTGAGGTCATTAATCACGCTGGACGCGAGTAGAAAACCAAGGCTTTAGATATCGATAGTTTTCTCGAATTAGGATATAAATATCCTTAAATATGAATGTAATGCAAATCGAATCTGTTAGCAAAATTTGTCTCCTAAAAGTAGCGAAAAAGTAGCGATGTAGCGACTACATTTCAAAAGTAGTGTAGCTAACTACATTTGTCAAAAAGTAGTTGTAGTTGTAGTTAACTACATTTTTCGAAAAGTAGCGGTAGTTGTAGCGCGCTACAAAAAAAAAGTAGTTTTTCCCACCACTGATAATATACTAAGTTATATCTTATGTTTGTTGCTAAAGATGAGGAATGTACAATTTATAGATATGTTAACATACTTGCGTTATTTTCTTAGTTGCTGAAAAAATAACGTACAAAATTGAACAAATCCAATGAACCATTTCCTACACTATAAGAAAAAAACCATGCTAAATTACAGCACAGTGTGCTGGTAATCATAACGCCAACACATGTGCTGTAAATTTGAAGCACTTTGAATTTTCAAGCACTGCGTTGTAAATTTACAACACCGTGTTGTAAATAGTTGGCACGGTGGCACAACAGCACAGGTGCTGTAAATTTACAGCACCGTGTTGTAAAATTACAGCACATCATTTTCAAGTACCTATGTAAATTCACAACACTGTGTTGTAAAATTACAACACTTCATTTTTCAAGCATCTATGTGAATTTACAACACTGTGTTGTAAAATTAAAGCACCTCATTTTTCGAGCACTTATGTAAATTTACAACACCATGCTATAAAATTACAGCGCCTGATTTTTCAAGCACTGTTGTGTATTTTTACAGCACTTGAATTTTCAAGCACTGTAAATTGTTTTTACAGTTCTTTAATTTTCAAGTACTTTCATGGAATTGTACTGCACTTCTGTGTAAGTTTTAGCCTGATGCAATTTTTCTGTACACATGCATTTATAATTACGTTTCGAGCAAAAATTTATACCTGTCCCTCGATTTGCACGGCACTCAATTTACACGTTTTTAAATGAAAACGTTTTATTTTATTTTATTGTGTGTGTACATCAGACACATTTAAAATTACTTTTCAAACAATTTTACAGCTATCCCTCTATTTGCTCGGTACTCAATTTACGCGGTTTTCAAATGAAAACTTTTGTTTTTTTAATATTATTTATGGGATACTACAATTTACAATTACATTTCAATCAAATTTACAGCTATCTGCCATATTCACTTTACTCAATTTACACGGTTTTACATATTGTTTTTTTTTAAATCCTACACATTTACAATTAATTTTCAGACAAATTCACACATATCCCTCGATTTGCACGGTACTCAATTTACACTGTTTTTAAATTAAAACTTATTTTACAGGTTTTTTAAATTTTATTTATTGGATTCTACAATTTACAATTACATATCAAAGAAATTTACAGAACTATCCTTCAATATGCACGGTACTCCGTTTTACACGGTTTCGCTTTTATAAGGTTTCAAAATGATTTTTTAAATAATTTTTTTTTCCTTATCCTATGGTTTACAATTAATTTTGAAACAAATTTACTCCCATCCCTCGATTTGCACGGTACTCAGTTTACACTGCTTTTAAATGAGAACTTATTTTAGAGATTTTTTTAAATTTTATTTATTGGGTCCTATACAATTTAACATTACATTTCAAACAAATTTACAGCTATCCTTTCATATGCACAGTACTCAATTTACACGGTTTCGTGTTTATACGGATTTTGAAATGAAATTTTTTTCAGTTTTGTTAAATCCTACACATTTACAATTAATTTTTAAACAAATTTACACTTATCCCTCGATTAGCACGGTATTCAATTTACACTTTTTAAATGAAAACTTATTTTAGAGGGGTTTTATTTTAAATTTTATTTATTGAATACTACAATTTACAATTACATTTCAAACAAATTTATGGCTATTCTTCGGTATGCCCGGTACTCAATTTATACGGTTTCATGTTTACACGGTTTTTAAATAAGTTTCTTTTATCCTACACATTTACAATTAATTTTCAAACAAATTTACCCCGATTTGCACAGTACTAAACTTACACTGTTTTTAAATGAAAACTTTTATCTCTAACTCTGAAGTAGTTAGAAATTTTGCACAACCATTTAAAATATGTAGAAAAATCTTGCTCCTTTAAAAAGCCAGAAAGATCTGCAATCAATATTTTTGTTGTTGACACTTTTCGAAACAGCACTAATGTCAAATTACAAAATGTGAATTTAACCAAAGCATTGCAAGTGGCAGTGGAAAATTTCGGAATGAGATTTTCATTCTTGAAGCTGAGATCATTTGCTATTAAAATAAATTGCAAACTCACAGTCACCTCTATGTCTAATATGTTAATGTTATAGTGATGCATAGCTGTAGGAGACTATAACTTTAAAAAAGAACTTTGGTTAGTGTGTAATAGCTTGATAATTAAACATGGCAATATTTTTAACAAAAACGTAAAATTAAAGTCTTGTGAACATAGCTTTGAAATTAATTTATTTTAATAACTAAGTAAGCAAACTTACATCCAAGCTTGAAGGGGGGGGGATTAATAATCCTTGACTTGTAAAGGACTAAGGTTCCTCTTATTCACAGGGCCAAGTTATAAGTTAAGATCATGCAAACAGATTTTTTCAAAAATTTGTTTGTATGGAGTTGTTTTATACATACCCGTAAAAGGCAGGCCCGTTGTATTTCTAGAGTTAAGTTGCTTCAGTGTTTTGTTTTTTTACTATGTCACTCAGCTACATTTATACATACTTTCTCTTATTAATATCTTCTTCCACAAATCCAGATATTTAAAGAATATTTGTTGAAAAGGTAAATTAAGCATAATGGTAATATACAATGATTTATTGTGCTATTTATTTTTTATTTTACTTTCTTGGAACAAATACAGGCCTTTAAGTTCTAAAGTAAAGATATAAATAAAGATATGGCAGGACAAAATTTCATGCTGTTCTTCGAAAAAGTCAGTATAATGCTTTTAATTTATAGTTTAATGGATGAATAAAACTTATCATTATATAAATTAGTATAGTTAATTTAAAATTGCGTTGAAATTATTTATCTAGAATAATTTTTGGTAGTTTCAAATTAAAGTCATGTTTATTAAAATTGTTTATGATAAGATTTTTTTTTATTAAATATAAATTAATATATTCAAAACAATCACAAGTAAAGTAATTTAATAAAATAACAAAAGCACTCAACAAAAATCTGGTGGTGAAAAGGTAAAACTAATTAAAAACTTTGTAAAATAACTCATAAAAGATACAAATTGAGGTCTATCATTTTCAGTAATACAAAAAAAAGTCCACTTTTCTTCAGTTACAAAAAGTCAGTCATCTGCACAAGTAAAAGGCTATTCTTTCTAACTGGGGTTGACTTTCTTGATACTGTAGAAAAGTACACTTTTTGTACCAACCAAAGGGATTGTCCTGGATAAATACCCTTTTATGTGTATTATTTTACAAAGTTCTTAATTATTTTTGATTTAATAAAATGTTAGCTTTTAAATAAACTCAAAAAAAAAAGCATTAAATAACAAATGAAATTTAAAACATTAGAAATTTTATTGACTTTCCATATACAGTATATAAAGCTACATAAGTTTTTATATTTCATCTTAATATTTTAAACCACATACAACATAACTTATTCAGTCTTCTCTTTGATAAAACTGATGCCTAGATTTTCAGATGCCTAGGATAAAACAAAAAAACGTCATCAGCAAATAAATAAATCCCAAAAAATGTGCCATTCTTTTCTTTTTTGGCTACTATTTCAATATTTCAACTGATTTCATTAACCCATTTGTGCCCAGATATTTTTGCGACTTTCTTCGACTTTTGCTAATACCAGCAATAATAGATAAATTTCTGATGTATACTTCTTGAACAAGGGATGATTTCTTTTAAAATCATTATGCATAATAATTGAAATGTCAACATCCTACTAGGTCATGTTAAAATATTTTGTGAAATTGAGGTTCAAGACTCGTGAATAAAGGCTAGGGAAAATTAATAACGTTTTTGACTGATAGCGAAAATGCCACCCAAAAAAAGGGACACTAGGCATAAATGGGTTAGCTGAAATTTGTTAATATAAACACATCGATATTTTTTAAAATCTTTATCCAAATAAAATATTTAAAAATGTTAAACTGTGAAAATTTTATCATTATTAAATACAAAATAACAATATATAACGTCATGCAAAAATCAGGTGTTATGCTGGTTTCTTTTTTAAAAGAATGCATAAAATATGTGCTATTTACAGATTCCTCAACATAAAGGCATTAAACTGCGAAAATACATCTGTAATATTTGGTGGATTTTTGATGTTCCACTGTATATACAAGGTGAGCCAATGGGATGAAATAATTTCTTAAAACTAATAACATTCTAAAAATCATCTTTTGTAAAATTTAGTGATGAAGCAGCGTAATCTAGATGAATGAAGATATTGTGTATGTGCAGAATCGTTTATTTTTGGAAAATAATTTTCAAAAAGTCCTCTATTTTCCCACACACATTCTTGCAGTCTCATTGCAAAGCTGCCTATGAAGTGCACAGCATTTTTAGCATTATTGTGGACACAGCATGCTGAATCCTTTCTTTTAATGCTCGAAAAGTCTTTGGGAGGTTACTTTAAAATATTATTTGTTTTCAGGTACAGTCACAAATTATATTTATAACACTGAAAGCACAAGACTGCCTTTCCTTTAGTTCGCTATTAAGGCGCACACGCATTGCACCAACCCAGTATTCCATAACTTATTTTCCACTCTCTAGATTGACAACAGTGATGGTCAAAACTGCCTCCCTTTTTCTTTCTTTAGAGTGACTTTTTTAAATTATACAGTTTCATTCACTTACCTTGTATGCATATACATAAATACTATATAAAATTTATTGCCTTCTTTTTTGTTTTCTTTTTCCTTTTTTTTTTAATCTGATGTCATTTCTGAAACATTTAAAATGGATTGTTCTGACACAGGAATTATTTAAATCAATCAATGTGAATATTATTCTTTACTGAAGAACATTTTTAAGTTTAAATTATTTCAATTAAAATTTTTAGTTATTGAAGAAGGAAGTACTAAATTTAAAGTATTTTTGTTAATAAATAATATAAGCATATTTTTAAAATTTTACTTCTGAAAGAAAAAACTGTTAGTGTCTTATGAAATTATTACACATTGAACTTATGATTATCTATATATGTTAAATTCTGAGAGTGGTTGAGTGGTTGCATGGCCCCAAAAAAAAAAAAAAAAAAAAAAAAAATTAATTCGAAAACTCCTTTCCTAAAGAAAAAAAATCAACAGCAGTACAAAAATATGCAATTAACTCACGTTTGTAAGATGCATAACATTAAACTAGAAATTTTTCTTTTAAAATTAATTCCTTAAAGAAATCTATAATGTAAACTTCATTTCTTGTTTATACATATCTTGTCCCAAATTGACATATTTTACAAACCACAGAAATATCACAGTAATCAAATCCTCTTTTACTAAAACATTTTAATGAATTTTATTATGTAAAACAATCAATAAATTATTAAAAACTCATCATTTAAAATAAACGTGCATGGCCATGCATTAATTTTCAGATTCTAAAGGTTTTAAAAAAAGAGAGGGGAAGAAAAAGGGGTAGGGGTTAATAGGCTGGCTTACATATTTACAAGCCTCACAGCAAAATTTCATACCTGGTATTGGTACCCAGTTGAGTTCCAGTGGTAATTGGTCCTGCTCCTTACGCGATACTGCTTCCTGACTCTGAATGGTTGCTTTAGGAGGTTGCGAGTTGGTCGTTCTCTTGAACATCCCGACATATTCTAGCGTCTAGAGATGCGGAACCTTTTTACCATTGAAGGCCACATGTAAATTGGGCAGTAATAAAGGAGGCCGCAAGAGTCGACGTACCTATGAAATTATAATATTTTTTGTATAGTTTTAACAATTCATTGCATTACATAGAAATATTATAAAAAAAGTCATTATTATTTGACATAAAAAGTAACAATATAAAAGATTTTTGTATTCCCATACGAGTAATAACTCATTATAACATTAATCATTAATAATTATTTTTTTAATTACAGGTTTATAGATACTGCTGTAATTCTTTATATTTGTATACATTTATTAGCGCAGGGGGATGCAAATAGAATCCAAATATTTAGTGGAACTGACAAAAATTAGGTGACGCCAAACTTTTCTTATATTTTCAAATTTGCGGAAGCAAATGAAATTTGCAGTCGCACGCACCAGTTTTTTTTGGTTGCATAGTGCAACCCCTTCTTTGTATACCTGTAGCAGCACACACACACACACACACACATATATATTCAGATTTTTAAATTTTAAAAGACAACTACATATTTAAATAGCAATTCAAATAAAAATAATAAAGTAGAAGCATTTTTAAATACATTTATTACATTATATGAAGAAATACAATAGAAAAAAGATTTAATTTTTAAAAAAGCAACATAACAACAACTCCTAAAATAATTTTAAAATAAAATGGAAAATTTAAGTTAGTGGGATTTTTGCAATTGTTTCTAGCTTGAAAGCAATTAGCATTTGAATCAAGCTTCGTAACGCAAAACCTTAATTGATCCTCTAAATGAGCATATGTAATTTGCGTTCTTAAACTCGTTTTAATTTTTATCATGATAGAAAATAATGGCTCGCAGCGGTAAGTAGGGGAAATTGGGGTACAATGAAAAAAAATTCACTCGTTTTTTTTCCTGTTCACAAATTTGCATGTACAACAATAAAATTAATGACAATTTTAACCTACTCTTTTCCCCATCTAAATTAATTTTTATGAGTTTGTAAACAGCATCTTCAGGGTTAAAAAATTTTCAAAAGGTGAAGGTTGACAGTGTTTCATTGTACCCTGTATACTCGGGGTACAATGAAACACTTAATAACACTTCAGAAACACTCGTATAATATGAGCCAAAATTCAAATTTCAGCATATATGTTTTATGCAGCCTCAACTGAAACAGAGTGATTATGCAGCCAGTTCCTGATTATTGTACGAGCACTTTGGGCCCCTACCCTGGGCATTACATGCAGATAGAAGCAAAAATTGAGTTTAGACTAATTATACAAAGACACAAAATATGTATAGGTGCACAAAACTTGAAAAATGCCCTAGACACAAAAATGCTTTTAGTCAGGTCCTGCATAGACTTAAACTGCATGAAAAACATCTTAGCATAGTTCAAAAAATGTTTTCATTAAAGAAAATCTGTATTTAATTTAACCCCTTTCCCCATAATTAAGATAAAATTCTGTTTGTATAAAAATATATTTTGGTAATTTAAATAAAAATTGTGAATCCAACACCCCTCCCCCCCCCCCCCGAAAAGAAAATACTGTAATAAAAATTTAAGAATGATCCCTGAAATTTAGCATAATTTTTTTAGCATTTTAGAATAAATGCACAAAATGATGAAAATTTTCACATGCTCAAAACTTTTTTGAAGAACAATAAATTACTTGTGATAATCAATAGTTAAAAATAAGAGTAAATAATTTTAAATATAATTCAAAATATGATTTGTGTATGTAGGACATTCAACAATTTCTAAAAATACATGTCATTATACAGAAAAATCATCCAAAAAACAGAATCCAGTCATCAATACTTTAAGAGTTTTAAAATAGTCTACCTTTTATTATTTCATTCCAAAACTTAATTTACTCCGTGTATATTTTTTAATCGAGTAAATATTTTTATTATTCATTATTAAGTACACCTAATTAAATATCAATTTTAAGTACAGTTAAAGAACTAAGCTTCAAATTATAAAACTTTAAAAAAAAAAGCTAAGTTCAGAAATTAAGTTTGATAAAGTTTAAGAATTTTGCTAATATTAAATGTAGTGGTCTTTTCATGGTTTGATTAATATCCTCTTTTAAATTAAATTGAAATTTTCTACACCTTTAATATAAGGAGTAATGCAGGCCCTGATTATTGCACGGGCACTTGGGGCATATGCCCTGGGCACACATGCAGAAATAGGCCAATAAATTTAATTTAGAGATTTATAGGGGCACAAAATTTGGAAAGTGCCCCGGACACAATATGTTATAAGTCAGACTCTGTTGTAATATTAAAATTCAATACTATAAATAGTAAAATCGACCAAGACGGTGCGAGCCCCATGTAAACACGGTGACAGTCGCTGGAGCTTGTCAGTTGCTAAGCCCCAGCTGCTGTCGCCAACCAGTTTGCACGATCTGCAAAGCAAAGAATTTTAACGCATTAAAATTGCACATAAATTCCATTAACAGAAGCACATCAAAACGACAAAATACACCGGTCCATATTAAACCTAAAAAGCGTCTGAAAATTCAGCAACAGGTAATTTAAAATGAACAAACAGTGGACCGTTTTAACCTAAAAACACTACAGTGGATTAAGCAGCCTAGTTGTACAACTAATGTAAACTGGGCAAACACTGGCCCGTTTTCAATTCCAAAAAACATCGGTGGATATAAAGTCAGTATGATTAGAATAGCACGTAATAGCATTAAACGAAAACATAAAAATATCAAATATCAATTTAAAATTCACATTAAAAACATTGAACATCGTAAAGATTCATTTAAAAATGCACTTACCTTTAATTTTTTGTAATTAACTGCCCAGAAATGTCACTAATGCTCTCCTGTTCCTAATATCCACCGGCTTATAACGTACACCATATTTCTTACAAAAACACACATTTTATTTTCACAGAATAAAATATTTCATTCCCTTCCTTTCATAACACGAAACATTTGCCAATTCCAAACATCTATTTTACCAACAAACGACGATAAAATTGCTTAACGCTTGTCTTCAGATTTAACAGAACATCAAACCATGACCACGTGACCAAGATCAAATATACTGGAATCCTAGCTTAGTTCACTGATAATGGCACACGGTATTCTGATTCGCTATGAATGTCACATGATCGCCAGAAGTGCCACCCTGAATTTAAAAAATCAAGCACGGTGTGCTTGAATTTCTTTATACTGCACGTGTTGTAAATTAGATACAGCGCAGTGTGTTGTAAAATTACAGATATTTAATACAGTGTAGTCTAGATTTAATTTTAGTAAAATAATTAAAAATGTGAATTATAAAACAAATTAAAAACTAAAATAAAAACTTTTTATAATTAATTCATGACTGTTCGCTAAGAGATAAATAGTATGAAATATTTCAGTTCATTTGGAGAATGGAAACTTTACGAAAAATTTATATTACAATGTATAGATTTAGATGTTCAATACAGACTCCCATTGGAAGATGATTTAAAAAATAAAACTTTAAATTAAAATTTGTAATTATTGATTCGTTTATTGTTAGATGAGAGACATAAATATGCAAACTTTTTTGGTTTGTTGATTGGGAAAGCAGCGCGAAACTGTAATAAAAAAAATTATTTTTCAGTGTCAATCCCGCGGGACTAGTCCCGCAAATATTTGTGCGGGATCCCGCAGGATCCCGTTCCCGCGGGATCGGGATTGCATTCCCTAGTTAAATCTAACACGGAGGTTTTTACTTTTTTAACACCACATGTCAAAAACCTGTCGATTTACAGGATAGTATAGAACTTTTAAACGTACATATTAAAGTATACATATAAATAATATAGAAATCAATATAAATAGCAAAGAAATCATTTAGGACATGCATTTGGAATTGTGTTCATAAAATTAATCCAAGCATTTATGACTAGATCTTTCAAACATTAAAGAAAAAATCTGGAGTGACTCCACTCGACTTTCCGAACTCTTACGATTAAGATCATTACCAAGCACTTAAAGAAATTTTAATCGATGAATAATTCAAACATATATACCAAATTGAAACTCAATCGAATGCACCGTTTAAACGCTTGCGCACTTTCAAGAATTTCTCCCCATATGCCATTATGCCATAACATAAAAGAAAGTTTTGTCGTAGCCCTTTAGGAGAACTATAAGTCCTATGCACACCAAAATCAATACCGGTCTTAGGATGGTGGTTTATAACATGTATACCGAATTTGAGCTCAATCGAATGTATCGTTTAAACGCTAGCGCACTTTTAAGAAATTCCCCCCATAGGCCATAATGTAAAAGAAATCTTTGTCGTAGCCCTGTAGAAAAACTATAAGTCCTATACACACCAAAATCAATACCGGTCTTGCAACGGTGGTTTATAACATGTATACCCAATTTCAGCTCAATCGAATCTACCGTTTAAACGCTAGCGCACTTTCAAGAAATTCCCCCCATAGGCCAGAATGTAAAAGAAATCTTTGTAGTAGCCCTGTAGAAAAACTATAAGTCCTACACACACCAAAATCAATACCGGTCTTAGGATGGTGGTTTATAACATACATACCCAATTTGAGCTCAATCGAATGTATCGTTTAAACGATAGGGCACTTTCAAGAAATTCCCCCATAGGCCATAATGTAAAAGAAATCTTTTTCGTAGCCCTGTAGAAAAACTATAAGTCCTATACACACCAAAATCAATAACGGTCTTGCGACGGTAGTTTATGAGATATATATCCAATTTGAGCTCAATCGAATGCTCCGTTCAGGAGCTATCGTGTTCACTCACATACACACAAACACATAAATGAATACACATACACACAAACGCATAAATGAATTCAGAAGCCCTCAAAACGTGTAAAAAACCAAAATCTCGAATTCGAATTTTTTCATGATTACAATACTTTCCTTACATGGTACATGTTCGGAAAGTAAAAACGGCAAAGTATATTATTACATACTTCTTGGTATAAAATCACTCTCAAGAAAATGTTTTCCACAAACAACCATTCTGTCCGATACTTTTTTGCCAATTTTCAGAGCGTTAATCCATTGTCTCCTAAGCTTCCGCGTGGTCGCTTCGGATGAATTGTTTCGATTTCTTTTAATTGACGGAAATCTGTGGAAACTGGGTCGAGGAATATCTCTCCCCTTAGAATCACACTGAGGAACACAGCAATTAACTTTGTCGTTACCCATAATATATTTTGGAAAAAAAAAAAAAAAAAACCCAATAATTTCTCACGTTTGAAATAAGCGCGTCTCAAAACAGTAATATGTAAGTATGTAAGCTGAGCTGAGCTAGCCAGGCAAGCCTGCCACATAGTAGTTCTAGTTAGGCCGCTAGATGGCGTATTCAAGTCCTGAGATCGCGAATAAGCTGGAGCTGGATTCAGGGAAGCGAAAATAAATAAACTGAAATCATTTGGCATGTCTTTGGAAACTAACTGCACTAAATAAACTTTTTCTAATTTCAACAGTTTATAAACTGACATTAGTTTTTGTTTCCAAACAGAGGCAAAACTGCTGTCCAGAATCCTGCCATATTTACAGGAAACCTTAATGCTGGATTCATACGCATGAATCGTTACATGGCCAATCTGAAATTGAGTGAAAATTCGTCGTTCCGCCACAGAACTTCCCACAGCGGAGGTTGTGCGGCAAACTAGTGTACATTCTGACTAGGGTAAGGTGACCATACGTCCTCAATTTTCGAGGACAGTCCCCAATTTCTGTGTTTTTTTGCAATTTGTCCCCAAAATGTAAAAAAGCAATTGGGGACAATTTTTAATTATTACATTGTTTTTTAATTATATTACTGTTAATTATTTCATTAATTATAAAATGTCCTCAATTTTGTTTCAAATTTGGGGATATGACTTCAATTTTACGTTCAAAAGTATGGTCACCTTTAGACTAAGGTAACCTAGGCGACCATATTTCTAAACAGTATTTTGGGGACAAATGAAGCATTGTCCTGGAATCCAAGGAAAACTTGGATCGGGGCCTTCGCTATTAGTAACGGGCCTGCGCGTGTATTTCGGTGAGTCATCCAAAGAGGCCTACGGATGCTCGCGTCTTCCCGTATACATCAAGCAATTTTTAAGCTTTCCGATGCTTTGAAACGTTATTAAATGTAGTTTTAAGTAGTGATTGTGTTACTAATTCAAGTACGAACTCGTTAACAGTTTCTTTACTATGATACACGCGGACATTAAAGCAAATAGATGCATGTAATTTGAATTAAAAACAAAGTAGTGCCCACTCTCATGATTCATTATTTTAGCTTGAATTTTAATATACATGAAAAAATTAAGCTGACTTTTAGTATACATTAAAGTAAACGAATACACAAATGATACAGACATTTTTATGCATTTCTTTATACTGAATGTTTAAGTTTCACATTTTCAAAGCAGTTACAACCATTATTACTTTTAAAATAAATTTAACTGGTAGTTATTAAATTTTCATTTATAAAATATTGTTCGGTTAATATATTAACAAAATATATGACGAGGAGCAGAAATAGTATTTAAAATATTTGATATTTATAAATCATGTATACAAAATTTAAGTACTGATATACTATTTAATTTTTAATCTTTTGTAAGGCGTAGGTATCAGAAGAATGTTTGCTATAATTATAAGTACAACCTGTGCACTGCATGTCCTTGGTATTTACATGAAAAATAATGTAAATTAATTTAACGAGAAACATTTAGAATGAATTACAAGATAAAGGGTGTCCCATAAATAGTAGTACGAACTTAAAGGGCAGATAAAATATATCAAAAGGATTAAGAATCACGTAACAGTGTATGATAAAACACGTTTGTTAACTGTTTTTATTTTGGTTAGTTCAAATGAGTTTATTTATCGAAAATTTTACCATTCGAAATGAAAATGATTTATAATTTTCAGTGTTAGTTCCATATATTTTTTCTTCTCCAAAGAAAAATAATAAATTTTAGAAAACCATACTAGGAAATACCACTAATATTCCGACACTTCTTTTTTTAAGTTATTATTAACTGGTGATTGAAAACAAATGTTTTCGTCCCTGCATTGCTGTATATTAGGGTTGTAGCTTTAAAAAAAAAAAAAAAAAAAAAAAAAAAACCTGCTCCACGGACTTTGAATACAAATTAAGATAAACTAACAGCTCTAGGACTCGAAAAATTTCAAGATCCTTTTTCAGAAGTTGCGCTAAACACTGTAGTAAACTAAAAACAAACGATCCCTGAATTAATTACTTTTTATTATAGCCATTATCTAAATGGAACTTTGAATTTGAGCATAATGAACGCTTATACAAAATATTAACTTCAATTAAAGTTTCTACATAAACATGTGCAAAAATTAAGAACATATTTTACAGTACTTCTGCACTGAAACCAATATCACACATTTAGTGCATTTATAATAAATGATAAATGATATTTTCAACTGAAAGAACAGATAAAAATGTCTAACTAGTATTACAATGCACGCTTATTTACTAGAATAATAAATTACCCAAGTTAAACGATTTCAGATTAAAATAATTTATAAATAACACATGAATATTAATTCACAAAACATGCTATATATCCTATAAATTTGTAGAATTTCTAAATACAAGTGTACACTTACCTTTACATTCAGAACTTAAAGTTCGAATTCTATGATTGAATTCGTTGATTTATTTCCATAAAGAAAGGCGCAATCTTCAAAAAATTATTACCTACATCTAAAACACCTTGTCATTAAATCATTATGACAAAACTATAACAAAATTGTTTTTTAATTATAAAATAAATTAACGTTTATAATCCCAAATCGCATACAATCGAACAGCGCAAATGTAAATATTAGGCCTCAATGTTTCACTCATTTCTTCCGGTTGCAACGAACCAGCAGGCCCGGTTGCTAATAACTACGGCCCCGCTTGGATCGGAGCCATCGCTAAGCAACGGGCCTGCTTATGAGTTGCCATCCCTAAAAATGAGTTTATCATTGAGGCCTGTTTTCCCCAGCCACAATATTCTATTTTATTATTCTAAGTATTATAAATGTTATATTATTTTATTATTTTAAAACAATTTTTTTTTTACTTTTGTCGTACTAAAGAACTTTAGATGTAGGTAATCGTTTTGTGATTCTTGCGCCATTTTCTTTCATGAAAATTTATCCTAAAATTCGAACATTTTGCTCTGAATGTAAAGGTAAGTGAACGCTTATAATGTATTTAGAAATTCTAAATATATGTATGTAAATCATGTTTAGTGAATAATTACTCATGTGTTATTTATAAATAAATTATTTTAATCAGAAATCGTATTACTTGAGCAAGTTTTTATTCTTGTAAATAAGCATGACGTTGTGATACTATTTAGACAATTTCATTTTGCCAGTTGAAAATGTTATTTATCAGTTATATATGCCTTGATTATGTGATTCAGACTTACATCTGGTACAGTGCAGGAATACAGTTAATTATAAATTATTGATTTTTGTCCGTTTATACAGAAACTTCAAATGTAGTTAATATTTTGTACAAGCGTTCATTATGCTTGCTCAATTCTAAAGTTCGATTGAGAAAGCGACAAAAGAATAATATATACTACATTAAATGTGTGTATTAAAGAATAATTTATTCAGGGATCGCGCTATAGAGCGTATTTTATCAATTTTCTCCAATATACAGGATATCCCGAAAACACTGAAATGCGCTTTAATACATCATTTGTTAAAGATTAATGTTGAATTGTTTAAAATAACGTAGGAAATACGACTACGTTAAAGTATATTAAATATCCACTTGTGAAACTAAAATAACCAATCGTGAATCATGAGAGTAAGCGCTACTTTGTTTTTCCTTCAAATTATATGCATCTATTTTCTTTATGTAAATATGTATCATAGCAAACAAATCAATCAGGAGTTCGTACTTGAATTAGTAATACAATTACTACTTAAAACTACATTAAATAACGTTTGAAAGCACTGGGAAGCTTCAGAAATGCCTGATGTATACGTGAAGACTCGAGCATCCGTAGGCCTCTTTGGGTGGCTCATCAAAATACACGCGCAGGCCCGTTACTAATTGCGAAGGCCCCGCTTGGATACACTAGAAAATATTTTTGGGGACTTATTCAAGGACACAACATATTACCACCCTCCAAAAAAGTATTCGAGTAAGAGATAAATTTTCTATTTTAGATTTGTGAATAATAATTGAGTTTTTGAACAACGCACAAATTGACAGAAATATGAAAAGTCATATTTATACATAGCCTAATTCATATTCTATGATAAATAATTTTTAACATACGAAACCAACGTAGGAAATTTATCTCTTACTCGAATAATGTTTTTGGAGGGTGTATACCAGTATACCCGTATTTTAAATCTTGACTGAGTGATACTTAAAAATGAACTCTAATAGCTTTTTATATCAATTGTGTCTTATTTCTAATTAATTAATGGAAGTATTTCATTCATTTTTAAATATTTATTTAAACCAGAAATATGGAAGGAACATCCCAGATAACACACTTGTCTATTTTATATCTATTTCTGATAAAACTCATCTATAATACATCCATGTCTATACATAGACGTCCATAAGACATCTATTTATGGACATAATCTGGAAAATCCAGAATATGTCCATGAATAGACCAAAACTAGAATTAGAATATCCAGAATAAGTCCATTTATGGACGTATTCCAGATGATCCACACTATATCAGTGATACGACATAAAATGGATGTGTGTATAAGTCCAGAAATGGACAAAATATGGAAAAGTTACTTTTTTGTCATTGATTTCCATTTTACCCAATACTGTACTTACGGCGCATGAATTTATTATACTTTATGTTTTTATTGATATTACATTTTAGCCCAAAAAAGTTTTAAGACATTTTAAATTCTAGAGTTTTTTTTTTCTCTGGGAACTTTTGAAATTTAAAATACTTTTTATGTATTATTATTTCCTATAAAAGCGGTATCGTGTAAAAAGAAACTCATATCCTCATACAAAAAAAAAAAAATTCTCTAGCGACTCAACCTCAAAAAACGAATAGCTGCATATTTTTTTCTAAGTTCTCAGTCCGAAACTAAAATATCTTTACTTCAACATTTTGTCCATCCGAGCAAGTCCCGTTGTGTATAGTGGCTAACACACTCTACTGTAAAGTCCATGATTAAGGGTTCGAATATAAAGCGGGGTAAGTACTTAAAGGTTGTTAAAAAAATAGGTACGATTATTTTTACAAAATTCGTTATTAAGATGTAACGATAAATTTAAATGAATCATTACATAAAATTAGCTAAAAATTACTAAATGTTTTTTGTTGATGTCCAGGATTCGACCATAAAAGGTCTACAAATAGACAAACACGTCCATTATTACGTCCATATGCATGTCTATAAGACGTCATATGGGCGTCCTATAGTGCCATATTGACGTAAATTGGACGAGAATTGGACGAAGCCTGGATGTTTAATGGACATGTCTGCTTGTCTGTATAACGTCTTCTAGGCGTGTTCTGGAGAAGTTTGTGCTAACTGAGATCATGTTGAAATATTGCAATTTATTCAAAATTTAACTCTTGGTGATGCAAATATTTTTAAATACAGTTCTTAAAAATCAGTGTCTACTTAATTTATTATATTTTAATTTGTTTATTTCTGTTTACTGGTTACAACTTTGATAGTTTTTAAGAACGGTATTTAAAAATATTTGCAAGAAGAGTGTTTAGCAAGTTACTAGCTTGCTATTTGTAAAACATTCCAAGTTCATTATTTTGAAAGAGTAACTGAAATGCACTAAGTTGAATAATTCAATGTTTCAAAAAGATAATTTCACATATCTAGCACTTCAGAAAAAATGTATTAGTTAGTAACATTCGAAAATTACCAAAGTTCGACACTTCTATGAAATTTACAAAGTACAGATCTGTTAGTTTATTTCAAGAACATATTCAACAACTTATCAGAACATAAAATATACCAATGTGCAAAATTTATAAAAAGAAAAAAAAATTATAACTTTAGCTAATGCAATTTACTAAGTATTTTGTAAAATCCTTTACTTGATAAATCTGAAATATAGTCTAAGTCCCCCACTTTGTACAGACATAAATTATATTATTTTTAATTAGTTAAGGTTTACATAAAGATAAGTTTATACATCTATGCTTAAATAACTGATTATTTCTGTACCAAATTAAAAACCATTTTATCAAAAGCATGTTAAGCATACTACTTCTACGAAATTTACAAAGTTCTAATAGCTAAGTTCCTTTCGAGAAATAATTTCATAACTTATGACAACTCATAAACGTATACAAATCAAAAGAATACTTAGTTTGAACAAGCACACTGAATAAAAGTAAAAGCATATTTATTTAAAATTTGTAAGTATAACCATCTCAATCAGTAAAATGTGTAACACGTGCACTTAGTTTATATTTCTCATAAAAATATATCATCATCAAAAAAGCCACAAAAATATGCTAAGTTAATACTCTGATGTTTGAAAAACATAGTGTCTGATTTAGCATATTCTGTTACTTCAAGTAAAATGTGGTAAGATCTTTACATTAAAGAACACCTAAAAAATCTTTATTTAAAAATACTAAGTTTCTTTATCTCACTTAACTTTATTTTTGAAAGTTATGGAAACTGACTTTTTTTAGCTAAGTTCATTTTATAAAAAATTAGTACTTTGTGAATTCTCATGTAACACAATTTACCTATCACACTTAAGTTTATGACTTTAATCAAAACATTTTATTTATATGTAGTGTATTAATGTTTCCATGGTACATTCTTCAATAAATTTGTAACTTTTTACCTTGTAGTGTATAAAAGATAAGTATAAAACGAGAATCTTAGAACATGTCTAAGTATACTAAGTTTACCACTTTTTGTTGCAGTAAAATTTCATAGATTTTTATTTTGCAAGTAATCAACACACATGAAGAAAAAACAGAAAAGTTTTCGTATTTAAACTTAATTATTTAAAAAAATGTATATTAAATTACACAAACTATTTACACAATTAAGAAAATAATAACTTTTCAATGGGTATTCTATAACTAAGCATGCACAAATCAGTAAAATCTTACTGTTGTAGAAGCAAGCATATCTTTTCTACATAATCACAATGGTTTTAATATATTTTTTTTCAGGGATCCGTAACTTAACGTAATGCACGTTATAACCAATTCGTTATTCGTTACAAATCATAACGTTATTCACAAGCTGAATAACGTTATTCATACCGTAACTTTCAAATCGTTCTTCACGAAATAACGTTATAATCTATAACGTTAATGATTTGAGAAATCAGTATTCGGTTACTTGACCCAAGAGTGCTCGGGGAATAACGTTATATTTAATAACGATATTCAACGTACACTTAATATAACGTTATTCTTTTCTGTGCTATACATAATAACTCTAAGAACAGTAACAGAATGCATTCGGTTAATCATGTTAACCGTTTAGTTTATAACGTTAAACTTACATAACTATTTGATAACGATACAGTATCAATTAGTTAGAATATAACCTTTCGTTCAATAACAATTTAAATACGGTGTGAGACCATAACGTTAAAGGAACAGAACGACATCTTCATACCGTTATAACGCAATAACGAAATGCCATTCATATTGACACAATCCGTTACAAAAATATAACAAATTGGTCCAATATATTTAAATACGTTATAAGATCTAACCGTTCGAGTAACCTAAAAATTTTGATCCGAATCATCGGCTTTTCGGACTGAGAGGAGGGTGAATGAAAGGTAAAAGTATTGAGTGGGTTCACCACCCGGACTCGTGTTCCGTACATAAAACACAGGATACATGCAAGGACTGATTTCCAGCATGGCATTCGGGACGATTGCCTGGGCCCCCAACAATAAGGGGCGCTCCCAAATAACCCTTTAACTTACACATTTTGAATTTAATTTAAAATGAACAGGGTAGATACTGACAGTGGCGGATTCAGAAAAAATTCTGGAAGTGGCACAAAACATTTGGCTCATATTTCTGGTAAATAAATTCACTTGAATTTAAAAACGAATTCAATATTCTACACTGTAATTTTCAGGTGGTACGTGTTCCTGTATCCCTCCCCCCACTCTGGATCGCTGACAATGTATATTGAAGAGGATTTTTTTTCATTTTTTTTAAAGCTGCTACTTCAGCTAGATTATTTTATTGAAGTATTGGGGGTCAAAGATAATTTTTCGTACGGTGATTGTATTACCTTTTATTTTTTAATAAAAAGATAACCTTTTGAGGACGCAGTCAGTTTCAGCATGTCACTTTTTTACAATATTGTTAAGGTGTGGGTTTTAAAAACCTTCGACCTTAACTGCCATGATCGATAGGGTGTAAAATGTGAGAGGTAGAAGTACTTCTGAACAAAATTCAGATCAGAAAAAAATAGTACATTGCAGTTTGCCGCCTAGGCATTAAAACCTGAACTGTGAGAGACGAAAATAACTTATTTTAATTACACTCACCTGGTAAGGAATTAACACTCAGAACTTATATGTGATAAAAGCTGAAAAGTAAAATTTACCTAAAATTCACTAACGCAAGTCAAGCAATTCAAATTTTTGAGCTTTGTTTTTTATTGATCATTATGAATGACAAAAACATTAAATAATTTCTTGGCTAAATAGTTGTAACATTCAAATATGAGATCCCTACATGCTAAACAATTCAAAATTTCAATTCAGTTCTGATACCTGACACTAACATAGGAATTGAAAAAAAATGAAGCTGAAAGCCAGTGCACCTTCAAGCAAAAGTCATAATACTCAAACACTCATTTGTGCACTGTGATAATTGAAAATCATTAAAATTGTCCCAAACTGAATTACGTTAAAAGTCTGGTTAAGTTGAGTTTTAGAAATTAAATAATTAGTGGACTACAATGAGATTCAATTATCACACACCGAGATAACATGCCAATTAAGATTTTCATTTCAATTTGTCCTAAGAACAGATTAGTAAAAATTTAAACTTTACTTGACTAAAGAATAAAAAATCAATGGGCATATTATCAATTTAAAACATCAAATCGATATCATTTCAGAATTTTAAAATTAAACCAAGATAGGCATATTATCAATTTAAAATATCAAATCGAATATCATTTCAGAATTTCAAAATTAAACCAAGATACTTTAACCAGAAAATTCTGAGTATACAATGTGACAAATCTTACATTTTACAAGTATGGGATACGAAATCACTCCCAAAAATATACCAGTTATGAATTTAACATAATATTTACCCAGTTCTGGAATAGCAGATTTTTTACGAAGAAATTTTACAAATCATTGTGTCTTTGCAGCTTTCACATTATCTAGGAGCCGAATCAATTCTTGATTCTCATTAACAGTTCTTATGAGAAGTTTGTAAAAAGTCCTTTGAGCTGTACACTCCATGCGCAACAGTTTCTAAACTGCCTTGTAAAAAGCACCTTTAATGCTACACACTTAACACACAATTTTAAATACATTCACCGTGGGCGATACTACACATCATCTATGTTAATTTTTGGGATTTGCAGAAATCTTCACCATATTTGACGTGCATGTCGTTGATTTGTATGTAGACACGTGACGTTCACTTTCTTTTAAGATCAGCTGGAAAAAAATACAATTTCTCTTTGAACAAACACTTCTGTAATATTGAATTTGAATAAAATTCAGGTGTGAAAATTATTTCTTGAGTTTTCCATTTAGAACTTGACAGCGAATTAGCCTGGGCTGGGGCTCCCCACGCTGCAAAATGGCTCGAAGCCTAACACTGGAATGTATGGGGAGCCCCTCCGAAACACACACCTCTCACATAACGATTTTTTTCTTAAGTCATTTCTTAGCGTCTCTCAACGTACTTATTTTAAAAACTGTTGCCAGACTACGCGTGAGGAAATTTTCCTCTTTCTTTCGGAGTCATTCCTTTCGACTCTGCTGATCGGAGATACGGAAAACCAGTTTCTCCTATGACGTAGTGTTTCACAGACTGGGGATGTTCGCAAGGTGCGATTGATGACGTTTAAATTTTTCTCTTGCCGTGAGTGGCAAAGAGTTGTGTTGTTTACAAACACATGTGTTGTTGATATCTGCTAATAGTGTTACATTTTTATGTAACATCCTTCCCCTCCAACGAGAGAAAAGGCGTGCCTGGGATAAATTTACACAATATGCAATATACACTATATATGAATTTGTTGTATGAAAATAAATGCAAGGTAGAAAAAGAAATTTTATATATACATATACAAATGCATTGAATTGAAACCTAATGTTAGCAAATAACATACCCCTCAAAAAAAATATGTACAATTGACTCAAGTATTCACATCAAATTCTTTCACATACACAGCAATAAGTGACTCTTGTGGCAATTCTTCCCTTGCCAAATCAGTATTTTCATGTATCAATTAGAGAAAAAAATAGCTTGATTTGGTTATGAGAAATGAAAAAGTACCAAGATGTCAAATTTTTCCTGACAGCCTATGAACATACAGAACAACTTGATTTAATTCTTCTTAATATTATTTGTTTTCTTTTTTTTAAAGAGCATGGCCATGAAATGTAAGAAAAAATTTAATTTTATGTCTTCACCAGACCGCTCTGAAGAATCCCAGCTATAGGACCAGCCTTACATAACTAGGATTGCAGTGAATTGAAGTGATCAATTTCAGATCATTGACACCCCAGAGAGCCCTGGTAAACCATAAATAAAGGGGAAAAAAATTCCTTTTACAATTTTTTTTTTTTTTTTTTTTTTTTTTTTGTGTTCTGATATTCAGAAAAGAGCTGTCGACTAAAATGAAGTTGTTTCATTTTGGAAGTTAGGGTTGAGAGGTTTTTGCACAAACATTTTACTGACATGGACTTTCCTTTCTCTTGGTGTTCCATTTTCAACTTTTTGAATTATTAAATTATCATTTCTTAGAATCTTTTTGACTTCCCAGGGTCCATTGTATTTCTTTTGAAGAGCACCTGGTGCTATAAATTCCTCTAAAAATACTTTGTCACCCAATTTGACATCTGGCTTTTTCCTTCCTCTTACATATTTACTATGAACTTTGAAATAATTTTCTTCATTAATTTTGACATTTTGCTGTATTTCTTTAGCTATTAGTTTTACAGTTTCTACATATTTATTAAATTCAAAGGTATATTTTGGTTCATTAAAAGCATCTATAGGCAGGTTGAGTTTGCGTCCAAAGAATATTTCAGCTGGAGAGTATTGTGTAACAGCATGTGTGGTGTTGTTGTAGTGAAGTTTAAAGAATAATAGACTGGTTGTCCAGTCACAAATTCTTTCTGAAATGGCTGCAACACTCATTTTTAAAGATTTATGTGCGCGTTCAATTAATCCATTGCTATGTGGGTGATATATCGAAGACTTTCTATGTTCAATTTTTGCTTCTTTCATAAAATTTTCAAATTCGTTTGAGCAAAAGTTTGTGCCATTGTCTGTAAGTAATATCTTCGGGATACCAAACCTTGAGAAATATTCCTGTAGATGTTTAATTATTATATTAGAAGTGAAATTTGAAATGGGAATTAATTCAAGAAAACGAGAATAATGGTCAGAAATGCTTAATATATAAAATTTTCCATCAATTGATCTTGGTAATTTTCCTACAATATCTATTGCTATCATTTCTCCTGGAGCTAGATGAGTCTTAGAAACAAACTCTGAAATGGTGTTCTTCGGCTTTGGTTTATTTTCAAGACATTTTGCACAGTTTTCACAATAATTTTTTGTGTCAGCAAACATGCCCTTCCAAAAAAAATTTTGGCTCAGCAGTTCATAAGTCCTTGCAGTGCCAAAGTGAGGAGCATGAGCTGATTCTAAGCAGGTCTTGATTAAAACTCTTGGAATTACAATTTTATTTTTTATTGACTTATCTTTTTTATGTTTATTTTCTGGTTTTAACTTAATCATTAGTAGTTGCGAATGAGAATCTATGAAATATTGCTGTTTAATTTTTTTATTATTTTCTTTAATGTCCTGAATTATTTTAGTAGTTTTCTCATCTTTAAGTTGTTCTTTTAGAATGGTTTCCTTTGATAGATCAGTTTTGTTTTCAAAAATGTTTACATTATTTACGTTTAGATTTTCACTTAAAACTCTTGAAAGAAAGTCAGCTGGATTCTTAAATCCAGGTATATGTTGAATGTTGTAGTCAAATTGTTGTAAGTATAATAGCCATCTGGCCACCACTTCAGGTTGTTTCTCTAAATTGAGGTGAAAAGTTAAAGGTTTGGCATCCGTCAGTATTGTAAATTTTCTCCCAAATAATTGTTCATGAAAATGCTTGCAAGATAAATAAATTGCAAAGAGCTCTCGCCTTAAAGAAGGATACCTTGACTCTGACTCTGAAAGTTGTTTGGAAAAAAATTCAACAGGAAAAAAATGTCCATCATCTTTTTGCATAAGAATTCCACAAACGGCAATTTTTGAGGCATCGCACACTAAATAACATTCCCTATTTTCATCAAAATTTTTTATAGTGGGTTTACTTAAAATGATTTTTTGTATTTTATCAAAGGCCTCCTGACACTGTTCAGTCCAGACAAAAGGAACGTTCTTTCTAGTTAAGTTCACGAGAGGTTCGACTATCTCTGCATAATTGAAAATTAAATGTCGAAAATAGTTCAGCATTCCTAGAAAGGTCTGTGTCTGCTTCAAATTTTTGGGAATTGGAAATTTATTGACTTTATTGATATTATCCTCAGAGGGTGAAAAGCCATCTTTATTTACTGAAAAGCCTAAGTAGTTGATTTTTGTTTTACACAATTGAATTTTATGAGGATCCAAAGTTAAGTTAAATTTTGCCAATCTGTCGAAAACTTTCTGAAGAATTATTTTTAAATGTGGAATAGTGTCAGCTGCTATTATGATGTCGTCGAGAAAAAATTGTACGTTAGGGCCTTTTAAATCATTTATACATTTTGATATTAAAGTATGAAAATAGGAAGTGCTATTTTTGCTGCCAAAAAATAATCTGGTTGGCTGAAAATTTCCTAGTTCACAACAAAATGCTAATTTTTCCCTGTCAGATTCTCTAAGTTGAATTTGGAAAAATGCAGACTTTAAATCTAAAACACAATAAAAATTTTTGCCTGAAATGTTATGTAATATGTCAGAAATTTTTGGAAGGCAAATTTTGAATGATTCAGTTATACAGTTCAGTAATCTGTAATCTACCACCATGCGAAATTTTAATTTTTCTTGCTTATTGTTTGGATTAGCTTTCTTCTTAACAAATAAAATTGGAAAATTGTATGAACTACTAGAATTTTCAATGATTCCTGCATCTAATAAATCTGCAATTTCTTTTTGTGCAAAATCTTTGGCTATTTTCGGGATAGGATATGGTTTGGTGGAGATAGGAAAGTTGTGAAGTAATTTAAATTCAGGAACTACAGCATCTGTTGAGCCTAAAGTTTTGTATGATTTGGAAAAGATTCTAAAATTTTTCATTAACATTTGAAGTATATCTTTTTTATCTGTCTCATTGAGGTGACTTAAGTCAAAATCCTCTTCTGTTAGTTCCTCCTGTCTTAATTTTAAAACTTCAGTTAAATTTAAGTTGTTTATTTGAAAGTGTTGATCCTCTGAATGCTGTATAACTGAATCCTCCTTAAAAATGTGCAAAGTCCCCATTTTAGAGTTCTTTCGAATAATAATTTTGGTATCTAAGGGATTTTCGACTATGGAGTAGATAGAGTTGTCATGCGTCAGTGTGTGCAAAGAATCTTGCATTATATATTGTAATTTAGAAGAGATAGGATTAAAAATAATTTGTGTTTCTTGCTGAAGTGACTGAGGAATGCTTAATTTAATTATATTTGTAGAATTAGGTAAAAGTGTTACATTATTTACAGATCTAGCAAAAAGTTTTTGTGAGTTCTTTAATTTTAAGTTGTTATTAAGATTAATAGAAGGGGTAGAATGTTTAAATTGAAATTCTTGATTGTTCATAATTAATTTCTCATTTGCAGTGTCCATAATAATTTTGTTTCTCTGTAAGAAGTCATAGCCAAGAATTATTTTGTAATTAGAGTTCCAGTTGTGCTGAGTCACAAAAAACTGGTTTTGAAACCAAGTGGTGTTAATTTTAAATTTAATGTTTACTGCGGAAAGATATGGTATGGTAGAAGAGCTTAAAGTGTGAATTTTGACTGATCTGGATATGTATTCTATTTTGGTGGTTTCTTTAATTAATTCCAAAGCACTAGGCTGAATGAGGCTGAGATTTGCACCTGTGTCTAGTAAACTATCAATATTGTTGCTACCAAATTTTAATTGTATGATAGGAAGATGGTTATTTTTATATTTGCACGACATGACAACTAAATCTGTATCCCTTATTGAATTTTTTTGAATTTTTCTGTTTTTTTTTTTTTTTGTTTTTTTTTGGAGTTACTATTTTTTTTGTCAAATTTTTCTTTTTCTTTTTAGCATTTTTGGAAACAGAGACTTTGCTTGTAATCTTATCATGTTTATTAAAATTGTCTGACTGGGTTCTTGCTTCTGATGATGTTGAAAAATTGCAAGAACCCCATTCTAGTTTAAATTACTTCTTCGATATGGGTGTTGTCTGTTTTGTCTTCCCCTAAAGTTTGATCTAGCATTAAAATTCCCCCCAGAAGTTCTGCCTGGTCTGTGTGACTGAAAACTGTTTACGTGATTAAAAAAATTGCCTCTGTGGCTCCTAAATTGTCCTCTTTGTGGACCAAAATTCCCCCTGCGTGAATTTTGAAAATTGAAATTGCCCCTCTGAAACCTTGGATAAAATCTACATCTGATGGTTAAATGTGATTTTCCACAAATTAAGCAAAATATTTGATTGTTACCATTGTTGGCTGTTTCTTGATTGTCTGTATGTGCCGTGATGTTATTTATCGTTGTATCTGATGTCAATTTTTCCATCTTCTCCTTCAATTGTAGCATCTGCTGATTGCTCTCAATCTGACTTTGTAAGAGTGCTTGCATTTCCGTGGAAAAAGTATTATTGGCCTGGTAAGCAGGATCATTTAAGGCATTCTCAATATTTTTTGCTGTTTCAACAGCATCTTCAAATGATTTTGGATTCAATTTCTTGACCTCTATTTTAATATCTGGTCGCAGGGCATCATAAAATTTTTGTAGTTTAATTTTTTTTGCTAAATTTATTAGATCATTTGTGGAGGCATCACTTATTTCAAGATAGGCGTTAGCTTTCTCCTCAATTTTTTCCGCCAAATCACCAACAGTCTGGCCTGGCAGCTGAGTGATATTGGCAAAATTGGTTAGTTTTGTTTGAAAGGAATCACTTTTCGAAAATTTCTTGATTAGGGCATTTTTTAATTGCTGTGCATTGGTGGCCTTGCTGGCAATAGGATCATTAGCTATAAAGCTAAGCGCTTTCTCCTTGCAGTTAAGTTTAATGACTAAGAAAGTTTTGTTTTCAGGCCATTTTTCTAATGTGGCAACGTCTTCGATTTGCTTAATGAAAAAATTTATGTTCTCTTCTTTCTTACCGGAAAAGTAAGGCAAGTTACTCGCCAAACTGGTGTTAATTATGTTTTTAGCCATTGTACTTGATTGAAAGTAATAAAATGCAATGTTGAAAATTATTAAATGTAAAATATTTAAATGCCTAGCATGTGTCTAAATGCATCTGTTTAAATATAAATATGATATGAAAATAATAAATTATATATATATACACTGGTAATAACAATAAAAATATATAAATATTCACTATAAAATATACATTCTCCACCTAATTTCAAAATTTCAATATTTTTGATTTTCCTGATTTTATGTAATTTCCAGGTGAGTGTACTAAGACTTATTTGTATTCATTCTATTTATATATATATATACATATACTTTTTTTTTTTTTTTTTTTTTTTTTTTTTGAATATTAATCCTAGAATAACCCGGTAGTTTAAAACACTCTCACGGCACCATTTTAAATGTTAAGGTGTGGGTTTTAAAAACCTTCGACCTTAACTGCCATGATCGATAGGGTGTAAAATGTGAGAGGTAGAAGTACTTCTGAACAAAATTCAGATCAGAAAAAAATAGTACATTGCAGTTTGCCGCCTAGGCATTAAAACCTGAACTGTGAGAGACGAAAATAACTCATTTTAATTACACTCACCTGGTAAGGAATTAACACTCAGAACTTATATGTGATAAAAGCTGAAAAGTAAAATTTACCTAAAGTTCACTAACGCAAGTCAAGCAATTCAAATTTTTGAGCTTTGTTTTTTATTGATCATTATGAATGACAAAAACATTAAATAATTTCTTGGCTAAATAGTTGTAACATTCAAATATGAGATCCCTACATGCTAAACAATTCAAAATTTCAATTCAGTTCTGATACCTGACACTAACATAGGAATTGAAAAAAAATGAAGCTGAAAGCCAGTGCACCTTCAAGCAAAAGTCATAATACTCAAACACTCATTTGTGCACTGTGATAATTGAAAATCATTAAAATTGTCCCAAACTGAATTACGTTAAAAGTCTGGTTAAGTTGAGTTTTAGAAATTAAATAATTAGTGGACTACAATGAGATTCAATTATCACACACCGAGATAACATGCCAATTAAGATTTTCATTTCAATTTGTCCTAAGAACAGATTAGTAAAAATTTAAACTTTACTTGACTAAAGAATAAAAAATCAATGGGCATATTATCAATTTAAAACATCAAATCGATATCATTTCAGAATTTTAAAATTAAACCAAGATAGGCATATTATCAATTTAAAATATCAAATCGAATATCATTTCAGAATTTCAAAATTAAACCAAGATACTTTAACCAGAAAATTCTGAGTATACAATGTGACAAATCTTACATTTTACAAGTATGGGATACGAAATCACTCCCAAAAATATACCAGTTATGAATTTAATATAATATTTACCCAGTTCTGGAATAGCAGATTTTTTACGAAAAAATTTTACAAATCATTGTGTCTTTGCAGCTTTCACATTATCTAGGAGCCGAATCAATTCTTGATTCTCATTAACAGTTCTTATGAGAAGTTTGTAAAAAGTCCTTTGAGCTGTACACTCCATGCGCAACAGTTTCTAAACTGCCTTGTAAAAAGCACCTTTAATGCTACACACTTAACACACAATTTTAAATACATTCACCGTGGGCGATACTACACATCATCTATGTTAATTTTTGGGATTTGCAGAAATCTTCACCATATTTGACGTGCATGTCGTTGATTTGTATGTAGACACGTGACGTTCACTTTCTTTTAAGATCAGCTGGAAAAAAATACAATTTCTCTTTGAACAAACACTTCTGTAATATTGAATTTGAATAAAATTCAGGTGTGAAAATTATTTCTTGAGTTTTCCATTTAGAACTTGACAGCGAATTAGCCTGGGCTGGGGCTCCCCACGCTGCAAAATGGCTCGAAGCCTAACACTGGAATGTATGGGGAGCCCCTCCGAAACACACACCTCTCACATAACGATTTTTTTCTTAAGTCATTTCTTAGCGTCTCTCAACGTACTTATTTTAAAAACTGTTGCCAGACTACGCGTGAGGAAATTTTCCTCTTTCTTTCGGAGTCATTCCTTTCGACTCTGCTGATCGGAGATACGGAAAACCAGTTTCTCCTATGACGTAGTGTTTCACAGACTGGGGATGTTCGCAAGGTGCGATTGATGACGTTTAAATTTTTCTCTTGCCGTGAGTGGCAAAGAGTTGTGTTGTTTACAAACACATGTGTTGTTGATATCTGCTAATAGTGTTACATTTTTATGTAACAAATATTAAAAAAAAATTTTTGTTTAAAGTGTGAATGTCCAGCGTTTTGTCCTATTCTGCGGCTGTCAATGTAACAGTGTTGAGTTTTGGCCGCTTTTCTCCAGTTACAGCGCGAATACGCGGTAGAACCCTTTAAAATGTCCTTCGACTAAGGCACCTCCTCTCTTTGGCAGATAGCCCTTGCGTAGCTTCGCCACAATACAATACAACAGAATTCGATGCAGGGTGGTTTGCCCGTTTCAAGTCTAGTGACATTAGCTTGGAAGATAAGCCAGGACGAGGTCGACCGTCGGAATTTGACGACCAGGCACTTTTGGCAGACTGGAAAGGAGCGAAAGCTGGGACTGTTCCGGCCGATGGGGAAAGGGAAAAACGCCTGCTAATTATGCACCGACCTAATCATTTTAAAAGTTAAAATAATTAGTTGTTGTTCTTTCTTTACTTTAAAGAAATGTAAAAAAGTGACATACCGATGTTGACACCGCCCCTGGAAAGGTTAAATTGTAGGTCTATTAAAAAAAAAAAAATTTAAGGAAGTGTGAGTTAAGGGCTTAGCTAGGGGTACGTATCCTCCTAACACCGAAATTTTTAGATTAGTCAGTGTTAGCATTAATGAGTATGTGAGTATTTTGCTGAGGCAAATCTAAAAGACGGGTATCTGCTTAACGGTGGGCGTTGCCTCGGGCGAATTCTTTTTCAGAAATTCGAAGCATATTCGCGTAACATCTGGCAAAAATCGCCCAAAACTTCAGACCGTTAGATAGACGCAGTTGGCTGGAAGCCTGGACTTTAATACTTTAGCAGTCAACCATACTCAATGTTTTATTCACTTGGCACGATGCGACCTCATAAGCATTTAGATTTTTATGCCTTGCGAAAATTACGTTTATTTATACACAACTCTAATGCATAGCTCCTTCCAAAGAAACTAATCTCTGCACTGTCGCAAGATAGTGGAAAGAAATCCGGAATCACTGATCTAGTGCTATCAGGAATGTTAATATATTTGAAAAGACATACAGTTTTACGTGTTATGTAACATCATTTGTAACATCATTGATCTCATAAACTTCAATTATGCACCAATCATCCATTACTTTTATGTTTTTTCTTGTTTTTGTTTTTTTGCATACCATTTCTTTTTTGAAGAAATGGGGGGAAATGATGTTGAGTGCGGAGTTAGTACTTTCTTAATGTGCATGCAAATTATGTCTTCCCTCCCTCTCCCCTTGAAGGAAGTCTGCTACGCTACAGTGGCGCGTGGATGTACCCACACATTACGTCAGCCATACTGCTCAAAAGGGTTATAATTAAAGGTCCAATAAAAAATAAAATGGTGCAAAACTATGAAACTGCTACGATAAAAAAAAAATATATTGGTATTACGCAAATGTGATGACTGATTTTCGGAATACTATTTTGTCATTTCTCTAATGTGTCAATGATCCTCATTTTTAAGTCTATCGCATTTTTACTTTCCGAACATATATGGAAAGTATTGTAATCATGAAAATATTCGACTTTTAAGATTTTCATGTATTTATACGTTTTCGGGCATTAATTCATTTATGTTGTTTTTGCGGTGATGGATTTGTGTACGTAAGCAAACACGATAGCTCTTAAATAGTGCATTTGATTGAGCTGAAATTTTGTATATATATTATAGACCACCCATATTGATTTTCGCGTGTACAGGATGTGTAGTTTTTTACAAGGCTGCAAAAAGAATTTAATACATTGAGCGGGAGTTCCTGAAAGTGCGCTAGCGTCTATTGCGTATTTCAGTATTTTGTGTTATGGCAAGCCTACACGAAGGGCATCTACCCACGGGATAGGGAGACTTGGGCGGAGGACCTTTTTAAGGGGTTCTAACACGTATTTACTTTGTATCTGCATGCACATAAAACTGCCTGAATCTCTACATCCTTTGATCGACAGCCACGCAGTATGCCCCAACGCGGGACCAGTACACTTTGGCTGTCTACCATACTCATTGTTTTAACGTTAGTTCTAAACGGTGTATTTGATTAAGCGAAAATTGAGTATGTATATTGTAGATCTCAGGCACATGACCGGCAAATATTTTGGTGTGTGCACAGCTTATAGTTTGTTAACAGGGTTGCAAAACAGGATTCTTATGCATTATTATGGTCTGCACACACAAATAAGACACAAATAATTTAAGGCGTACTAGTGTCTAAATGGTGCATTCGTATAAGTTTAAATTCAGTATGTATATTGTAGGTCTCCGTTTTACAACCTGTTTAGATTCTCGTAAGTGTAGGATTCACAGTTTTTTCATGTCCACAAAAAAGTATTCTTATACATTGCGGTCTGTACATTAATCTTTGAAGTGCACTAGCGTTTGAACACTGTATTCGATTGAATTGAGTCTAATTTATGTAACCACTCGGTAAAGATCGAGTGTTCCGAAAGAAAACTGGAGTCAGTCCATTCGCTTTTTATTTGCGAGAATTTATTTTTTAGGGGGAGGGAGAGGCAGCAGTAGCACAGTCTGTTCAACTGCATCATGGGCGGAATAGCATTTTGTAAGCAATACTTCTAAGTTTAGTGATGAGTTAAATTCTCAGCGTGCTGTGAAAACATATAGGATGATATGTGATGCATATGTGATGATAGCGGATTTTCATGCGTTTGTTTTATGAATTCTAATCCTACTAATCAGATACACCGCATTCTTTTTAATACGTAGCTTTTTTTCACTTTTCTTTCTTTCTTTACTTTCAAGTACAAAGTGAAAGGAAGTACAGTAGAACTCCAACTATCCGAATTCCGACTATCCGAGTCATTTTCAGAATTTCAGAAAGAAAATTAAGATGGAAACGTACTGCGATGCGCAAAATATGCGATTCTGCCTAGGTGCGCTACTGTCCCTTTTCTATGCGAAGCTAGTGTAGGCGCAGCGCGAACAATGACTTTCATTAACAGTACTGTACGTACATACTGTACTAATACACAGCACTTGTAACTCAGCTTAACATGTAAACGTGTTCCCTTTTCATTCAATTAATAAAAAACTCTTTTTCTTTAAAAAATTGGTTTTTTTTATCCCATTTCCAACATGCATACGCACAATAATTAATTAAAATACATACTACATCCATTTTTTGAAAAAATGCAATTATCCAAATTTTTGAATATCCGAATAGGGTCCGGTCACAATTGATTCGGATAGTTGGGAGTTCTACTGTAATGTGATCGCGAAAAATTTCGGTATACAGATTTTGACGAAAAAACCGATTTTTACTACGTCTAAATTTACTTAATTACTAAAATTACTACGTCTAAGAGTTTTTTCGAGGCATCTCATTGTACGCGTGTATGTGTGTTCATATAAATGCATGTATTACAATCTCTTTTGTCCGATCACGAGTCCATTTCGACGAGTTTTTACCGTCTATACATACGTTTGTACATATGCAACTCACATATCTCAAAACTATTGGTTGTAGAATGTTAAAATTTTATATTTAGGATTGCTGTAACATCTAGTTGTGCACCTCCCGTTTTGGCTACAGTCGACTGGATAGTTTATTTACAGGGCCAAAGTAAAGTTTTCCCACGTTAAACTTCTCGCTAATCTTCAAATTTTATTAAAACATCATACAAAATACTATAAATATCTTGAGATAAGATTGGATTTATAAAACACACATATATTTTTAGATGCCAGCCATTTACAAGGCAACCAACAGCCATCAGGTCCTTTTATATAAATAATAATTCAATCTTTAGAATCCCCGCACGGCCTTATTTCAAATTCCAGGACATGTTCTTTCAACATCTCGCTCATCTATTAAAACATCGGGTACGTTTATAAACTTATCCAATCTTTACTGCCACCCAAAAGATTTTTCATACATTACGGTCTATGGGCAGAAATTCATTATAGCGTATTTCAAAAGTATTAGGCTATTTCAAACGAATAAAAGTGATATATGTTGTTAAGGATCACAAAATGAATCTCTCCACCGAAAGTAGTGTCTCTATTTATAGTTCTTCTACAGGAACACTCAAAAAATTCCAACACATTAAGGTCAAATGGCAGGTTTAGAGACATTCAGCCTTTTCAAGCACAATACCATCCTAGCATGCAGTTAGATTATGGTGCAACGACGGTCACGTTCCTCCCTCAAAAATAACGCCAAAAGTCGCCAAGATTGGCGAATTTTGGTGTACATTTGTATGTATTTAATCCTCAATCTCAAAAATTATTAGTCGTAGATTGCTGAAATTTCATATCATCAACAAATTATAGAGATGTCATTTTCTTGGATCTCATCCAAGATTGTTGTTACATCTAGTTGTGCATTTCGATTTTCGGTTCCAATCTACTTGAGAGTTTATTTACAGGACCACCGAAAAGAATTTAAATACATTAATGTCTATGGAAATCGTCAATATATTACGTACTGTAGTCAGTCATTGTTCAATTCAGTTGTCAGTCATTTGATCAATGCCCAAAATCCTACTATTTTTCATCGACCTTGGTGAGTTTTGCCGAAATATCGCCAAATCCGGGGCCAAAATTAATTTTGTATTTCGCATAACTCTAAAACTTTTAACCGTAGAATGTTGAAATTTTGTATTTAGAACTATTGTAACATCTAACTGGGCATCTCTTTTTTGATTGCAATCGACTGGGTAATTTACTTACAGGGTCATCCAAATGGGTTTAAATACATTAAAGTGTATGGATATATTGAGTTAATTGAAAGTCTGTGATGAATCACTATTTCTGCTGTTGCCCAAAATCTCGCGAACTATCTCAAGTTTGGGCTTTTGGAAAAATATATCCCAATTAAGTGCCAAAAGCAAATCTTTCAAATACAGCCCAGCTTGGCGATATCTCAAATGTTTGGCTAGAATTCGCTAAACCATAGTATTATTGCAGTATTTTATCTTTTTCAAACAAAATACGTTTAGATGAAGTGCGCCGAAAATATTTTTGATTTTATAGACGTTCAAGGAACGTTCGGTGAACTCTGGGAATAGTACAGATTTTGGAGTTCGTCCATACTCACTGAAGGACGATTGAATTCAAGGGTGCCGGCAGGATCATTTCCAGGAGGGTGCACCCAAGATATACACATATACAGGGTGTTCCTGAATTCATAGGCCAAACTTTAAGAATAAATAAAATGCATATAAAGAAGCATTTTTTGTATAGCAGATTAGCAGTGTGAGGTTAGAAATAAAAAGTGTAGGTGGAAATATAGCAAATGCAAAAGGAATGAAAAAGCTCTATTGTAAATGCTCAAATTTGCTGGTAGTGTCTAGGAAGTTATTGGCGTACCCTTTCGAAGATGCCAGGTGTTCCACGAACGGTTGCAGCGGTTACTAAAGTTTTGTAATGAGGCCCTCATCTGAGTCAACTGGAGTCTTGTAAACGAGCGCCTTGAGATGTCCCCAAAAGCAAAACTCGATACTTGATTAATCTAATGAACCTTCTGGCCAAGAGTATAGTTCCGTTTGTCCAATCCATCGGAGGTCAAAAATGACAATGAGGTAATTACGCACATTATTTGCGAAATAGGCTGGATCCCTATCGTGCTGAAACTATCTAAATTTTTCATTTCCAACCAAACGTTGCAACGCAGAAAAATGCTTCTTTGTATGTATTTTAACTACCTTCAGGGACACCCTGTATACATGCATATAAAAAATTAGACTATTTGGCGTTTGAAGGAAAAAGAGTCTTGACTGGAAAATGTAGCATTAAAATGTGAAATGAACATCGTCATAAACATTTTGTCTCAGCTGAAAAGTACAAAATCTTAAACTATTAATTTGGCCTAATTAGTAATACCTCAATTTAAGTATACTAATAATTAATTATTTAAATTATATGCAATTTTGATAACATTGTTTAATATTTAAATAGACTACTTTTCCTAGAAAAACTGTATTTTGTCTAGCATTGATGTATATAGCAATTTTTGGCTTAGGGGTGGGTCCCCGCCATGTCCAGTACTGAAAATGGTAGATGGCTAAAATGTGAAGGTCAATAGTTCTGATCTGCCGCGCGGGTGTCAATCTAACGGTTTTCAGTCTTGGCCAGTTTTCTTTACATGTTACGTGAAAACGCGTTAGAACCCTTTAAAAAATGCTCCGCCTGAGACAATTGCTATACTGTATTTCTTTCGAATTTCAGTTCTGATATAAATAAGTAATACAGTTCATAAAAAAAGATCTAGCCTACCTGCCCTGGTAGCTTTTCTTTTGATTTCCTGTTTCCTGCTGCTGTCTCAATGAATCAAGTGAGTGTCTAAAG
>JAWZYV010012479.1:0-183794 GCA_038373885.1 Cheiracanthium punctorium
TAAGGGTGCCGTCCAGAGACTACCGTTCAAAACCTTCCCAGATGCTGTTCGGCAGAGATCTTCGTCTTCCCGCCGATCTAGTGTTCGGCCGCCCTCCAGATGCGCCTTCATCGCCAGAGGAGTACGTGGAAAACCTTCGGGCACGGTTTGAAGATGTGCATCATTTTGCTCGGGAGCGGATCAACCTGAACACGGAAAAGATGAAGACTCGCTACGACACGAAGGCTACGGGACACGAGTTCAACGCAGGTGACAAAGTTTGGCTATGGAATCCTACTCGACGGAAAGGCCTGTCTCCCAAGCTGCAATCGCCGTGGGACGGTCCTTACACAGTCCTAAACCGGCTGAATGACGTCATCGTACGGATTCGTAAGTCACCAAACTCGAAGCCAAGAGTTGTACATTACGATCGGCTAGCCATCTACCGCGGTTGTAATTAGCTCAGACTATGGTCGCTATGGCGTAATTCCTCTTTTCTTTCATCTCTCATTCCTTTCCTGTCTTTCTCTTCTCTTCCGCTTTCTTCAACTCTCTTTCTCTCACTACTTACGCCATGTTTAGTGTACATATTTGTAATATATTGGTTTTCATTAATGCGTATTTGTTTATTGTGTTTATGATTTATTACAGTGTAATTATTTATTATGTTGATTATTTATTTATTAATGTGTATTTGCTTATTGTGCTATTGATTATTTGCTTAAATTATGCTGCTAAGTTTTGGTCAAAGGTTGGACACTGTATATTTGTGTGACCTCCTAACCGGGGATTGTACTGCCCGGGACGTGCAGTCCTTGGGAAGGGGGCAATGTTACGAATTTTCGGGGCAACCCGCTGCTCTGGGGCTTAAAATTCGTATTCTACGCTTCAAATAGATAAATTTTGCTTTTTGTTGCATCAAAATTGGCCAATTAGAACCGGAGATACGGAGGTTTCGCTTTCCCATATGTTTTTCTATGGGCTTCTAGAAATCTCGAGAAATATTAGTCCTAGAGCTTAGATCTCTTCACTTTTGAGGACTTATTTTTGGCGCCAAATTTGGCGATATTTCGCCAAAAGTCGCCAAGCTTGGCGACTTTTTGGTCATTTGGCGCGATTTTCCCAATGGGGCCTGGAAGTTGTTTTTCCTGCATTAAAAACGCATAATAACCTAACATTTATCTTCTATGACGTAATCAAAATTCACGCTTTATGTAGAACCCTCGAGAAATTGACTTTTCTGGAAACCTCTTGTACCTCCTGCGCCGGCTATTTATAGAAGAGCGCGTCGCCCCGAGAGTCAGTTGCGAGTTGAACATTCAATGTGTGAAGAGCTCTGAGTACGCTTGTTTTGTGTGAACTGATAGTGCTATAGAAGCTGTGATTTAGCTTGCTTTGTGAAGCTGTTTTTAAAGTGCTGTGTGTAAATTCTTCATTGCTGTGTCTTAAGGTATAGTGTACTATATCCCTTGAATATTTCCACGGAATTTTTGCCTGTAAAAGTGACTTATTTTGTGTGAGAAATACAGCATTTGTGAGAGCTACTGATCCAAGCGGATTGTTAAAAGCACGTTACTGCTAGATTGTGCTGGTGAATTGTGTGCAGCTGATTGTTCTACGAAGTTCTAGAAGAAATAAAGTTTGTGTTCCATCCTGACAAGTGACTTTTTACTTGAACTTTTTACACCAACTGGACTTTAGAACGACGAACCCCAGGAGTAGCAGAGTAATTCCGCAACATTTGGTGTCAGAAGTGGGATTCGAACCCACGCCCACATTCGTGGACCAGAAACCCAAAAGTCACTTATGTTGGAAGATTATCAGGATTTGAAATCTGCTCTGGTGTTTGCAATGAAGCTAGAGGCAGCCCAGCGGGCCGTGAGAAAAGATCGGCATGCCGTTAGAGCTGTCACGGTCCAAGAGGGAGCTGACACAGAGAGCGTCGAGAACAGGTTGAAGAGAATTGAAGATCTCATAGAACGAAAATTAAGATCCGATGGGACGAGAGATAGCCCAAAGAAAGTAAAATGTTGGAGGTGCAACAGCGAGGGGCATTTACGAAAATACTGTGACGCACAAAAGAACTCTCGTCGTAAAGATCGCAGTTATCAATGCACCAGAGAAGCCCATGAAGGAAGACAGAAAAGAGACGACTTTCAGGAACAGAGGCTGAGGGACATTCAAAAGCCTCGTTTGAAAGTCTTACAGATTTCATCAGTGAATGGCGGCAGTAATGGACTCTTCGTACTGGGATATGTTAATGGTTCCCCATGCCACATGGTGATTGATACTGGAGCGAACGTAACCATCATAAGGACGGATCTGGCCAAGAAATTAAATTTGCAGATTATCTGGACTCCGCCCTCGCTGACCCTCCAGACTGTGACAGGTGACAAGATCGAAGTGGGCGGAAAAGCGCAAGTAGAAATCACGTTTGGGAATGCCAGATACGACCATGGGGTATATGTCGCCAATATTACAGACTCTTTTATTCTCGGACTCGACTTTTTAAAATCGCACAAATTTAACTTGGACTTTAAGAATAATGAGCTTCGTTCAGACTCAGAAGAAATAGCTGCGTTCGATATTAGAAACGAAACTGTTTTGCCTGTTCAGCAAATAATAGCCCAGACTGATATCACTCTACCTCCCAGAACTGATTCCATAATTTCTGGAACAGTAAAAGAAAGCAATAAATTCCGTTTTGGATTAATCGAACACCCAAGCAATAGTGATTCCGTCAGAGGAGTACTTGTGGGAGCAACACTTGTGGACTTGTCGAGAACGGAAATTCCAGTTAGAGTAGTAAATGTGACGGACAAGTCGAAGGTGATAAAGAAAAATGAAGTGTTGGCGACATGCACTCCTGTTACCTTCATTAATAAGAACATCAACCAAACGACAGCTAAATCTTCCGAGTGCCTGACGAAGGAATTATTACAAGACGTGGAGTTAACGGCAGAACAGAGAAGCGCTGCGGAGAAAGTAATAGCTGAATTTGAAGACCTCTTCTCTCGTACTTCCGGTGACTTTGGCCGTACGAGGTTAACGCAGCATAGAATAGACACAAGCAGCCATTCTCCCATCAAGCAACATCCTAGGCGGCTGCCGTTTGCTAAGCAAGAAGAGGTGAACCGACTTTTAGAGGAGATGCAGCGTGATGACGTCATCGAGCCATCGACTAGTCCGTGGGCCTCGCCGATTGTTTTGGTCCGAAAGAAAGATGGTTCCACCCGGTTCTGCGTTGACTATAGACGTCTGAATGACATTACCAAGAAAGACAGCTACCCTCTTCCCAGGATAGACGACACATTGGACACTTTATCGGGAAACGAATGGTTCTCCACTCTGGATCTCAAGAGTGGCTACTGGCAAGTAGAAATCCATCCCGATGACCGTGAAAAGACTGCGTTCACCACGGGACAAGGATTGTGGCAGTTCAAAGTTATGCCTTTTGGACTCTGCAACGCACCGGCTACATTCGAGCGTCTAATGGAGACAGTGTTGAGAGGACTTTCCTACGAAGCATGTCTCGTTTATTTGGACGATATCATCATCGTCGGAAGGACTTTCGAAGAGCATCTCGAGAACATTCGAAAGGTACTGCAGAAATTAAAAGAGGCAAACTTGAAACTAAGTCCATCGAAGTGCAATTTGTTTCGTCGGGAAGTACGTTACCTCGGGCACATAATATCCGCCCACGGAGTCCGAACCGATCCCGAAAAGACGTCCGCAGTCCAGAACTGGAGTCGTCCCGAGAATATCCATGACTTAAGAAGTTTTCTCGGTCTGTGTACTTACTATCGAAAATTCGTGAAGGGCTTTTCTCAAATTGCAAGACCTCTTCACAAATTGACCGAGACTGGACAGAAATTTCTGTGGACTGAGGAATGTGAGGACGCATTCAACGAACTGAAGACGGATTTAACATCTTCGCCGATCCTGTCGTATCCTCACCCTGACAAGCCATTTATCCTGGACACAGACGCAAGTAAGGAGAGTGTCGGAGCAGTTTTGTCCCAGGAGATAGATGGCCAAGAACATGTCATTGCCTACTGGAGCAAATGCCTTTCGAAGGCGGAACGTAACTATTGTGTTACGAGAAAGGAACTTCTTGCTATCATTAAAGCCGTGGAGCACTTCCATCATTACCTGTACGGCCGAAAGTTCTTGCTCCGAACGGACCATGCCTCTTTAACCTGGCTTCTAAATTTCAAGAATCCAGAGGGCCAAATAGCCAGGTGGATACAGCGATTACAAGAATATGACATCGAGATACGTCATCGGAAAGGGGTATCTCATGGAAATGCAGATGCTTTGTCGAGAAGGCCCTGCATAGACAGTTGTCGCTATTGCTCCAGGGCAGAGAAAAATTGCCATCTGAAACATCCCGTTGTCCGCCAAGTTACATCATCGGCATCATCTCAAGATCCCTGGAGTGACGAAAATGTTCGGGCGGACCAATTAGCAGACAGCGACATCAAACCTATTGTAGAATTTATGGAAAAATCCAGCGCTAAGCCCAGTTGGCAAGAAATATCATCTTACAGTCCGGCAACAAAACAATACTGGGCTTTATGGGATTCGCTTCGCCTGAGGAATGGAGTCCTGTATCGTAAATGGGAGTCGGACGACGGCAAGATGCTCCGATGGCTGTTAGTACTCCCTCGTTCGAGGATTCCGAAGGTTCTATAAGAACTTCATAAAGGCTTAACTGGAGGCCATTTTGGCGTAATGAAGACCCTGCAGAAGGTTCGCGAGCGCTTCTACTGGGTTAGGGCTCGAGGCGACGTCGAAAAGTGGTGTCAAGCTTGTGACGCCTGTGCCGCCCGTAAAGGCCCGAAGAAACGAAGCCGTGGAAGACTACATCGTTATAATGTAGGAGCGCCTTTTGAGAGGATTGCCCTCGACATCCTGGGACCTCTTCCGCGAACTTCGGATGGCAACAAATACATCCTAGTTGTCATTGACTACTATTCAATGGCCCGAAGCGTTTCCTATTCCCGATCAAGAAGCTACAACCGTAGCAAAGGTACTGGTGCAAGAATGGATTTCCAGATATGGAACCCCTCTGCAACTTCATTCCGACCAAGGAACGAACTTTACCTCTGCAGTCTTTAAAGGACTATGCCAACTTCTCGGAAAGGACAAAACCCAGACTACGCCTTTACACCCACAATCCGACGGCATGGTGGAGAGGTTTAATCGTACAATTTTGAACAACCTCTCGCTCCTGGTATCTAGGAATCAAGAGGACTGGGACAAGAAACTCCCCCTGTTCCTGCTGGCCTATAGGAGTGCCGTCCATGAGACTACCGGCTTCACACCTTCCCAGATGCTGTTCGGCAGAGATCTTCGTCTTCCCGCCGATCTAGTGTTCGGCCGCCCTCCAGATGCGCCTTCATCGCCAGAGGAGTACGTGGAAAACCTTCGGGCACGGTTTGAAGATGTGCATCATTTTGCTCGGGAGCGGATCAACCTGAACACGGAAAAGATGAAGACTCGCTACGACACGAAGGCTACGGGACACGAGTTCAACGCAGGTGACAAAGTTTGGCTATGGAATCCTACTCGACGGAAAGGCCTGTCTCCCAAGCTGCAATCGCCGTGGGACGGTCCTTACACAGTCCTAAACCGGCTGAATGACGTCATCGTACGGATTCGTAAGTCACCAAACTCGAAGCCAAGAGTTGTACATTACGATCGGCTAGCCATCTACCGCGGTTGTAATTAGCTCAGACTATGGTCGCTATGGCGTAATTCCTCTTTTCTTTCATCTCTCATTCCTTTCCTGTCTTTCTCTTCTCTTCCGCTTTCTTCAACTCTCTTTCTCTCACTACTTACGCCATGTTTAGTGTACATATTTGTAATATATTGGTTTTCATTAATGCGTATTTGTTTATTGTGTTTATGATTTATTACAGTGTAATTATTTATTATGTTGATTTTTTATTTATTAATGTGTATTTGCTTATTGTGCTATTGATTATTTGCTTAAATTATGCTGCTAAGTTTTGGTCAAAGGTTGGACACTGTATATTTGTGTGACCTCCTAACCGGGGATTGTACTGCCCGGGACGTGCAGTCCTTGGGAAGGGGGCAATGTTACGAATTTTCGGGGCAACCCGCTGCTCTGGGGCTTAAAATTCGTATTCTACGCTTCAAATAGATAAATTTTGCTTTTTGTTGCATCAAAATTGGCCAATTAGAACCGGAGATACGGAGGTTTCGCTTTCCCATATGTTTTTCTATGGGCTTCTAGAAATCTCGAGAAATATTAGTCCTAGAGCTTAGATCTCTTCACTTTTGAGGACTTATTTTTGGCGCCAAATTTGGCGATATTTCGCCAAAAGTCGCCAAGCTTGGCGACTTTTTGGTCATTTGGCGCGATTTTCCCAATGGGGCCTGGAAGTTGTTTTTCCTGCATTAAAAACGCATAATAACCTAACATTTATCTTCTATGACGTAATCAAAATTCACGCTTTATGTAGAACCCTCGAGAAATTGACTTTTCTGGAAACCTCTTGTACCTCCTGCGCCGGCTATTTATAGAAGAGCGCGTCGCCCCGAGAGTCAGTTGCGAGTTGAACATTCAATGTGTGAAGAGCTCTGAGTACGCTTGTTTTGTGTGAACTGATAGTGCTATAGAAGCTGTGATTTAGCTTGCTTTGTGAAGCTGTTTTTAAAGTGCTGTGTGTAAATTCTTCATTGCTGTGTCTTAAGGTATAGTGTACTATATCCCTTGAATATTTCCACGGAATTTTTGCCTGTAAAAGTGACTTATTTTGTGTGAGAAATACAGCATTTGTGAGAGCTACTGATCCAAGCGGATTGTTAAAAGCACGTTACTGCTAGATTGTGCTGGTGAATTGTGTGCAGCTGATTGTTCTACGAAGTTCTAGAAGAAATAAAGTTTGTGTTCCATCCTGACAAGTGACTTTTTACTTGAACTTTTTACACCAACTGGACTTTAGAACGACGAACCCCAGGAGTAGCAGAGTAATTCCGCAACATTTGGTGTCAGAAGTGGGATTCGAACCCACGCCCACATTCGTGGACCAGAAACCCAAAAGTCACTTATGTTGGAAGATTATCAGGATTTGAAATCTGCTCTGGTGTTTGCAATGAAGCTAGAGGCAGCCCAGCGGGCCGTGAGAAAAGATCGGCATGCCGTTAGAGCTGTCACGGTCCAAGAGGGAGCTGACACAGAGAGCGTCGAGAACAGGTTGAAGAGAATTGAAGATCTCATAGAACGAAAATTAAGATCCGATGGGACGAGAGATAGCCCAAAGAAAGTAAAATGTTGGAGGTGCAACAGCGAGGGGCATTTACGAAAATACTGTGACGCACAAAAGAACTCTCGTCGTAAAGATCGCAGTTATCAATGCACTAGAGAAGCCCATGAAGGAAGACAGAAAAGAGACGACTTTCAGGAACAGAGGCTGAGGGACATTCAAAAGCCTCGTTTGAAAGTCTTACAGATTTCATCAGTGAATGGCGGCAGTAATGGACTCTTCGTACTGGGATATGTTAATGGTTCCCCATGCCACATGGTGATTGATACTGGAGCGAACGTAACCATCATAAGGACGGATCTGGCCAAGAAATTAAATTTGCAGATTATCTGGACTCCGCCCTCGCTGACCCTCCAGACTGTGACAGGTGACAAGATCGAAGTGGGCGGAAAAGCGCAAGTAGAAATCACGTTTGGGAATGCCAGATACGACCATGGGGTATATGTCGCCAATATTACAGACTCTTTTATTCTCGGACTCGACTTTTTAAAATCGCACAAATTTAACTTGGACTTTAAGAATAATGAGCTTCGTTCAGACTCAGAAGAAATAGCTGCGTTCGATATTAGAAACGAAACTGTTTTGCCTGTTCAGCAAATAATAGCCCAGACTGATATCACTCTACCTCCCAGAACTGATTCCATAATTTCTGGAACAGTAAAAGAAAGCAATAAATTCCGTTTTGGATTAATCGAACACCCAAGCAATAGTGATTCCGTCAGAGGAGTACTTGTGGGAGCAACACTTGTGGACTTGTCGAGAACGGAAATTCCAGTTAGAGTAGTAAATGTGACGGACAAGTCGAAGGTGATAAAGAAAAATGAAGTGTTGGCGACATGCACTCCTGTTACCTTCATTAATAAGAACATCAACCAAACGACAGCTAAATCTTCCGAGTGCCTGACGAAGGAATTATTACAAGACGTGGAGTTAACGGCAGAACAGAGAAGCGCTGCGGAGAAAGTAATAGCTGAATTTGAAGACCTCTTCTCTCGTACTTCCGGTGACTTTGGCCGTACGAGGTTAACGCAGCATAGAATAGACACAAGCAGCCATTCTCCCATCAAGCAACATCCTAGGCGGCTGCCGTTTGCTAAGCAAGAAGAGGTGAACCGACTTTTAGAGGAGATGCAGCGTGATGACGTCATCGAGCCATCGACTAGTCCGTGGGCCTCGCCGATTGTTTTGGTCCGAAAGAAAGATGGTTCCACCCGGTTCTGCGTTGACTATAGACGTCTGAATGACATTACCAAGAAAGACAGCTACCCTCTTCCCAGGATAGACGACACATTGGACACTTTATCGGGAAACGAATGGCTCTCCACTCTGGATCTCAAGAGTGGCTACTGGCAAGTAGAAATCCATCCCGATGACCGTGAAAAGACTGCGTTCACCACGGGACAAGGATTGTGGCAGTTCAAAGTTATGCCTTTTGGACTCTGCAACGCACCGGCTACATTCGAGCGTCTAATGGAGACAGTGTTGAGAGGACTTTCCTACGAAGCATGTCTCGTTTATTTGGACGATATCATCATCGTCGGAAGGACTTTCGAAGAGCATCTCGAGAACATTCGAAAGGTACTGCAGAAATTAAAAGAGGCAAACTTGAAACTAAGTCCATCGAAGTGCAATTTGTTTCGTCGGGAAGTACGTTACCTCGGGCACATAATATCCGCCCACGGAGTCCGAACCGATCCCGAAAAGACGTCCGCAGTCCAGAACTGGAGTCGTCCCGAGAATATCCATGACTTAAGAAGTTTTCTCGGTCTGTGTACTTACTATCGAAAATTCGTGAAGGGCTTTTCTCAAATTGCAAGACCTCTTCACAAATTGACCGAGACTGGACAGAAATTTCTGTGGACTGAGGAATGTGAGGACGCATTCAACGAACTGAAGACGGATTTAACATCTTCGCCGATCCTGTCGTATCCTCACCCTGACAAGCCATTTATCCTGGACACAGACGCAAGTAAGGAGAGTGTCGGAGCAGTTTTGTCCCAGGAGATAGATGGCCAAGAACATGTCATTGCCTACTGGAGCAAATGCCTTTCGAAGGCGGAACGTAACTATTGTGTTACGAGAAAGGAACTTCTTGCTATCATTAAAGCCGTGGAGCACTTCCATCATTACCTGTACGGCCGAAAGTTCTTGCTCCGAACGGACCATGCCTCTTTAACCTGGCTTCTAAATTTCAAGAATCCAGAGGGCCAAATAGCCAGGTGGATACAGCGATTACAAGAATATGACATCGAGATACGTCATCGGAAAGGGGTATCTCATGGAAATGCAGATGCTTTGTCGAGAAGGCCCTGCATAGACAGTTGTCGCTATTGCTCCAGGGCAGAGAAAAATTGCCATCTGAAACATCCCGTTGTCCGCCAAGTTACATCATCGGCATCATCTCAAGATCCCTGGAGTGACGAAAATGTTCGGGCGGACCAATTAGCAGACAGCGACATCAAACCTATTGTAGAATTTATGGAAAAATCCAGCGCTAAGCCCAGTTGGCAAGAAATATCATCTTACAGTCCGGCAACAAAACAATACTGGGCTTTATGGGATTCGCTTCGCCTGAGGAATGGAGTCCTGTATCGTAAATGGGAGTCGGACGACGGCAAGATGCTCCGATGGCTGTTAGTACTCCCTCGTTCGAGGATTCCGAAGGTTCTATAAGAACTTCATAATGGCTTAACTGGAGGCCATTTTGGCGTAATGAAGACCCTGCAGAAGGTTCGCGAGCGCTTCTACTGGGTTAGGGCTCGAGGCGACGTCGAAAAGTGGTGTCAAGCTTGTGACGCCTGTGCCGCCCGTAAAGGCCCGAAGAAACGAAGCCGTGGAAGACTACATCGTTATAATGTAGGAGCGCCTTTTGAGAGGATTGCCCTCGACATCCTGGGACCTCTTCCGCGAACTTCGGATGGCAACAAATACATCCTAGTTGTCATTGACTACTATTCAATGGCCCGAAGCGTTTCCTATTCCCGATCAAGAAGCTACAACCGTAGCAAAGGTAATGGTGCAAGAATGGATTTCCAGATATGGAACCCCTCTGCAACTTCATTCCGACCAAGGAACTAACTTTACCTCTGCAGTCTTTAAAGGACTATGCCAACTTCTCGGAAAGGACAAAACCCAGACTACGCCTTTACACCCACAATCCGACGGCATGGTGGAGAGGTTTAATCGTACAATTTTGAACAACCTCTCGCTCCTGGTATCTAGGAATCAAGAGGACTGGGACAAGAAACTCCCCCTGTTCCTGCTGGCCTATAGGAGTGCCGTCCATGAGACTACCGGCTTCACACCTTCCCAGATGCTGTTCGGCAGAGATCTTCGTCTTCCCGCCGATCTAGTGTTCGGCCGCCCTCCAGATGCGCCTTCATCGCCAGAGGAGTACGTGGAAAACCTTCGGGCACGGTTTGAAGATGTGCATCATTTTGCTCGGGAGCGGATCAACCTGAACACGGAAAAGATGAAGACTCGCTACGACACGAAGGCTACGGGACACGAGTTCAACGCAGGTGACAAAGTTTGGCTATGGAATCCTACTCGACGGAAAGGCCTGTCTCCCAAGCTGCAATCGCCGTGGGACGGTCCTTACACAGTCCTAAACCGGCTGAATGACGTCATCGTACGGATTCGTAAGTCACCAAACTCGAAGCCAAGAGTTGTACATTACGATCGGCTAGCCATCTACCGCGGTTGTAATTAGCTCAGACTATGGTCGCTATGGCGTAATTCCTCTTTTCTTTCATCTCTCATTCCTTTCCTGTCTTTCTCTTCTCTTCCGCTTTCTTCAACTCTCTTTCTCTCACTACTTACGCCATGTTTAGTGTACATATTTGTAATATATTGGTTTTCATTAATGCGTATTTGTTTATTGTGTTTATGATTTATTACAGTGTAATTATTTATTATGTTGATTATTTATTTATTAATGTGTATTTGCTTATTGTGCTATTGATTATTTGCTTAAATTATGCTGCTAAGTTTTGGTCAAAGGTTGGACACTGTATATTTGTGTGACCTCCTAACCGGGGATTGTACTGCCCGGGACGTGCAGTCCTTGGGAAGGGGGCAATGTTACGAATTTTCGGGGCAACCCGCTGCTCTGGGGCTTAAAATTCGTATTCTACGCTTCAAATAGATAAATTTTGCTTTTTGTTGCATCAAAATTGGCCAATTAGAACCGGAGATACGGAGGTTTCGCTTTCCCATATGTTTTTCTATGGGCTTCTAGAAATCTCGAGAAATATTAGTCCTAGAGCTTAGATCTCTTCACTTTTGAGGACTTATTTTTGGCGCCAAATTTGGCGATATTTCGCCAAAAGTCGCCAAGCTTGGCGACTTTTTGGTCATTTGGCGCGATTTTCCCAATGGGGCCTGGAAGTTGTTTTTCCTGCATTAAAAACGCATAATAACCTAACATTTATCTTCTATGACGTAATCAAAATTCACGCTTTATGTAGAACCCTCGAGAAATTGACTTTTCTGGAAACCTCTTGTACCTCCTGCGCCGGCTATTTATAGAAGAGCACGTCGCCCCGAGAGTCAGTTGCGAGTTGAACATTCAATGTGTGAAGAGCTCTGAGTACGCTTGTTTTGTGTGAACTGATAGTGCTATAGAAGCTGTGTTTTAGCTTGCTTTGTGAAGCTGTTTTTAAAGTGCTGTGTGTAAATTCTTCATTGCTGTGTCTTAAGGTATAGTGTACTATATCCCTTGAATATTTCCACGGAATTTTTGCCTGTAAAAGTGACTTATTTTGTGTGAGAAATACAGCATTTGTGAGAGCTACTGATCCAAGCGGATTGTTAAAAGCACGTTACTGCTAGATTGTGCTGGTGAATTGTGTGCAGCTGATTGTTCTACGAAGTTCTAGAAGAAATAAAGTTTGTGTTCCATCCTGACAAGTGACTTTTTACTTGAACTTTTTACACCAACTGGACTTTAGAACGACGAACCCCAGGAGTAGCAGAGTAATTCCGCAACATTTGGTGTCAGAAGTGGGATTCGAACCCACGCCCACATTCGTGGACCAGAAACCCAAAAGTCACTTATGTTGGAAGATTATCAGGATTTGAAATCTGCTCTGGTGTTTGCAATGAAGCTAGAGGCAGCCCAGCGGGCCGTGAGAAAAGATCGGCATGCCGTTAGAGCTGTCACGGTCCAAGAGGGAGCTGACACAGAGAGCGTCGAGAACAGGTTGAAGAGAATTGAAGATCTCATAGAACGAAAATTAAGATCCGATGGGACGAGAGATAGCCCAAAGAAAGTAAAATGTTGGAGGTGCAACAGCGAGGGGCATTTACGAAAATACTGTGACGCACAAAAGAACTCTCGTCGTAAAGATCGCAGTTATCAATGCACCAGAGAAGCCCATGAAGGAAGACAGAAAAGAGACGACTTTCAGGAACAGAGGCTGAGGGACATTCAAAAGCCTCGTTTGAAAGTCTTAAAGATTTCATCAGTGAATGGCGGCAGTAATGGACTCTTCGTACTGGGATATGTTAATGGTTCCCCATACCACATGGTGATTGATACTGGAGCGAACGTAACCATCATAAGGACGGATCTGGCCAAGAAATTAAATTTGCAGATTATCTGGACTCCGCCCTCGCTGACCCTCCAGACTGTGACAGGTGACAAGATCGAAGTGGGCGGAAAAGCGCAAGTAGAAATCACGTTTGGGAATGCCAGATACGACCATGGGGTATATGTCGCCAATATTACAGACTCTTTTATTCTCGGACTCGATTTTTTAAAATCGCACAAATTTAACTTGGACTTTAAGAATAATGAGCTTCGTTCAGACTCAGAAGAAATAGCTGCGTTCGATATTAGAAACGAAACTGTTTTGCCTGTTCAGCAAATAATAGCCCAGACTGATATCACTCTACCTCCCAGAACTGATTCCATAATTTCTGGAACAGTAAAAGAAAGCAATAAATTCCGTTTTGGATTAATCGAACACCCAAGCAATAGTGATTCCGTCAGAGGAGTACTTGTGGGAGCAACACTTGTGGACTTGTCGAGAACGGAAATTCCAGTTAGAGTAGTAAATGTGACGGACAAGTCGAAGGTGATAAAGAAAAATGAAGTGTTGGCGACATGCACTCCTGTTACCTTCATTAATAAGAACATCAACCAAACGACAGCTAAATCTTCCGAGTGCCTGACGAAGGAATTATTACAAGACGTGGAGTTAACGGCAGAACAGAGAAGCGCTGCGGAGAAAGTAATAGCTGAATTTGAAGACCTCTTCTCTCGTACTTCCGGTGACTTTGGCCGTACGAGGTTAACGCAGCATAGAATAGACACAAGCAGCCATTCTCCCATCAAGCAACATCCTAGGCGGCTGCCGTTTGCTAAGCAAGAAGAGGTGAACCGACTTTTAGAGGAGATGCAGCGTGATGACGTCATCGAGCCATCGACTAGTCCGTGGGCCTCGCCGATTGTTTTGGTCCGAAAGAAAGATGGTTCCACCCGGTTCTGCGTTGACTATAGACGTCTGAATGACATTACCAAGAAAGACAGCTACCCTCTTCCCAGGATAGACGACACATTGGACACTTTATCGGGAAACGAATGGCTCTCCACTCTGGATCTCAAGAGTGGCTACTGGCAAGTAGAAATCCATCCCGATGACCGTGAAAAGACTGCGTTCACCACGGGACAAGGATTGTGGCAGTTCAAAGTTATGCCTTTTGGACTCTGCAACGCACCGGCTACATTCGAGCGTCTAATGGAGACAGTGTTGAGAGGACTTTCCTACGAAGCATGTCTCGTTTATTTGGACGATATCATCATCGTCGGAAGGACTTTCGAAGAGCATCTCGAGAACATTCGAAAGGTACTGCAGAAATTAAAAGAGGCAAACTTGAAACTAAGTCCATCGAAGTGCAATTTGTTTCGTCGGGAAGTACGTTACCTCGGGCACATAATATCCGCCCACGGAGTCCGAACCGATCCCGAAAAGACGTCCGCAGTCCAGAACTGGAGTCGTCCCGAGAATATCCATGACTTAAGAAGTTTTCTCGGTCTGTGTACTTACTATCGAAAATTCGTGAAGGGCTTTTCTCAAATTGCAAGACCTCTTCACAAATTGACCGAGACTGGACAGAAATTTCTGTGGACTGAGGAATGTGAGGACGCATTCAACGAACTGAAGACGGCTTTAACATCTTCGCCGATCCTGTCGTATCCTCACCCTGACAAGCCATTTATCCTGGACACAGACGCAAGTAAGGAGAGTGTCGGAGCAGTTTTGTCCCAGGAGATAGATGGCCAAGAACATGTCATTGCCTACTGGAGCAAATGCCTTTCGAAGGCGGAACGTAACTATTGTGTTACGAGAAAGGAACTTCTTGCTATCATTAAAGGCGTGGAGCACTTCCATCATTACCTGTACGGCCGAAAGTTCCTGCTCCGAACGGACCATGCCTCTTTAACCTGGCTTCTAAATTTCAAGAATCCAGAGGGCCAAATAGCCAGGTGGATACAGCGATTACAAGAATATGACATCGAGATACGTCATCGGAAAGGGGTATCTCATGGAAATGCAGATGCTTTGTCGAGAAGGCCCTGCATAGACAGTTGTCGCTATTGCTCCAGGGCAGAGAAAAATTACCATCTGAAACATCCCGTTGTCCGCCAAGTTACATCATCGGCATCATCTCAAGATCCCTGGAGTGACGAAAATGTTCGGGCGGACCAATTAGCAGACAGCGACATCAAACCTATTGTAGAATTTATGGAAAAATCCAGCGCTAAGCCCAGTTGGCAAGAAACAATACTGGGCTTTATGGGATTCGCTTCGCCTGAGGAATGGAGTCCTGTATCGTAAATGGGAGTCGGACGACGGCAAGATGCTCCGATGGCAGTTAGTACTCCCTCGTTCGAGGATTCCGAAGGTTCTAGAAGAACTTCATAATGGCTTAACTGGAGGCCATTTTGGCGTAATGAAGACCCTGCAGAAGGTTCGCGAGCGCTTCTACTGGGTTAGGGCTCGAGGCGACGTCGAAAAGTGGTGTCAAGCTTGTGACGCCTGTGCCGCCCGTAAAGGCCCGAAGAAACGAAGCCGTGGAAGACTACATCGTTATAATGTAGGAGCGCCTTTTGAGAGGATTGCCCTCGACATCCTGGGACCTCTTCCGCGAACTTCGGATGGCAACAAATACATCCTAGTTGTCATTGACTACTATTCAATGGCCCGAAGCGTTTCCTATTCCCGATCAAGAAGCTACAACCGTAGCAAAGGTACTGGTGCAAGAATGGATTTCCAGATATGGAACCCCTCTGCAACTTCATTCCGACCAAGGAACGAACTTTACCTCTGCAGTCTTTAAAGGACTATGCCAACTTCTCGGAATGGACAAAACCCAGACTACGCCTTTACACCCACAATCTGACGGCATGGTGGAGAGGTTTAATCGTACAATTTTGAACAACCTCTCGCTCCTGGTATCTAGGAATCAAGAGGACTGGGACAAGAAACTCCCCCTGTTCCTGCTGGCCTATAGGAGTGCCGTCCATGAGACTACCGGCTTCACACCTTCCCAGATGCTGTTCGGCAGAGATCTTCGTCTTCCCGCCGATCTAGTGTTCGGCCGCCCTCCAGATGCGCCTTCATCGCCAGAGGAGTACGTGGAAAACCTTCGGGCACGGTTTGAAGATGTGCATCATTTTGCTCGGGAGCGGATCAACCTGAACACGGAAAAGATGAAGACTCGCTACGACACGAAGGCTACGGGACACGAGTTCAACGCAGGTGACAAAGTTTGGCTATGGAATCCTACTCGACGGAAAGGCCTATCTCCCAAGCTGCAATCGCCGTGGGACGGTCCTTACACAGTCCTAAACCGGCTGAATGACGTCATCGTACGGATTCGTAAGTCACCAAACTCGAAGCCAAGAGTTGTACATTACGATCGGCTAGCCATCTACCGCGGTTGTAATTAGCTCAGACTATGGTCACTATGGCGTAATTCCTCTTTTCTTTCATCTCTCATTCCTTTCCTGTCTTTCTCTTCTCTTCCTCTGTCTTCAACTCTCTTTCTCTCACTACTTACGCCATGTTTAGTGTACATATTTGTAATATATTGGTTTTCATTAATGCGTATTTGTTTAATGTGTTTATGATTTATTACAGTGTAATTATTTATTATGTTGATTATTTATTTATTAATGTGTATTTGCTTATTGTGCTATTGATTATTTGCTTAAATTATGTTGCTAAGTTTTGGTCAAAGGTTGGACACTGTATATTTGTGTGACCTCCTAACCGGGGATTGTACTGCCCGGGACGTGCAGTCCTTGGGAAGGGGGCAATGTTACGAATTTTCGGGGCAACCCGCTGCTCTGGGGCTTAAAATGGTTTAAAATTCGTATTCTACGCTTCAAATAGATAAATTTTGCTTTTTGTTGCTTCAAAATTGGCCAATTAGAACCGGAGATACGGAGGTTTCGCTTTCCCATATGTTTTTCTATGGGCTTCTAGAAATCTCGAGAAATATTAGTCCTAGAGCTTAGATCTCTTCACTTTTGAGGACTTATTTTTGGCGCCAAATTTGGCGATATTTCGCCAAAAGTCGCCAAGCTTGGCGACTTTTTGGTCATTTGGCGCGATTTTCCCAATGGGGCCTGGAAGTTGTTTTTCCTGCATTAAAAACGCATAATAACCTAACATTTATCTTCTATGACGTAATCAAAATTCACGCTTTATGTAGAACCCTCGAGAAATTGACTTTTCTGGAAACCTCTTGTACCTCCTGCGCCGGCTATTTATAGAAGAGCGCGTCGCCCCGAGAGTCAGTTGCGAGTTGAACATTCAATGTGTGAAGAGCTCTGAGTACGCTTGTTTTGTGTGAACTGGTAGTGCTATAGAAGCTGTGTTTTAGCTTGCTTTGTGAAGCTGTTTTTAAAGTGCTGTGTGTAAATTCTTCATTGCTGTGTCTTAAGGTATAGTGTACTATATCCCTTTAATATTTCCACGGAATTTTTGCCTGTAAAAGTGACTTATTTTGTGTGAGAAATACAGCATTTGTGAGAGCTACTGATCCAAGCGGATTGTTAAAAGCACGTTACTGCTAGATTGTGCTGGTGAATTGTGTGCAGCTGATTGTTCTACGAAGTTCTAGAAGAAATAAAGTTTGTGTTCCATCCTGACAAGTGACTTTTTACTTGAACTTTTTACACCAACTGGACTTTAGAACGACGAACCTCAGGAGTAGCAGAGTAATTCCGCAACAATACACTGCGGGGGATGATCATTGCAATAGGGTAGGTGATCCTGTAACAAACTCTCTTCTGAAAACCGATGCAAGCATCGTTCGCAATAAAATCTTTGACCGTTATGATGTGTGAGATCTCCCAGCAGTCTGCTCATATTACGTATCAAACAATAATGATGGCTTTCCTCATTGGTGGTCAATAATAAATTAATGCACTCTTCATTAGATTGCTTGGAAATGTGTAGCGGGAAGACCTTATCCTCGTATCCGTATACGTTAATTCGCAAATTATTGAGTTTTTCAATGATGGGTATCTTGCAAACAGGTACAGTAAACTGTACATTTCCCATCTTGATTTCATTTTCAAAAGCTTCGTAATGATGCATTCGCTCAGGATAATCTTTTCGATCAATATTCATCATATGAGCTAAAAGGCACCATACCAAGCACTTTTGATCTTCATTTTTTATATTTACTATTGCCTTCTTATCAACTAATTGTTTGGGAAGTGGCATGTAACTACTCGCGGCTAAAGGCTGGTAGACAGCGCAGAAAATTTCTAAATTAATTACTTTTTCCAGCACCCAACCTGAACCCCGCTGGGTAAACTCTTCAAATGAATTTTCGATTTTTTCCTGAGCCTCTTCAATGTGTTCTTGGATAGTTTGGGGAATAAGATCAATTAAGCATTTGGATCGAAAATGAGTGGTAATGACCTCCTCCTCCCCATCTTGTGTCATGCGCAACATCTTAACATTCAACACGGCATACCACTTCACGGCGTTCTCTTCTAGTTCCTCATGCAAATATTGATGTATTTTTGGAGACGCTTCCTCAAAAAACAGTTTAATGTCCCCCTCGTTTTCTTCAGTTGGCTCTATCGCGTGCTTGTTAAAAACATCGAGAACTCTACTATTTTTCTTCGCCCGCTTTGAATTGGAAGTGGATGGACCTGCCTTTCTTTTCTTATGGCTTACGCGGATATGCTCCTGGAGTTCAGTTTTTAGTGAAAATTGAAGTGGGCACTCGCTACACCTAAATCCTCTAGAGTGTATTTGTAAATGGCGATTTAAATCACATTTTCTGGCAAAGCTTTTCTGGCAAACTTCACATTCAAAGGGTTTAATCCCAGCATGGATCTTCATATGGCGAGTCAGTGATTGCCTCTGCACAAAAGTCTTTCCACACTGCTCGCAGATCTATAAAAGATCCAAAAATGCGACTTTAGAATACTTATTCTAGGCAACTACTTAAAAATTCTTTTACACACACCTGAACAACACAATTCTTTTAAACAACTGAAAAATATAAAAAATAGAATTAAGTCATAGCAAAAATGTATACAAGAATCCTGCAACATAATCGGTTCATTAAAAATACATAATTAATATTAAAAATTAATTAAACAACCTTGCATTGAATCCTGCTTAATTAAATAAACATGCTTTTAATTATGCTAATAAATACTACTTAATTACCTAAACATGTTTTTAATTACGCTAATGAATACTACTTAATTAAAAAAACAAACTTTTAATTACGCCAATACCTAATCAAGTTTTTATTTAATGAATTGCCTAAACCAGTTTACACAGAATAAAACTTATTATTGAATACTACTTAATTAAAGAAACAAGCTTTTAATTACGCTAGTGAATACTACTTAATTAAATAAATAAACAAACAAATTTTTAATTACGCTAATGAATACTACTTAACTAAATAAACATGCATATATTGTACATTCCACTAATAAATAAACTTTTAATTACGCTATTACCTAAACAAGTTTTTATTTAATGAATTGCCTAAACACAAGTTTACACGGAATAAAACTTATTAATGATAGCGTGCGTGAAATCTAAGCTCTGAACATATTACATGTATAAACAATTAAACAACATAATAATAATACTTAAAAATTAAATTCTATGCACTATGAAATACAAAAGAAAAAGAACAGTACTTACGTCTTGATCGGAAAAATTCAAAGTCTCGTTCATTGAAGAATTCATTGTAGAATACTAATCTGCTAAAATCGTTTTAAACAAAAATGAAACACGTCTTAATAGTATGAGAGCTGAACTGCGAATGATCTGTTATCAACAGATAAGGAACCCTCCCTATGACTAATTAAACAAACAAAAACAGGGGTTTGTCAGTTCACGAGGGTAGTCCTAAGATGACCACTGTTTTTGTTATGAGTACTTCACTGGAAAAGTTAGTGGCAAATTTGGATAGAAATAAGTTTAAGATCCTCGAAGAAAACATTTCGTCCAATATAGACTTGCTCCTTCGTAAAGGAGTCTATCCTTACGAATACATGTCTTCTTTTGCAAAATTTGATGAAGCATCACTACCACCTAAATCCGCATTTTATAGCTCTTTATCCGATCAGAACATTACCGATGAAGAGTATGCGCATGCTCAAGCAGTCTGGCAGGCCTTTAACATTCAGAATCTGGGAGAGTACCACGACTTGTTGTATGTTAAAAGTGACGTGCTTCAGTTGGCGGATGTTTTTCAAAATTTCAGGAGTCTTTGTAGCACATATTATGAGTTGGATTATACTCATGTTATGACAGCACCAGGCTTAGCATGGCATGCATGTTTGAAAATGACACAGCAATCTCTAGAACTATTTACGGATATTAATATGTACCTATTTATAGAGCGAGGAATCCGAGGAGGTATCGCCATGATAAGCAAGCGATATGCGGAAGCGAATAATAAGTACATGAAGACATATGATCCTTCAAAGCCTAGTTCTTACATAACTTACCTCGATGCAAATAATTTGTACGGCTTCGCAATGTTGCAACCTCTACCCTGCGGACACTTTGAATGGGTCCAACCAGAAAATGTAACTGAAGATTGGATTTTGTCTATTCCCGATATGAGTGATGAAGGTTACATCCTAGAAGTGGACTTGGAGTACCCTCAAGAGTTACACGAAGCACACAATGACTACCCCTTAGCTCCCGAAAAAATTAAAATTGAAAAAAATATGCTCTCATCATCCACCCTACAGTTAATCAAAGATGCTCCCTATACATCCACAGAGAAGTTAGTTCCCAATTTAAATAATAAAACACAATACATTATTTACTATAGGAACTTAAAGCTGTATTTATCTTTGGGTATGAAGTTGATAAAAGTTCATAAAGTGCTCAAATTTCATCAAACAACCTGGCTCAAGTCGTACATAGACTTCAACACCGATAAAAGAAAACAAGCCACTTCATCGTTCGAAAAAGACTTCTTTAAACTCATGAACAACTCGGTTTATGGAAAGACGATGGAAAATATAAGAAATCGTGTTGATATTGAATTAGTAAACAATGAAAAAAGAGCCAAGAAACTAGTCGCATCACCCTCCTTTCACGCCAAAAGAATCTTTAGTGACGATTTAGTGGGGGTAGAACGTGTCCGAAAAAATATTACACTAAATAAGCCTTTATATGCAGGTTTTGTAATTCTAGAATTATCCGAGCTGCATATGTACAATTTTCACTACAACATCATAAAGAAGCAATATGGAAATAAGGCATCTCTCTTATTCACGGATACAGATTCCCTCACCTATCATATTTATACAGAAGATATTTATCAAGACATGAAGCAGCATGTAAATATATACGATACATCTGAATACCCACCTGACCACCCCCTCTATAGTACAGCAAACAAAAAGAAAATTGGCTGTTTTAAGGACGAACTTAACGGTATGCCAGCAGTAGAGTTCGTAGGATTGCGTGCTAAAATGTATTCCATATTAACGGAAAAATACGAAAAGAAAACAGCCAAAGGAGTCTCTTCGCCTGTGATCAAGAAAAAACTGAAGCATCTGCACTATAAAGAGGCCCTCTTCAAATCAAGATTTACGCGGGAGATTCAACACCGCATTGGGAGTGAATATCACAAAATATACACACTTCAGCAAAATAAAGTGGCATTATCTCCCATCGATGATAAAAGATATGTGCAAGAAGACGGAGTGCACACCTTAGCACATGGGCACTACAACATTAAAAAAAAAAAAGATATAGGTGGTAGAACTTTTACCAAGCTAAAAAAAATATGCATAGTAGTACACTGTGTGGAGATTTCTTTTGTTTGTAGGCCTCCTGGGGATGTTGTACGTTTCTTTGCTCCACATAGTTAATTATTATTATTTAAAGAAACAAAAACAACAACGCGTCTGCTGTGCTACGCCCTGTCTCCATTTATGCGAGGCTAGCGTGACGTGGAAAAGCATAGTAAAAATTTATATTTGAAATGAGGCGGTAGACGTTCTATCGGGTGGTTGGTGGGTCCTCATTTTTATAATAATACTTTTTATTTCAGGTTTAATTCATAAAGTACAATTTGTTTAAAAATATAACGAAGTCCCTTATTTTCATTAGAGAATGCATCACAGTCTGAAAATTTTACCAAGAAAAATATGTCACAATCTGAAAAAATTACAAGTCCCCTTATTTGTAAAATATGTGAAAATCTGAAAAAATTACAAGTCCCCTTATTTGAAAAATATCTTTCTGAAAAAATTACAAGTCCCCTTATTTGAAAAGTTTGTTAATGTCTGAAAAAATTACAAGTCTCCTTATTTCAAAAATATCTTAAAGTCTGAAAAAATTATAAGTCCCCTTATTTGAAAAAAAGGAAAAAAAAATTCTTATCAACCCTTCCAACATCCGGTCAACTTCCTCTCTCAACATCCCTTCCGGCCACGCCCCCCTTCCCCGCTCAGCATAGGGAACGCACTTAAGCGACGTACCGCAGAATTAACATGGTACCGCATGGGCAGAACTCTCCTTTCTTCCCTACTCGTGTCCAACCCGATGAAAACTCATCGGTTAGACTACTTCGGACGTTTCCACGTCCGAGGGGACATGAACTGCGTGTATCCGAGCAGTTTCATAGTGAACGACCCGATTCCTTCTCATCGGCTCAAGGCTACGTGGCCGGTGAAGGCCCGAGCAAAATTGCTAGTAGGGTTCACATTTCAGGGATCTACCATTCTCGGCACTGGACATGGCGGGGATCCCTATAAGCCAAAAATTGCTATATTCATCAATGCTAGAGAAAATACAGTTCGCTTCCGTCTTTCTGGGAAAATTCGTCTGTTTAAATATTAAACAACTAGCTGCGTACCCGTGCTCCGCACGTTAGGGAACGAAACTTTTTCTTAAATCTATAATTCGAATTGATTCCAATGATTTTGAATCTAAAAATAAGCAAAATGATTTGACTCTTGGCGTAAAGTTACTCATTAGTTATTCGTAAAGTTAGTATAAGTACTGACCTGAGACCATTGTTAATATTATGACACAAAAACTAGCGTGACGTGGTCGGTGTCATTCGCGATCAGAAAAAGAAAAGCGTGACGGTTTGCAGCGAAAATTCCTAACTTTCAAAATATCTCATTTCTACATCATACTCTTTTTTAGATTTAAGTTATACCACCTTAGATACTACATGATGTGAGGAACCGTTTTATTTTATAGTTAAATAGTTGTGTACCCGCTCTTCGCAAGAGAAGAAGAGAACATTTTCCCAAAATGTGATCATAACTACTTGTAACAAAACAGAATCTCCAAGAAAAAAAAGTTCTGTTACAGTCCTTTCTGTTGAAACTACCGCGGGATATATTAACGCGACGTAGAATTACTTAATGTTTAGTTAGCTGTGATGTAAGATGGTTGTTGAAAAAGGAATAAAACACTTAGTTTCACGAAATATTTATTAATGCGGTATATTGTGCTCTAATAATATTGTCCTAGCATATCTACTAACTATTACTTATACTATCTTTTACTGATACCAATACAATATATTTTCGTTTTTCAATCGTTAATGTTTAATTTAAAGAAACGGCTAAGATATTTGCCACGAATGTAGTCTTTTATTCTTTGGTGACTTTTATAATTTACGTATTAGTATAAACGATAATCATTTCACTTTATGGTTGGCACTAAAACAACTCTCCATACATTTGTATGCATAATTCTTGTCAGATTGGCGTATTTAGCACCAGGGCCCAATTATCTCACGGGCAAATCGCGACTTTGCCCAGTGCCCCAGGCTCAAAATAGCCCCCAATTTGAAATGTTAATCTGAAAATTCTTTTTTATAACAAAATTTTATGAAAAATAAAACAAATTTCATAGATGGAGGACCCCAAATACATCTATGCCCGGTGTCCCTGTTTGTCATAATCAGGCCCTGTTTAGCACCGCAAAATATTTCTTGCGATTCGAAAACGTGTCCCGTTTAAAATCTCAATTGAAAATAATGCTGGATAATTCACTGGTGAAAAAACAGCATTCAATTCTTTTTCTGGCAACGTAAAATAAAATATGGAATTAGTTCATGCGTTGCGTATGTTTTGCTTGTGAATCCGTTTTCTGATTGAGTTTCGAAAGGGGTTTTAAACTTGTGACACCAAAATGACGCACGTTTCACACGCAAAAACCCAGTTATTTTAAAGTAATTTTATTTATTTTTTTAATTTTTTGAACTGGCAATTTTAATCATTGTTACTGAATCCAGGACAACCAAACCGCAAGATATCAAACCGAAATTTGTAAGCAACAGCTATTGAAATAAAAATCCTTCTTTACTTAAAAATTCGTAAAATTTCTCCTAATTTATATTTTCCCTCCGTTCTTCTTTTAAAAGTGGCCGAATTGTGTGCTCCGTCTTTTGCCGAAATATAAAAAAGTTATGACAGATAGAATTCAAGATGCAGCAGTTTTAAAAATATTTTACGAAAGTCAGCGTCAAATTTAATTTTATTTGAAAAATTCCCAAAAATCTGCAAATTATGTTACAGAGTCCGAATAAACGGTTTTTAAAAGAAAATTTTCTCCTGTATACGATGATGTAAATATCGTTTTCTTGCGAGTGCAATTACCGGCGTTATTATGTATTACGCAAGAAAAATCACTAAAAATCTTATAAAACATAAAATAAAACTTTTTCTAATTCGAATTTCGAAAAAAATCGCTTCGAGGTGTGTCGAGACCCGTCTTGGAGAATTTCCGTACAAAAATTGGTATGTCTACGATCACCCGTTTCGGAGCTGCGCGAGACACAGACAGACAGACAAATTAACGGACAGTTTACACATTGCTTTATTTATATGGATGCTATCAAAATATTTTAAATTTTTACTTATTAGTATACTTAAATTTCGGTATTATTAATTAGGCCAAATTAATAGTTTAAGATTTAGTACTTTTTAGCTGCGACAAAATACTTATGACGGTGTTTATTTGACATATTGATGCTACATTTTCCAGTCAAGATTCTTTTTCCTTCAAACCCCAAATGGTCTAATTTTTTATATGTATGTATACAGGGTGTCCCGGAAGATAGTTAAAATACATACAAAGAAGCATTTTTCTGCATTGCAAAGTTTGGTCAGAAATGAAAAACGCAGATAGTTTCAGCACGATAGGACTCCAGCCTATTTCCCAAATAATGAGCGTAATTACCCCATCTTAGACCCATGACCGATTGTACAAGTTGAACTAATCGCTTGACCAGCACGTTTATTAGATTAATCAAGTATCGAGTTTTGCTTTTGGGGACATCTCAAGGCACTCGTTTACGAGATTCCAGTTGACACAGATGAGGGCCTCATTGCAAAACTTTAGTAACCGCTGGAACCGTTCGTAGAACACCTGGCATCTTCGTAAGGGTGCGCTAATCACTTGCTAGACGCTACCAGTACATTTGAGCATTTACAGTAGAGCTTTTTCATTTCTTTTTCATTTGCTAAATTGCCATCTACACTTTTTATTTCTAACCCCACACTGCTAATCTGCTAGACAAAAACTGCTTCTTTATATGCATTTTATTCTGAAAGTTTGGCCTATGAATTCATGAACACCCGGTATATATATATATCTTGGGTGCACCCCCCCTGGAAATATTCCTGCCGGCGCCCTTGCTGAAAAGCAACCAGAAAAAGTATATTGGACCATTTATCTCATTACTTCTTAATATATGTACTTAAAATATCACGTGTTGCAAGTTTTGAGTATTTTTTCGTGATGACAGTTGTTTAAGTAGAAAACATTTTTGTGATTCTATAATGGAGTCATAATTCTTTCCAGTTCTTTTGAATAAAAATAAGAATGTTCACAAAATTTTTATTTTGTTGTATAATTACATAAAGAAAAAGACTAAATACAACGCTACTGCATATAAAAATAGAAAATAGTTACATTGTAATAATTTTCAAAATGAAAAGTTGGCAGCTATGCAGAACGTGCTTTCAGTATTTTTTAATAAGATTAAATCAAAAATCTATTTAAATATTTAATATCAGTGACAATTTTAGGAAATGTAATGAAAAATAGTGTGATGTGTTCCACACCACTATTTTTTAATTTAAATTGTTTTAAATTGAAAAAACCCCTCCTATTCTTTAAGAAACACTTATAGTCTTCTTCTAAACACAAAGGCTGATTGAAATTTACGTATACGGTCAGAACCTAATCATGGCCCCCGGTTCAAAAGGTTACCATAGGTGCCCCATACGATTATGCTGTACACTGACAGCTGTTCTATTTATAGAAAATATAGATTGCACTACTTAAAATCCACCCTTTACCCAGATTTTTAGGATTTTTTTTCTCTTTTTTTCTTTTTCTTTTCCATTTTTAACATTAATAAAGTGCTTTATTTCATTGATAAATTAAAAGATTTAGCATAAACGTCGAGCTTTTATTTTCAAACTGGCTGATTTGAAATTTTCGTTATTTGTAAAAAGAAAAAAAAATTTAAAAATCAATTAACTTTCTTCAGTTACTTTCAAAAACGTTTACTCTTAATCAGTTACTGTTACTTTTTCTCTTAATCAGTTACTTTCAAAATCTGAAAATCTATCCGCCAACATGTCGCATGCACTATCAATTGATTTCAAAAATTCAAGTTTCATATCTTAAATGATATTGGCATCATACTGATGTCACGAGTTAAAAAAAAAAAAGAAAAGAAAAGAAACCGAATTAGGTTGAAACTTTGACGTACAAATTACCACACGGGCCTTCACCCTGCAGAGTTGAACAAAAGCGATCGCAAGAACTACCCTCCAACCAAAGCGTCGGAAAAGCGACGATTTCAACCCGGTCGCATCTTTCCGGTAGGAAATAAGACCCTTATTTAACCCTTATCTGTACTCCTCCTATGAGAAAGCTACATCTACGCCCCTAGGGTTAGTTAAATTTTTAGAAAGGTGGTAATCTTAATACGCATGTAATCAAACTGTAAGAAAATTTAAAAAAGAAATGCAATTTTAGAAAAGCATTTCAGTAAAATTTAAAAAATTATCGTTTTTGTGAAAACAATCACAATCGATTCCTAAGTCTGATTTTTAAACCACCCCCCGTGTCCCTTAGAAGAAAAAAAAAATTGCATCGCTCATGATCCTTTTACGCTTTCATTAGATGATCTCTAAGGCTCAAAAACATTCATTAAAATTTATTGGGAGGGCTCCAGCTCCTCTAACTAGCTAATTCTACTTCTATGCTTTCTTTACCGTTAAATTCTAATGCGAATATAGAACTTTGTATGACCTTTAAAGTGTTTGTTTTGATATGCAAAACACTTCATATAATGACATTTTCATCTTCCGTCAACACACCCACGAAATCAAAACAAATGACCGGGTTCACCGCGAGGGAGCGTTGCCATCGCTTTAGAAACCCCCCTTTATTTCCTTTCTCCCGATCATCTCCAGATTCCGGGATGGGGCGCTTCGAGAAATGTATGGCTTTCGCAGTATTATTCCTGCTATTTCTGATGCTCGCAGACGCACAGCGTATAGCCATCAGGCGAAGTAAGTGACTAATATCAGTTATTATTGCATTTCTGCCAATATGACATTTCAGGATTCTTATTCCATTGAAATACTTCTATTGATGTGCGTAATAGTGATTACTGTTGCCACAACTATGAACGTATTTTTCTCTTATTTACGATATTTCACTATAGTGCATACCTGTCAGGAGAAGTTCGTTACCTGGTATTAAATATTTCCGAAAATTTGTTTGTCCTATTGCGTTGAAATACTTTCTCTGAAATTAGTAGAGAGGGGTTACTGTTGCCGCAACTAAGAAAGTATTATTATTTTCTTTTAATATTTTTCAATGGCATTTTACCACATCCATTCATAAGTCACTTACTATATACAATAGTTATGCCAAATCTATAAATGTGACATCTTAAAGATCGTATTCAATTGCACTTTACGCTGAAATTCGTAAACAGGTACAGTTATTGAACAAATGTCGAAACGTATTTCTTTTTAATTATAGAGCCCGACTCAGCTAATAAGAGACCCGAGGTAAACATTACTCATGGGGGCTCCTTTCACACTCATGTAAGCATTTGCATTCACAAATACCTATAACATGAACAGTTTTTAGTATTATAGTTACATTAAGCAGGAATTCATAGAAAATTGTTCATGTATACTGTTTAAAACACGTTATCTGTTATTTTTCAAGTAAATTCACTATATGATCTCTAATTTAAAAAAAAAAATAAATAAAATCTGGGTTTTCCCTCAAAGTTATTAAAGCTACCCCAGATCTTGACGGAGAGCTGGATAGTAATCACAGAACAATTGGTGGTTCGCAATTTAATAGCAGACTCAAATAGGCTCGTCAGCAGGTTCACCATAATCTGAATCTGTGCCTATTGATCATATACACCAGTTCCACCACAGACAATAATGTCATTTTGGGGCTCCCATTCACTAGAGAGCCGGAGCTTCTGCCCCGTCTGCCTTTGCTTTAGTCAGGCTCCGACAGTTCACTTAGTATACCTGTTGTCATCATGTCAAGCCACTCAATCCCAGGTTCAGAAATTTGTCGACAAACAAACTTAATTCCATCTACACGCTTAGATCGAAATAATAGTAGTGATTGCTGCTGCCACATCAGAAATTAATGAACCTATTTACAAACAACGTCGAAAAAAAAAATAAGTCTTAAAGAGAGATAGATACATACATATTAAGTATAAATTTCGCCAAAATGCTTAGTGATTATTTTTGCCTGATTTAATAATGAAATTTATTCTTCCACGCTGAACAAATTGAACATCGAAAAGTATCCGTTTGAAAGTTATACATTGTTTAAGCGCAGTGTAGAAAGATTACAGTGTATATGAATGTTTTTCCTAGTTTCAACATGCTTGCTGGTTTAAGATAAATATCCGTCAGCTCGCAGTGGAAATTTGTATCTATATTACACGCTTTTATACTCTCGCTTATACTTAATAGCAGCTATTGGTTCTTATCAAAAATAGAAGGACTTTGAAGCCATGAAACTTAATATTAAAAAGGGTAAATCGTGCCAAACACATGGATTGTAAAGCAATTTTCATGTATGGATATACGACTTCAAAACGAATAATTAAAGCAAGTAAAAAAGCTTGATTGCATCATATTAATTCATTAATGGAATTTTCCAATCCCCTGTAAAAGGATTACAAATGATATTTGCATTCTTTCGATTTGTAGCATGGACCTCTATAAAATCTGAAATTTTAATGCACTTTAGATGCATCAAAGTCCATAACATGCACTTTAAACAAATATTTCTATAGACCCACATTTGTGCGAACACAAATATGGATACCAGCGAGACATTCAAAGATCGAAGCTTTGAAGAAACAATGGGCACAGAAATAAAATATCTGCCGTTGCTTTTTCTAATAAGGAGAACCAACACACTGAAGCAAATAAGATTGTAAAGTATTTTTCTAATTGCTTTCGTTAGAAACTAATCTATGAGATTTTAGAAAAATTATGTCCCTTTTTTATGAAAGAGACAATTCCTTTATAAATCTCAAAAATATGTGTTAATTTTGTTCTGTTTGGAATTAACATTCCTAAAATGCACTTTAAACAATGACTGCCCGTAGACTGTAATGCATTAGACTGGTTTTGAGTGCTTCTTTAAAACAATTGTTCATGTCACGTACGATATCTTCGACAGGGTACTATGCGTTGGGCATATCAGAAACATACGCAAATTTCAAGGCAATCAATCTTCATTTACAACTGTTAGAGCACCGACAGACAGATAGACAAATCGAAATTCTGAAAACTTTCCAAATTTATTGGAAAGTGTGCACAGTCGTGTTATTTGGTTTCATATGCGAGAAGGTTTCGTTCAGATTGTTAAAAATCAATACCTGCTGAGCCTTGCTTCAAATTCGCCTTTTTGATTTGTATTTCCCTCTGTGATAAAAGAGGAGAAAAATAAAAGAACTTTTTTCGACGAATTTGTCTCCAGAAAATGCTGAATTTTTTGAAAAGCTGAATCGGCTGAAATTTTTTGAAAAGAAATATATAAGAACTCCTGTCTTGTTGTTCGCATCACATTTAACAGCGTTTCAGAGGAAAAGGGATTTTGTAATTGAAGTTTTCTTGAACACACCTCAGAACTTTTCGCAAAAGTAAGAAAGTATGCAAACTGTTTCATTTTTGTTACTATTAGCATTATTTGATTTTAGTAAAGTTATAGTACTTTATTTTGAACTAAAATTTGCATTTTGCTTGTAAGTTTGTTAAGTTCTTCATTTTTATGGCTAATAATATTGCATGTAAGAACACCATTGAATATATGAACTTTTATACACAATTCGTGTTATACAGAAGACTCTCTTTTCAGAGAAAAAAACAAAATCAGTAAATTATATCACTTTAAATACATAGTTTCTGAACTCCACTAAACTTCACTTATACTGGCACAAAATGGTGGAGACAAAGGAATATCAATTCCCCCTTTAAATGGACATTTTAAAAAAATGTTTCAGGGGATTTCAACTAGGACTATACACCTTCCAATCAGGAAAGTCCAAAATGTCTACTTATTTGCATAATTTTAATATAACTTGACAAGATGATCAATATGTTGACATGAGTTATAATACATTTTTCTGATAAATAGAGATATTTCGTTTTTTTTTATGATTTTGCAGTCTTTACCTGCTAAACGATGTTTAAAACAAACTTGTTTTTTCATTACTATTTTATTAGCATCACTGACGTCATCTCTCAATTTCAGTTATATTTTAGTGCAGGGGGGTGGTGTCATAATAGCGCGGCTCGTGAGTCACATGCGGCTCTCGCAAAGAACTATGTTTATAAGAACATGATTAACCCTTTAACGCGCAGTGTTCTCGCTCTGGGAACTTCAAACTCTGACGTTTTGACTGTTGCCAGTCACGAAGAATAGATTTGATTTCTATAAAAATAATTGCGGGTGACATAGCTCCACGAGAATCCTTTACTTTTTAGCACGTCACTTCCCGTAAAAAAGATTGTCACGATTATTTCTAACAGCACTGACATCTGCTGAAAAATGGAAGAATGCGAGAACAGCTGGATAGATTGCCCAATGCTGAAGAAAGGGCAGCCGTTGTCCTCGCTCGACTTAACTACCAGCAAGATGGCGGACGATCGAAACGTTCATCGCGTGCCACAGATCTAGAGACCCTTTTTTGACGACAGCTGGCTGTGCCGACACAGCACTATGATCCAGGAATAAAAGATATAAGTAATTCATCAAAATTACATTAGACTACACTCATAATGACTATAAAACGAAAAAAAAGTTGCCAAAAAAAATTCCTTCCCTGATTTCTTGGATGATCGATTTTTGGAACATTGGCATGTAACGCTATCTTTCCTCTTCTTTATTTGCTTCATGTAAACAACAAAACTCTGTATGATAAATCTAAAATTTTATGCAGTAAAGGTTTACTTGATAATTTGTTGTGAAATGACTAAAATTTAAGCAAAACTCAACTTAAAAATATTTTGTAATTTTAAAATTAGTATAATACTATAAGAAATGCAATGTAAAATGTATAAAAGAACAATAAAAACAGTTTTATGCTTGCATATTCTTCACTAACTATAAAGATAATATAAATAAATGCAATTCTAAAAATGTAAAATACCTTATCAGGAAGGAATAAAATATTTTATTCTTGAGGGGTGCTTAGGATTTCAACCAGTAATACAAAAAATTTAAAAAATGTACTGAAATACTAATTTCTTTTTATCATTTTATAGCAGTATTCCTCGATGTCTATGATATGATGAGAAGTGTGCATGGAGCCTTTTGTTGTATTCAAAACACAAGTTTAAAGTTTTTTTTTTTCATTCTACAAAACGCCCTTACCATGTAACTGCGTAAAGTGCATATGAATTTTTTGCAGACTTTTACTGATGGGCACGGGGTGCAGGTATAATGTTGATTTTAGGTTTCGTCTAAAACAAATTTTTATTAATTTATCTTCTAAAATTATATTGCCCACAGATGTCTCCAGGTGTAATCAGCTCAGAACTACTATATCATTTAGTTCTTCTTCATCAGTAATGCACCAGTTTTCATCAAGGGGCAATTATCAAATATCTGTGATTAACTTATTTCAATCATCCGATAAAGAATTTTTTAAAAATCAGCATTGTCTATAGCTGGAAATTTCTTTAACTGCACCATATACATTGTTGCTACATATATTTATACAAATTTTTACTGAAATGGTCTCTAAAAATTGCGGAGCGCCGAAAGAAAATCGAGCATTTAACTTGATGTCACTCCCTCCCACATGTTCCCTCTACGTGAAAAAGGACTTAAATAAATAAACCCTTCTGAAGCACACACGTTCATTGCTAACAGAAGAAACAAGCAACTGCCTGAGCTCAAATCAGAGGAATGCAGCCCTAACTAACCAGTTAAAGGGGTGAGAGAAAAGACAACTTCTCCTTACACCCCCTCGAGTCCTGCACCCTTCAAAAATAAGTAATATGCCGTTAATGCCTTTTATAATGTATTAAAATCAAATAAAGCAACACAAACATGTGATACCCCAGATTTCGTATATCGTTACATGCCAATGTTCCTTTTTTGAAGCATTGCATTCTTATGCAAGATTGCGAAAAGATATCTTGCTATTATTTAAATTTCTTTTTGGATTGATCCTTTGGTAATACAATAGAGGAATTTTTGGGTGAATTTGAATTTTGGAGAATTTTATCAAATTTTTATTTTCTTGCATACTGTAAAAATTGTTAAAAAAAAGTCGATTTTTAAAAATTTTCCTGGGCTGAAATTTTTAAGTTTGAAAAATAAATAATATATCAAAAAATCAATCAGACTTTCAGTAATAAGCAGTATTTTTTCAAACTGAGAGATACAACAGTTTAGTTTAAAAAAAATATTAAACATGATATTTCAAAATAGGAACATTGTCGTGTAAAAGGTTAGGGTCTGTACTCATGCTGCTTGTGATGTCGAGAGCTCCGATGGTAAATCAATGCATTCGCCCGTCAAGTCTTCGAAAAATATTCCACCTCGTCTCTCCATTGTGCGGGGGGAGCAGTTCAGTGGATTCACGGGCTATCTTTTGTCTGTGGATCCCGATTGGTCATTAAAAGTCCATTAATAATTCACTTACAATGCCCTACAAGTAGAAATGGACCATTAAAAAACTCTCCTTACCCCTGGAGTGGCGACAGTTGACCATAAGGAACAGCCGTTAACCGTTAGTTGTAGAAAGTTTGGTTAATGACTCGTCAAAAACAGATTCTCACAAGCTCAATTCAATTCTGATCAGTTTAAATAGACCGAAGTTCGTGACTGTTTTGCGATACTTTTTTTGAAGTATCGTGATAAACTTGGTTATCCAGTACAAAGACTCACAATTGGAAGTACTGAAAACCTGCTCTCCCTCTGTAATTTTAGGATATTTTGTTCTGGAACCAGTTTTTAAAATTCGATAAAACAAACTCCTTTTTTTTTAAGTTTCAACCTTCAAGCATTTTTTCAACATTGGATTATGACTTTGTATTAAAAAAATGACTTGAGATTAATATTATTTTTGTCCAGACTGTTTACTTTTTTCTTCTTAGTGCTAATTTTCACAAAAGTAACTAAGTCCCTCCTCCTTACACTAATATGGTTTATCAATAAATAAATAAATAAATAAATTTCTGCTGCTCTAAAATATCTAAAATCCATCATTTGTGTTCTGCTCCTAAATCCAGACAAGTCACCTCCCCCTTTCTTTTAGTGTTCAGATAATATTGGCCATGACCTCTGCTATTACATCTGACGCAGCTGGCTGTGCCCGGCACAGCCAGCTGCGTCAAAAAAGGGTCTCTAGATCTGGGGCACGCGATGAACGTTTCGATCGTCCGCCATCTTGCTGGTAGTTAAATCGAGCGATGACAACGGCTGCCCTTTCTTCAGCATTGGGCAATCTATCCAGCTGTTCTCGCATTCTTCCATTTTTCAGCAGATGTCAGTGCTGTTAAGAATAATCGTGACAATTTTTTTTAGGGAATGACGTGCTAAAAAGTAAAGGATTCTCGTGGAGCTATGTCACCTGCAACTATTTTTATAGAAATCAAATCTATTCTTCGTGACTGGCAACAGTCATAACGTCAGAGTTTGGTATTCCCAGAGCGGGAACACTGCGCGTTAAAGGGTTAAGGGCGAGATTCAAGTGAAACACAATTCGAACATTTTCCGCGTCGAATAGGGGAAACTTCGAAATATATCAATGTTTCTTATTCAACTGAAAGAAAACAATCGAGTTTTGATCACGTGACAGCGCAATAGGTTATTCATTGGAAGCATTCTGGGGACTGAACTGGGAACTGGGGACTGAAAAACGTTCGATTCGAACTCGATCGCGCGCGTTTCACCTGAATCTCATCTCGCCCTAAATGATATGCTCAAAAACGTAGTGAAATTCACACCATTAGCGCAATCGGCTTGAAATGTTTCATAATTGTATTAAAAAATGGAAGGATGATGACTAGGTGGCAATCCCGGATACGCCACCGGGAAGGCGGGATATTTCTCGATGGGCCGGTCGCTTTCACATGCATATCATGTTGTTATTGTTGTTGTTACCTATGTCCTCTGACAACCGCATGCAGTGCCAGATCGCCGCAGGTAGGGAGGCGATGGGCAGAGGGAGCGCCTTCTATTTTATAGGGCCCCAGTGGGAGGACATACATATCATGGATAGTGTATGATTGTTCAGAATAAAATGTAAGTGACCCACCATTTACGTATATTTTCCGATCCGGTATGATCAGTTGTATTCCGCCCTGCTTGATGGACCTAACAGCTAAAGATCTCCAACTGGAAAATTAAAGTCGAAGACAGAGCTGTCTGGAAAAATATTGTGCAGCAGGCTTAAGGCCCATCCTGGGCTGTAATGTCAGTGAAGAAGAAAGAGAAGAGAAAAAGTCTGAGATACATTAACCCTTTGAGGCGCAACCCTTTCCCAATCCTGAAAAAAGGGCAGCCGTTGCCATCGCTCGACTTAACTACCAGCAAGAAGGCGAACGATCGAAACGTTCATCGCGTGCCACAGATCTGCCAGCTGTCGTCAAAAAAGGGTCTCTAGATCTGTGGCACGCGATGAACGTTTCGATCGTCCGCCATCTTGCTGGTAGTTAAGTCGAGCGATGGCAACGGCTGCCCTTTTTTCAGCATTGGGCAATCTAACCAGCTGTTCTCGCATTCTTCCATTTTTCAGCAGATGTCAGTGCTGTTAAGAATAATCGTGACAATTTTTTTTACGGGAAATGACGTGCTAAAAAGTAAAGGATTCTTGTGGAGCTACGTCACCCGCAACTATTTTTATAGAAATCAAATCTATTCTTCGTGACTGGCAACAGTCAAAACGTCAGAGTTTGGGGTTCCCAGAGCGAGAGGAACACTCCGCGTTTAAGGGTTAACAATCTGAAAATCCCCCCCCCCGTTTTCTGATTTTTAGCCATTTTTAACTTCTCAAATAACTCTACTTGGGTCTACTTTATGCATCTACGTCATTGTCGAAATAGATTCGCAATTTTTTCGAAAACAGTTCATTTGAAGTAACTTCTCGAAACTATCCAGATTTTCGTCTGCAGGTTGCCTTGAATTTAGGATTAATTTAGCAACTTGCGTCGCAACAATGTTACTTTTTTCGGTTACTATAATTTTAAAAATAGAATATTAAAATATTTAAGCGATCAAAATAAAATGTATGAGTGTAGACCGTCAAAATATGATTTTTTTAGCGTTTTTATTTGTTTACTTTTTTAACTTTATCCATTAGTCATATATAATGGTAGTAAACATCTACACAGGGAACTCTCTCTGAATAACGTGAAGTTTCGTTATGTGAACTACAGTTTTCACTGCATTACGCTAACATCTTTATTCCTTTTTTTTTAACACTTTCTAACGGTCGAATAGTATTTACGACGTAGATTTGTCAGTCTGTCTGTCCGTCCGTGCTCTAACTGCCGTAAGTATGTAATTATTATTGCGAAATATATCTATGTTAATCCTATCTACTGTACTATGTACCCTACTGAAAATGATCCATACAGCCTTTACAGTTCTTTCACAGGAGCATGCAAAAGAATTCCAATATATTACGCTCAATGGACAGCCATTGTTTAAAGCGTATTTTAACGATATTCATTTATTCAAACAAAAATATTATTATGGATTACAAAGTAATGTTCTCTGTCAAAAATAACGTATGTAGCATTTATAGTTCTACTAGAGCACTCAAAACAATTCCTATACACTACGGTCGATGGCATTTTACACAAGTAATTCATTTTATGTAAGGCGCAGAAGAGGGAACCAAGATGGTTAAAATTCGCATAGCAATATTGGGTTCTGTAACGTTATCTTCATGTATTCAGGTGTTCGTCCAATTTCTTAATAGAACTTCATAAACAATAAGCTTTTTTTCGGCATTTCCATCCATGAAATTAAATAGAATTTGTAAAACTATCAATTTTAGATCAAGTGCTTTGTTTAAGAGACGCATTTGTTTTTCAATAGCCATGGTCGGAACATTTAACGGTGTTGTTCGAAAAAATCATGTGAGTTTGGTATATAAGTACAAATAAACACATGATGCCAGGCACTTCAAAAATTTGAAATTGTCTCTTTACAAGCTGTACTACATACTGAAATAAACGATCAATCTGTATCAGTTTCAAAATTTTAGAAAAAATTCTTAAAAATCGGAAATTTTCGCAAAGCGTGTCACCCTTCGAAAAATCTTGCAGTTCGGATCCAGGTTTAAGAATTTTTTCTGAAAATCTCACAAAAGCCACAGCTTTTTCGCTTATTGCAGTGTGTAAAGCAGCTTATGAAGAACCATACGCCCTTTATTTTAACACATCTACCAAAGTGATTGTTAACAGTTACATGACGATGACGATTCCGACGCCTCATTGCTGTGTGATTCTGAACTGACTTGGTTCCATCTACTAACGCTTTCATTTTTCTCCAAGGGTTACTAATAATCCTGTATATATAATCCAAAAAGCCTAAAATACATTTTGAGATAAAGTAGAATCAAGTTCATTCAATATTTATTATTAGAGAGTTATGGGTTATGGGAGTTTAGAATTTCGTTTAACATTAGAAAGGTCATTTTCAATTGCTTTGTAACTCGTACATGATTAGTTGAATGAATTCTTTTTTTTTCTCTTCCTGCCAGTTTCAAATGCCAACTAAAAAGATCCGATCGCTATTGAACTTTCAAAATTCAGATTCTGTTTTAATAGATGCCCCTTCAAACAAAATTTACTATACATAGAATAGGAGAGATTATTTACAAAAGTAAAGTTATACTTCTTTTTTTTTCATCTGTACGAGAAATGCCTTTTGGTACGGATCCCCCCCTCCCCGTTTGTACAAACAAAATTTCATCTTTACAGATTATTCAAAGCACAATGTGTTAATATTTGTGGCGCCCATATGATTCTTTGAGGCAAGTCAGGGGTCCTGCCCAGACAGATACTACATTTTAGTGCTGAACTATATCTACGTAATATCAGTATGTAAACCATTTCTGTAATACATACAGGGTGATTATAACTAAAGTTCCATTTTAAAACGATCAGAAAAAGAAAACTATTGGACCAAATCAATTCAAACTTGGTAAATGTGTAAAGGTGGTCGGGAGATTTATTATCGTCCGAAAAAAAGTTCAAATATTCAACACCAGGGGCAAAGACGTATTTAAGGGGGTGGGGGTCCAGGGGTCCGAAACCCCTCCGAAATTTTGATTTTTTGTTACTAAAATGATAATGATATAGTATCCTTTTGAGAAAAATACTGCCATTTTTACCGTTTGGACCCCCTCCAAAATGTTTTCCATTGGGATGGACCCCTGGACGCCCACCCTCTTAAATCCGTCCTTTACCCTGGTGTTGAATTTTTGAACATTTTTCCTCGGATAATAAATTCCATGACCACCTTTACACAATTACCAAGTTTGATAACATTTGGTCCAGTAGTTTTCCTTTTCTGGTCGTTTTTAAGCAGAACTTTAATTATAATCACACTGTACTTTTCCTAATAGCTACAGGGAAACGCATGCCTCCCCCCCCCCCCCATGGCCATATGTATGGTCGCACAAGTGATAATATGATTTGATAAAGGTCAAAGGGGTTAATTTTTCGTCAACTCAAGTTCTTATAATTTCGTCACGCGCATAAACGATCGCATCAGTCTAATATGCTCAAACATCAAATAAGCATGCCAAATTTAGCATGAAGTAGGTTGTTCGTTAGACGAAGACAATGTAGAGGTGGCGGAAGTTTAATCAATTCCAATTAGATTTATTTGACAGCCGTTGAAACAAACACTTCTACTTTAACTTACAGATGTGTTACCCAAACGATTCCAATAGCAATACGTCGCTACAGCAATTGAAACGGGCCGAGTGAACTTCTTTTGAAAATGGTCGATTAAGAATTCTGCGCAATTTCCCATAAGTGGCATCTGATATCAATGCAATAATTTTATTTTGTTTTGATAGGCAAATTCTGGGAAATTTTAATAAACAAGAGCCTTTAGACATTGTAATTCTATGCCGTGAGATATTGTAATATCTAAATATACAGGGTGTCCCCAAAACACTGGCCTAGGCTTTTATTCTTTAAATATTAACTATAGACATGCACAATAAATTACAGTTACCCAAAAAAGTACAGAATTTCATAGTATCGATTAAAATTCTTTTATTAAATTAAATGTACAAAATTAACATTTTTATACGGCAACCGTACAATAGATTGCCAGTTATTCAAATGAACCCCATATGTTAGTTAATTAGAGGCTGTACAAATTTTGAGAATTTTAACTTAAAATGCATCGAGGATATTAAAATAAATGTATGCTGACTAAGGGCGAGATTCAAGTGAAACACAGTTCGAACGTTTTCCACGTCGAACAGGGAAACTTCGAAATATATCAATGTTTCTTATTCAACTGAAACAAAACAATCGTGTTTTGATCACGTGACAGCGCGATAGGTTTGTTCATTGGAAGCCTTCTGGGGACTGAACTGAGAACTGGGGACTGAAAAACGTTCGATTCGAACTCGATCGCGCGCGTTTCACTTGAACCTCGCCCTAAAACCTTTTTCAAAGAAGGATCGTACACAAATTACGAAAGAATGCAATGATTGCATAAATACATAATACTCTTAGTTTTGTTATTGTATAGCCCCTCATCAGTTTTGTTTAAACTTTTTTAAAGTCTTTTTATGGTGAAAAGCGAAAACTTTGTAAATCACTTATTAATGTATGAGTCACATTTCATTAAATGGGATTTTTTCCCCTTTGGTACAGGAATGTATATATAAAAAGTTAAATTTCGTATCTATTTAGATTCAATCTCCTGAAAAAAATATTTTAATATATTTCATAACATTCTGTACTTTCTTTTAAGTAATTTTGTAATTTATTGTACATGTCTAAAATCAATAGTTAAAGAATAAAAACCTTGGTCGGTGTTTTTGGGACACCTTATACATTCTTTACAGTTGTGTTAAAATATATTCATGTAACACACATATGGGCAACCGCCGGCCCGCGGTCCGGTTGTGGCCCACCACGGCTTTGGATCCGGCCCGCGGAAGATATCAAAACCCATATAAACCATTCAAAATCCCATATAAATACCAGTTATACGGCCCGCGACTTCGCTAACATCTTGAAGTTTGGTCTGCGACTTCGGTAACTTCCTAACGTTTGGCCCGTAACTTTTAAAAGGTTGCCCATACCTGATGTAAATGACACGTCTCACGCATAATACGAGTGAAGTTCAGAAAATATTAAGTATATAAATAACGTATGTGCCTAAAAAAATTTATCACTTTTCAACACAGTTAAAATGGGCTTTCGTTTATTTGTTGATCTGCCTATTTATCTCTCTGTGCTTTAGTTGCTGTACAAAAGTTATACATGGATTTTCAGGAAATGCTTTTCATAGCTTCAGGATGCTTCAGGAAATGTCCCATCAAGACCGCACAAACTCCACGCAGTCACATTTCTCCATTGGAATACACAAAAAATTTCCAGAGAATTGTGCCTCTACGACCCGTAGTTTTCGAGAAAACAGAAAGAGAAAAATAATGACGTCCCATTCAGCATAAGAGAAAATAGGGAGTGTGCTGATTGTCAGCTGATTTTCGCTAATCTGTTCCCGTTTTGCTTGCAGAAGCACCTGGCAGAACAGCATCTCCAAATCAACGTCGCAGTTGACCAGGGCCTTGGTTTCTTCCTCGCCGGTTTCGATATGCAGATGGCATGAATGCTTCGATGCCCGTGGAGGCTACATTAGAAAATAATCTGTGCCAAATCCCTTGCTATGTGTGCGTATCTCTTGAATTTCGTGGACAAACTTTCTGGTTAAACGCACTTGTTACCTTACTTTTGAATCAGCCTTTTAGCAGGAATGATTCTATAACGGTATATCACACTGAAGAACTCCAGTACACTAAGGTCTATGAGCAATCATTGTTTAAAGGGGCATTTAAAAGAAGTTCATCTATTTCAAGCAAAATAAAATTATAAGTCGTTGAGGTTTATGACTGCTACTCTCCAATGAGGAGGGAGGGTGGGATTGATGTTCATTGCAGAAGTACACAACAGCTCACATAAATTAGTTCCTAAAGGAAAGAAAAGCCGGATTCATACTGGCAGTACCGCACCGCTAAGACGCCGCAATCACGTCACGTGGCTGAGCAACACGGCCCCCGCGCAGCGAGCGCCGAGGGTTTGCGCAATATCTGGCAAGAACAGATATTCCGCAGCGACCGCAAAGCTACAGCCAATTACAGAAGACACAACAGAGCTACAGCCAATTACAGTGCATTTACTTGCGGCACTGCAAGCTCGCCGCGCGGGCAGCCAACGGTCCAAAACGGCGAAACAGTACGGTATGGTTGCGGTGCGGCGCGGCAGGTATGAATCCACCTAAATAGTTTAATGTGCTTGAATCTCTTTAACTTCTCATCTTCGCAAAACGTAAATTGCAGAGTATTCAAAGACCAATGCTGGGAGGCAAGAATGGATAGAATGTTCAGGCATGGCTTGTTTGCTTTGGGAGCACATTGGTTAACTACTCGTTATATTATAGTAATTTGCAAATAATAGTATCTTGAAAGTCCTTCATAATCGATTCGAGTGACAAGGTTTTTATTTATTTATTTATTTATAAAAGATAATACATTTAATTGAATATATTGAAGTATTTTATCCTAAACTTATACGTTAGTTCCTTGGATGTTTCTAGACTTTCTATTTGTAATGGTATAAAACAAGAGTATAATCTTTATTTCACGTTGAGTTTTTTTAATACAGTACACACCTACACCCTGCCTCTAAGTCTTATATTGGATGCAGCTTGCAAGTATAAGTAAAGCTTGATTTGTACATATTAAATGCCAAATTTCAGAGGAGTAAGTTATATTTCCTTATAAAGATGTTCATAAATCTACATGTCCATTATTATTCATAAATCTAGATGTTTCCTTCACTTTCTTTTTGTGTGTCTGCCATGGCCCCACTAGTGGCCGAGCGCATAGCTCTCTGAACTGGAAGACGGAAGGTGCCTGGTTCAAAGCCGGCACATTCCGTCGCCAACCTCACCGTTCGGATTTTTCCTTGTTTCCTCCAAAAGTTAACTTAAATACGGGTTAGGACCCTTTAGAAAGACTCCCACGGAGGGCATCCTATCCCTCGGCCTAGAGCCCACTTGTAGCTAATTGGCCGTAATCCCACAACACAAAACATTGTGTGTGTGTCAACCCTATTCGACGCATTTTAAAAAACGCTTTCTCTTCCTAGAGCTTCCCAAGAAGGCACGAACAACAGCTAAGCCAAGATCTCACATCACCAGCCCATCGTACGATGACTTGACTTTTGGACCTTATGGTGTTATGCCCACAGGTATGTTCTTAAAGGAATTCTTACTTCTTTTTTTTTTTTTTTTCATTTCAAACTTTTTATGATATGCTGTTTATTTTGTGCAGCAAATCTCTGTATTGACAAAGGAGATATAATTTCACTTGTCCCCAAAAATGTTTATTACTCTTCAACAGAGTTCAGATTGAGTGAAATTCAAAAATTAAAAGCAAAAATATGCTTTGAGTGCACCTTATGCACTTGCCCTGATTCAAAAAATACGTCTTTGCCTTTTCAATGAATTTTAGTTATTAAATGGTTGTATTTAAATTCATAAGTTCACAGCAGTAAGAAAGTCGAAAGTCGATTTAGTTTCAAAATAGAAGTTTAGAGTAAAAGTTAATTGAGTTAGTCTTGTACTTCCGTCAGTAAAATAGCTCTTTAGGACATAAATGTGCAATAAGAACCCTACGGGGTCTTTAAGTGTCTGTTGTGTTGTTTCTAATGCCCTCTGGCAACCGCAGAGCGGTGCCAGATCCTCCATATAGGACGGCGGTGGTTGGAGGGGGACGGCTTCCATTTTAATGGGCTTCAGTGGGAAGGAGTCCGACTTTTCTCGAGGTCCCCTAATTTTGAACCAATTCCAGATAATGGACCAACCACCTGAAACCAGCACCCCCCAGAGAGATCATTGAACATGGAGGATATTAGAGCCACGACGGATACGTGCACCAGCTCCCATTAGCGTACACGATCCCGCAGCAGTCCAGCCGAGAGTGGAATTTCTCCCAAGCACTGGCCAAGCCGGATGCTGCTTCACTTGATTCTTATGGGAACGGAGTTTAGTCTTTATCCCTGACCACTGCGGGACTTAAGTGCCTGTAGTTTGATTTATTATTGGATATTTTAATACATAAAACATTTTTTTAATATGAGGTTTTCTAATACTTAAAAGTAGAATAATAAGAGTTTTAAACTCGTTTTCATTAAATAAAATAATTTGGGACATAAAGGGTTAAAATTTCACCAATACATTTTCATTATAAATCGGAGGTAGCGAAATCCCATTCATCCTCTGAAGGAGTAAGTATTGAACGTTCTGAGGAGTGAAATTTTTGGAAATTTAAATCTTGGTGGACTGTACATTTGTTCTTCCTAAAAGAATTATACTTCTTACTTCTACAGAGATCATTATTTTAGCAAGAAGTCCGTTATTTCACTTTTAGGGCTTGATTTTTTTCACTTACCTCGATAGAGATCGTTTGAAAGCCTGTAGTGACTAATTTCTTCACTTTTATTCTACTTAGGAGCTCCTGATAGTCGTTGTTCACCACCGGACGTTTTCGTGAACGGCAGTCTTGTCGACCATGACTTTGATGACGACGTGCGCGAAATACAGTTTGAAGGTCAAGTTGGTCCTGAAGCTACGACCACCCCTTGCAAAATACGTTGTATCAACGGTGCATGGGTTGGACCGATTTGCACCAATGGTAAGTAGCAACGTCATGCACTGTTTGAAAAAGAATCCCCTTTCAGATGTTTTGATGATATGAATTTTATTCAAAAGAGTATCAGTCTCATTAGAATTAAGAGATGGGGGTTTTGAAAAAGTAAGATACTCTCAAACAATGTAGGTCAAAAAACACGTTATTGACGAGCGCGCTACAATACAATATGAAACACATACAGACCACTATTTCTCTATATAATCTCCCAATCGCTGCAGACATTTGTCGGAACGTTCCACCAATCGTTCGATGCCTTGACAATAGAATATCGCTCCTTGGTCCCGGAACCAGCTTAGAGCAGCTGTCTGAACCTGAACATCGTTGGAAAATTGTCTTCCACCCAAATGCTCTTTCATTTTCCCGAACACGTGCAAGTCGCTGGGTGCCAGGTCGGGACTGTACGGTGGATGCTGCCAGACCTCGCATCCAAAGCTGCGAACCAAATCCTGTGTTGTGCGTGCATTTGTGAGGTCTTGCATTGTCATGCAACAGGACAATGCCTTTGCTTGGAGCGTTTTGCCCACAAAAAACGTACTGTCCCGCGTACTTCAACGTTGGAGTAAGCTTCCAGTTTGAGCGCCATTTTCTTTTTGTACTACGCAGCAACGGTTGTCACTATCCGAATGAAATTGCTACCGTTGGAAGCCGTGGAACCGAACTATCGTCAGCGCAAGCTTCGGTCTTGTTTCGCAATGTTGCCATCCGTGGTGGAACAAGGTCCATCCTTTTTGAATGCACCTTCTAGAATGGGGTGGTATATAACTTCCCAGTGGCCTCTGCAGTCACTCCTGAAACAGAAAATCTTCTCAAGGAGACTGGAGGATTTATCACTCCCAACCAAATCCACCAAAAATTAGACATAGTCTGACCATAGCACAAGTAAAATAAATGAAATTTCAGCATTTATTCTTCCACAGAATCATTTATAGTAAAGTAAATAAAAAAACTAGTAAACAGAGAATTTCAGCATTTATCCTTCTATAGAAGAGAAGCTTCCATATTAAGGAAGATTCTCCAACAATTCCATTTACTTTCTCAAGCATTTTTAGTCTTCTCTATCTTTAGCTTAAGGCTGATTCATTCGGTTTTTAATTTCTCCTAGATAAGTTAAAATAGAATGTGATTTCTACTCGCTACTCGTATATGCGTCTCTCTTTCCGTGTCTCTTTTAAATTTATTTGGACTGCCATGAAGTTATTTTGCTTATGCTTGCTGTAATACGTTTTTCCAAAAAATAGTAACTGTAGCTTAATTATGCATTTACAGAACATATCGTCTTGCATTAACTATCAACCAGAATCTTGTTGATGTCATTTAATATGCATTGCATTCAAAAACACAGTTTAAAGGGAACTTAATGTTTGATGTACATGTAAATGTTTTACACTGTGGCTAAACCTAACAGTACGGAAAACATAGTTATTCAGCATGACAAATGAAATGTAATTTGGATCAGCTTTGCTGTTTCTTAGACATAACATTTACAACAAATCAACCCATTCTACTGAATTTAAGATTCATTATTTTGTACTTTCTTGTACGAAGTACAAGGAAGTAATGCGATCGCAAAAAATTTCGGTAGCCGAAAAATCCGATTTCGAGCATCTCTAATTTACTTTCAAGAATTTTTGCAATGCATCTCATCGTACGCATGCATGTACGTTCATATAAACGCATATACAACCCATTTTGACTGACTGCAAATATATTCTGACCTGTTTTTCCCTGAAATCTGTACGTGCGTACGTAGGTAACTCGCATATCTCAAAAACTATTGATCGTAGAATGTTGAAACTTTATATTTAGGATTGTTGTAACATCTAGTTGTGTACAGCCCCTCCCCCCCCCCTTTTGGTTCCAATCGACTGGATAGTTTATCTACAGGACCGCCCAAAAGATTTTAAATACATTACGCTCTATGGGCAGAAATTCATGAAAGCGTATTTTAGAGATATTCAAACGACTCAGAAGTGATGTATTAAGGGTTATAAAATGGATTATTAAGGGTTACAAAATGAATATCTCCATCGAAAACTGGGTGTCTTTATCACTTTTAATTCTTCTACAGGAACACTCAAAAACATTTCAACATATTAAGGTTAATGGTATTTTTAGGGACATTCATCCATTTCAAGCACATTACAGTCCTACCACATAGTTAGGTAATCATCCGACCACGGTCATGTGCCTCTCTCAAAAATTACGCCAAAAGTCGCCAAGCTTGGCGACGTTGACGTACGTCTGTATGTATTTAACTCTAATATCACAAAAGCTATTAGTCGTAGAATGTTGGAATTTAATATATACGATTATTGTAACATCTAGTTGCGCATCTCTATTTTTGGTTCCAATCTACTGGAGAGCTTATTTACAGGACTACCTAAAAGAATTTCAATACATTAATGTCTATGGACATCTTCAATATATTACGTCAGCAGTCAGCCATTGTTTGGTTCATGGCCAAAATCTCGCCATTTGTAATCGACACTGGCGAGTTTTGCCGAAATATCGCCAAATTTGGCGTTAAAAATAATTTTATATTTCGCATAACTCTAAAACTTTTAACCTCAGAATGTTGAAATTTTGTGTTTAGAACTATTGTAACATCAAACTCTGCCTCTCTGTTTTGACTGCAATCCACTGGACAATTTATTTACAGGGTCACCCAAATGACTTTAAATACATTAAGGTGTATGGATACATTCAATTCATTGAAAGTCCGTGGTGAATTACTACTTTGGCTATCCCCAAAATATCTCGCAAACTACCTCATGCTTGTCGGCTTTTGGTGAAATATCGCCAAATTAAGAGTCAAAAACAAATCTTTCAAATTGAACCCAGCTTGGCGATATCAGAAATATTTGACTAGAAATCGCTAAACCTTAGTAATACTGCAGTATTTTATCTCTTTTAAACAAAATGAAATGCGCCAAAAATACTTTTATTTAATAGACATGCAAAGAAGTCATGCGGTGTCTACATCAGATTTTTTACTTCCTTTCCAACCCACTGATGAATCATAGCGTATGAAAATGAAGCTTGGATTAGCCTTTACAACTCCATCGTTCCAGCTAATATCTTCAAAGAAATTAATAGTCTGTCAGTATATATATATATATTGCATTTCTGTTTCTTTTTAAGGTGGAAAAACCGTGAAGAAGGATGAGATATTGCGTCGCTGCATTGTCCAGCTCACAGATGCGGAGCTTCTTGGGCGGGTGGATGGTCGACCTTTACCGGAGGACACGGAAGTATCCGTGCCTCATGGTTCTGAGTTACGACTCCGTTGCTCAGAACCTGGACTTTACAAGTTTGTGGGCAATGATAGTTTAATATGCGATGATGGAGAATGGACAGCTGATATGCCCTACTGTGTGGCTACAACACTGCACAGAAATTTCTCAAGTAAGTGAAAAGTTCACTTAAACTATTTTCTTCTCTTTATTTAATCACCTGCTTTCTACTAGATTCAAATATCTAAAAATTATTGATCCCCAATTTAGCTTCAGATCGTTTTGAAGTAAACTTGAAGTATTACTAATGCATAGCAATATATGAAGGCTGTACTTGAAAATACTTCCTGGATTTTTGATTGTATTTCACTTTTCCATGTTTCTCTGTTAATTGTACACTTTTTAAAACTTTTAAGTGGTCTGTTTTTTAAAACAGCTAGTTACTACTTAGTAAAAATCATAGGCTGTTTTATTAATTTTTTTCTGGAGTAATAACCTTGGATCTTCTTCAGTATATTCTTTGCTGCATGGTGTAAATTCGCTGCATCAGTAATTCTTGGTTTGTCTAACTGTGGAAAACGTATGGCTGAAAGGTACGCCAAAACTGGACATGTTGCAAGATTTTGCTGTACCATCTTGCTTAAAAAGTAGCTCCTAGAAACTGCCAGGTTTATGCAACAGAGAATACAGCTTTGAACAGTAAATTAGCTCAAAAGTGAACAACAAACAATGGATGATTTCTCGAGATATTTGGGGACTTTTGAGGATTTTTGATAAAGGAGTGTCTAAATTCTTGTGTTTGTTTTCAAAGGCCATGTCACCTTTTCTGTATTAGAGGATTACATCCATCGCAACATCTTTGCTATCGACACTGACTTGCTGAATGTAAGTGTAAATGTTTTTCTTATCTGATTGCAGACTTCTTACCTTTGGGAAATGCATCGAGCAGTGTTATCAGTTTTATTTATTTTCAAATAAAACAACACTTATTTTATGCCTCATCAGGTAGTTTTCATGTAATTTGTTAGAATAACACTACAGTACTCCTATTTGCTAATTTTTTATTATAGTAAAATTTGTGGACAGCTTATGTATATTTATTTATGAATCAGTTTATTTAGCTAATTCTTTGATGTGCTCAGCTGAAAAGAAAAATTTTAAACATTACTGAAAAATAAGACTATATGTTATCACATGTTGTTCCTTTGAAGACTTCAATTTACATTCCATCATGCCGGATTTATTTTGGCATCTTTGATGCTAAAAATGTTTGCAGCTCTTGAAGCAGGGATGAATTTTAAGGGTATCTCCTACTTATCTTTCAGTGCAAGCTCCTCCGACAATACTGTATCATGTGGTATCAGGAGATGCTGGGCTGGATGAAGACGGACAAGTAGTAGTATTCCCCGGTACCATCCTGAACATCGACTGTTTATATCAAAGCAAATATGGAAATCCACACTGGGCGTGGTCATCGTCCCACAGGTGTCTATCTTTTCTTTGTTAATCATTGATATCGATTTCATACAGAATGACAGGTAAATGTTGCGGTGTCATAAGTACAATATTCATGAATGGTGACTTTTATCAACTAATAATTAAATATGCCTTAAATTTGCAGCAGGTAAGGTGATAGAGTCACTATTAAAGTAGGTAGTCGAGTAGTTGTCAGTCGTAAATTCACTGTAGACTATTGAAGCCTCATCAACGCAGTGGCGGCTCGACCATTTTAGCACATGAGCACGTGAACCCCCAAAGAAAAAACTAAAAAAAAAAAGTGTGTGCGTGTAATCTTTACACGCGATTGAAGTAAAACTTCTTTGACGTTTACGATAAGTATCACTGAAATTATTAAACTTTAACTTAAAATAAATATCATATTATAATTTAATTATATTTATTATTCATGTACTTTACAAAGATTATATAAATGTTATATTCATATTATTCATTGGAAATAGGAACTTGAATGTCATCATAATATTTTATGTATGAAATTATAGGTTTGTGTTAACTATACTGTGAAACATAAATTTTACTCTCTAAATTTGCTAACTTTCTTGAAAATACAGCATCTATCGTTGTACCGAAACGCGTTGTTGATTGAAGTCGAGAAGTATTCATAGTTAGATCCAATTTTTCTTTTTAAAAATCAACTGACGGCTGAGATTCTTGGTAGCGAAAATTAACATTAAAATCTCCAGTAAGAATCACCGGTAATTCATGATAATTATTTAGAATCCAGGAAGTGTCCATGTTGTAGTATTATTCTTTAACTCTTTTCTTATACCATTGTTCCGTCGGGAGTTTGGGTTTGAATGGGAGGAATGTCCATAGTCTAGTATTGTACTTTGTTCTTTAACTGGTGTTTTCCTCTGACTGTTGGGTTCGAATGCAGGTAGTGTAATTTTTTATTTTTTTTAGTGTTTTTCTATCACAGTATTCTTAAGCGTTGATTTCGTCGGCTGGTAGGTTTCGAATTATTTATCTGTATCCGTGTTTTTAAACTGCAGGTTCTATCTATTGTTTGGGAATGATTGCAGCCAGGGTCCGTTTCTTTGTGGTATTCCATCCCCGTGTTAAACCGTTGCTCGTCTTGAGGTTGGGTTAGAATCCACGGAGTGTCTATTTTTTATTCTTTTATTTTGATCTTAAACCCTTTGCAGCCAGTGTTTGTTTCTTTGTGGTGTTATATACCCGTGTTCTTAAACCGTTGTTCCGTCTGGATATCGGGTTAGCATCCAGGAAGTGTCCGTGTTGAACTATTATTCTTTCACTGTTTTCTTAAAATGTTTTTTCGTAGGGTTTGAATCGAGAGAATGTCTTTTTTGTGGTATTTTTCTTTAACTGTGTTCCTAAACTGGTGTTTTCTTCTGTCGGTTGGTATCGAATGCACGTAAGGTCTGTTATTGCGTTTTTCTATGGCAGTGTTCTTAAACCTTTGTTTTCCTCTGCTGTTTTTGCTCGAAGTATTATTCTGTTTAAAAATTTACATTTGGCTCATTATTATAAATAACTCAAAAACACATGAGCAATATTAAAAGATTACATATTATTTAAGTACAGACCAACAATATTTATGTATCATGGCAACTTTTTACTCATAATTCCATTAAATATTGTATTAATGCCATTGAAAACATGTGAGTAAAGCAACGGAATGCACCATAGTGCCACTTTCTGTATTCGGTGCGTAGGCCTTGTTTATCGGAGGTGACGGGTTGGGTCACCGCCTGTAACAACAGCGAGAGACAGTCAGCAGGATCGCCGCCTGTTCAGCGAAAGACTTCACACAGTGGCTCTGACAAGAGCCGGTCCACTTATCCACTGAACAGGGTCATCAGACAAGATCTTGCTTCAAAACGGGTAGGGAGTAATGTCGACGCGCAGGGAGCACAGTCGACGTTCTCAGGAACGAACGCCCGAGAGCTGTTCCGCAAATAATTAAACTTATAAATCTGGAAAAAGCTTGTTAAGTGTGACGTCAATATGATGTAAAAATCACTTGCAATAGCTAATTTTGTCACGCAAATGATTAACTTTTTTGACTCTCGGATATGAAATGTTGCGGAAAATAGCGAAAAATCGCTTAAAAATGAGGGAACGGGTGGATATTCAGATTTTTAATGTAGCGCAGATTGTTTTCTATATTTTTATACATGATTATGGAAATTTTCAAGGGGATCGTACAAACGGTGTAGAAATTATCAGGCTTTTTGTCCTTGACATTGCAATGTTTTTGCAGTCATGGCGGAATGAAGAAGCAAAGAAGGAAAAGATACGTCATTTCCTTTACTGAGCGTTACTTCCGTCAAAAAATAAATCTGAGTTACTCCCTAGTTGCGCCTAAAGAAGTTTTACTTCAATAATCACACTAACAAATTGAATTAAAATAAAATATTAAGTACACGTCTAGAGTTTTGTGATTTTAAAACATGAGTTTTTCTCACCCCCCCACTATTATTAAATACACTTATCATAGCTAACGCACTGTATTGTAGATTACTACAGCACAAAACATCAGTTCTTTCCTCGATCGCACGTGCGATCGAAGAAATGCCCTTCTAAACCGCTCTCTGAGAACAGAAGCTGACGAAGTTGCGGGTGGGGTAAGACGCTGCTGATATCGTTTCATTTGCACACTTTCAGTGTGCGCACAGACCACCTTTTTGCGGTTATCTCTTCCGAATTCTTCCTTGGTTAGTTATGTTCGGTCAGTTAATCCATTTTTTCCCATTTTCTTTATCATTTTTTAGTACAATATTTTTTTTAAAAAGTAATGTAAATAATTAATATGGCAGTAAAATAAGTGTTTCGGAGCTAAAGCAATCACATTTTTCAACAGTAGTGAAGCCAAGAATTTTTTTTTGGGATAGCTGAGAATTCAAAAACAGGAATGTAATATAACTTATAAAAATCCATATTATATATATATATATATATATATATATATATATATATATATATATGGGGGGTGCCCTTCTATTGGTGCCCTACTTCCTGGTATGATATCTCGGGTTGATGATGGTGTAGGTGAGGAGTTCTTACATCTAGCACGGATGAGTATGGTGTGAAATGTAGTGATTTCCATTCATTTAGAAGTAGCAACGTGCGGTATCCTAAGAATAGAAGAAATGTGACGCAAGAAATGAAAATAATCGCGAAGAGGCTGAGAATAATATTCATGCCGATGAGACTGAGACAACACTAGTGCCTAGTTTATCCTACGTAATAACGGTATTTGAAATTGTATGACTTTTATATACAAAGATGAATACACATAGACAAAAAAAAATTGTAAATCTTGAAAATTTTGTTTAATTAAAAGATTAATGGAAAACCCAGTGTAAAATTACTGATTTGTTAAAAATAAGTTTAACATAATTTCTACACAACTTCAATTTGTTTCTTTTACAGTTTGGTAACAAATTTAGTATTTTTGGTAAACTGTATACGTTGTGTGTATTCATAAATACTGTTTTCTTCATATTTTGACTTTAACCCGCATTCGTCGTTTTCCCGCATGCATCGTTTTTTACTACGCACCCCTTGAAAAACGATAGATCGAGTTTCCACTGTAATAGGAAAAAGAATTAAATTTGGCTTAAATCCATGGCTAAACCTCAAATTTCTCGAGGGGAACTTCCAAATACACCATAGGGGGTGTTAAGAGCAACTTTCAAATTTATCCACGAATATGTAATTTTTTCCATATTTTACGTATACTCATTTCGGGGCTAGTTGCAGCTCTATCAGCCACCTCCTGGCTACGATCCTGTTTTACAGCATTGTCTTTGGAAAGAAAAATTTAAATTATTCAAGCCAACACCTTTGTGAAAACTTAGCTACATGAAAAAATGTACGACTAAAGATTTTTATTTTTATTTTTTAAGTTGCATGCACTGTTTTCCTTTAACTGCTGAAAACGCAAATATATTTCAATTTGTAAGTCGCGTCGCTTTTGCATATTTTATTTTCGAAATTTGTTTTGTGTACCTCCATATAAATAACCCACGAGCCGCCACTGGATCAACGTAAGATGGTGATCTCAAAAAAAAAAAAAAAAAAAAAAAAAAAAAAAAAAATGTGTGTGTGTGTGTGTGTGGGGGGAAATTTGAAACACTTTCAGATTTTAAATACGCACTAAAAAGCTATGTATTAAAAGCGTGTCATAATTTATGCGTGGTCCCTATTTTTCTTCCTTGTTTCATTAAGTTGGAGAGTGTATCCTTATTCATGAGTGTGCCGTACTTTTTCTTCCTTGTTTCATAAAACCCATCTTTGGAATCGAAATCTATCTTAAAATCGCCTGCTAAAACTATTTTACAATCTTCGCCAGGTATATTACGACTATACTTCACCGTTTTAAATATTGTTTCGAATGTGCATCATGATCCATGAGTGTGCCACGTTTGTCTTTCTTGGTTGATTCCCACTTTAACGCCCATACTCTCGCCAAGTGGCAATCATTAAAAATATGCAGTTACCATGACGATTTTTTGTATTTATGTGGCAGTCGTAATTTAGTATTAAAATGGTGATTTGGAACAACATGTAAGTACATCATTCCGTTACATTTTTATTTATTTTGGGCTGCCAATTAATGTAGTTTTAATAATTAAGTGTCTTCAAGTTCCTTAATTGGTGCATTTATCGCTAATCAGTTCACTTTAGTTGTCATCTAGTTCTTTTGGAAGCGTTGAAACTTCAACGCTTCCAAATAACTCCTGGAGCATAACTCCTAGAGACCCATGACAGCAAAGCTCGCCCAAGTGCGGAGAATTTTTAGGTTGGCAAGAGTGGGGCCGTTAAAATAGGAATCAACTCTTTCTTGAACCATAATGCACATCTTTGGAATCGAAATCGATCTTAAAATCGCCTACTTTGACTGTTTTACAATCTTCGCCAGCCTATTCGAACCAGGGGCGTAGCCAGGGGGGGGGGATATCGGAATATATCCCCCCCTCGAAATTCTTGGATTAGTGATGAAATTCCGTCTATTTATACATATATAAGTTCATATCCCCCCCCCCGAAAAATTTTCCTGGCTACGCGCCTGATTCGAACTATAGGCATATTCCAACTATATCGTGCAAATGTTTTAAATACTGTTTGGAATGGGCATGATAATCCATGAGTGTTACAGTGTTTTCCTTCCTTGTTCCATACAACACTTCTTCAAAATAGAAATCTATATTAAAATCACCTACCAAAACAGTTTAACAATTTCCGCCAGGATAATAAAACTATACTTCACCTTTATAAATACCATTTGGAAAGTGTATCATAATCTATGAGTGTACCGTATTTGCCTTCTCTGTTCTATAAAACACACTTCTTCGGAATTAAAATCGCCTACTAAAACTATTTTACAATAGTCACCAGGCGTTTTCTAACTATACTCGAAATGCATTTATAATAATTGTCGCGTTTGGCAGTTTGGCACCAAATTTAGCGTTCGATTATCAAAAATTGCAAACCTTGTGCAACTTACAACATTTTATTAACACCCCCCCCCCCCCACACACACACACTCTCCACGTTATCTGCGGCAAACACATTTGAAAATATCTTCACCGTGACAGTTCATATCTGCAAAACTGGTCGACAAGATCGGGTAGACAAAATAGCGCAGACAAAAATGTGTAGACAAAATTCTCGTACCGAGCGAAATAGCACCCTAGTGCTAAAATAATAAAAAAAAATTCTTTGGCGAACCTATTTAGATATCAGTAGCTTTCATTCTCTTTTTTATTGAACTAATCAGTGTGAAGATGAGGACTTGTGTATAAATCTTTGAATTCGATTGCGACTGCCTTTTTTCTCTTTTATGATCGTGAATAAACGCAATTCTCACCCGCCCTCCGCAAAAAAAAAAAAAAAAAAAAAAAAAAAGACGTTCAAACTCAGCTTATACACCCTTTCAAAAAGTATTCGAGTAAAAGTCAAACTTCTTACATTGGTTTCGTATAATAAATATTATTCATTATGAAACATGAATTCGGTTACGTAGCATTATAATTTTTCATATTTCTATCGAGTTGTGCGTTTTTAGAAAAAATATTAATTATTCCCAAAGCTAAAATATGAAATTTCGCTTATACTCTAATACAATGCCCAAGGGCTGTCATCCGAGATTGTGATTTGAATGTGTGCAATATGAAATAGTGCAGTCATATAAGCGAATTTAATTGAAGCTCTTTCAGATACTGGCTGAGTTATTGATTACTCTACGTTTTTAAAAGTTCATCACTACAAAGCTATCAACACCATAGATATATGAATGGTGTGCACATGCGTAGAATGGCAATAACTTTAATTATAATGGTATTTTCAATTATTTTAGAACAAGGTGTATTTTAGAAAGTGCTCGTATCGAAATATTTTCCCTGGGACATTTATTTTTCTAAAGTAATACAATTAATGTTCTATTTAGCATTGATGAAAGCCGTGGTAGTGGCATAAATGTTGTGAGTTTTTGGCTTTAAATGTACACGATCAGGAGCATTAAAGGCTTCATTTGGGTATTCCTAAATATATTATGATCAACACTTTTAATGTTCGATTTTCATGTAGGAAAATGGTCTAAAACACGTAGAATTACATATAAGTAGAGTATTTGCATACTGCACTCTAAAAAAATATCGGTCCATCCTAGGAATCAAATCTTTCGTGTACTTTCTTAGAATTATTATAAAAAAAGGCAGAGAGTAGTCAAGTTCTATTAAACTTCTTTTAGTAATAATACGAAACTAAGAAAATTCATGGAAGCCTTGATTCCTAGATATTTCTTAGTAATCGATCAGTTTTTTTTTTCTTTCTTTTTTTTTTCTTTTAGTGTGTCGACTGGCATTTTATCATTAGCTGATAAGCAAATTTAGCAGGATGATATTCAACGTATGCTTTTATTTTTGAGCTTATGATGATTTTGTTGGAATATGCCAGTTGTAAACCGAGGAGTGAATAGTGTTTGACGAGCAAATCTGGAGCTCATTGCAGAAAAATGAGATAAAGAAAAAAAAAACTTACTTTATTAACACTTAAGCTCTTAGCAAATTTTATTTCACATAGGTACAGGAGAAAAATACCGTTTACTTAAATCTATAATCATTCTCTTATGACGTATTTCCTTACAGATCTTTCTTAAACAGCATTTCCCAGTCACCGGTGGAAAGTTTAAAATTTGTCTTTCACAAAGTTAGATTATTCCTTTCTCTTTTACTGTGAAATGCTTACTTCTATGGTACGCAGAATTACATATTTTACTTTTATAAAATGGTCTGTTACAGAATGGCTTTGCACTGTTGTTTCTGTAAGAACAAAAATGCTTGCTAATTCGTATAAAATTTCTAATGCCATCTGATAAATTAAGCTTGTAATTGTTAAAATTTTCGCATACAGTGGCTGAATCAATGTAAGTTTCTCAGTATCATTATCGTTCATTAAACGTGCCAGTTTTGTTACTACCATTTTGTGAATGTACATATGTGTATGTTTACGTGTATGTAAATTATTTCACTTTATTTAATAATTAGCATAGTTTCGCCCCATTTAGGCAGTATCCCAGTGCGTGGGCGATACCTGCAGAAGAAAAAAGTTGGAAATTTCGTCTCTCCATCTACTACGCTAAGGAATATGATTCTGGCACTTACGTTTGCACAACTCCCCAAGACATAAGCAACGAAATAACAATCGTCGTAAAAGGTACATTAGTTTAATATTCTAATTGTTTTTACAGTTGTTCACATAGCTTTTTATTTTAAATTAAGCCTGAAGAACTAGTAAAATGATTGAATAACGAGGTAAACAACCAGTCAGGAAATACATGAAGTTAAACAAAAATCGCAGACTTAATACTTTAATTGTCTCAGTTATCAGTTAGAAATTCCGTGCTTAGAAAAGTGTTTAGAGTCCTCGAAAAACAGACATCTACAGTCTTAGATAGGTTTTTGTTTTTTACTCATAAAAAATAAAAGCCTGCCTAAAGAAATTGTTTTGATTTATGTGACACTATTCACACAAAAGTAGAAAACAAAATGCTTGCCAGTACCTTATAATAGTAATCGGCTCGTGCGTGTATTCAAATTTTGTAAGCTGTTCACAGTAAATGCTTTTAAAATAAATTTATCTGGAAAAATTTTTACTCATTTTACAGATAAATTTTACTATCTACTCATTTTTCAAAAGCGTACTTTAAAATTGTTCGTCAATAGCAATGCAAAAGATAAACAACATACAGAAAAAAAGGGTAGCGGCAAAACATTCTAATCTTTCCCGGCATCATACATCATCATCTTGCAAATCGTTTCAATTACTCAGACTGAACGTGCACACTACGCATTTGTCCCAATTGAGCCTAGTGCAGTAGGACAAACACACCTTAGTTCTTATCCATGAGATGAACTATGCAACCGAAGTTGTTTTAGTTATTTTTTTTATTGAATTTAGTGCATTGTTTCTGGTTCTACTTTAGTTTTGACTTGTTCGCTTATTTCCATTGTTTCAAAGATGCATGGGCGCTCTCAGTAGTAAAGAGTTTCCTTAGCTCCATATAGAGTTTGTCGGACTTTGTGAACACCGTGTAAGATCAAATTAAATGGAGCTAGGAAACATTATGTTTGGAGAATTGGCACAAAATACTATCTTAAAAATAGAGGTGCCTACTATGTGGCTATACCCAAACAGCACAGCAAATTTGCATCAAGCAGTAAGCTTGATTTATCGAGTCAATAAACTTGAATTAAACTTGAAAATTTCAAGCGTGTAAGCTTAATGCAAGCTTGAATCAAGTGTTCAAGTTTGCACTTGCCCAACTTGCATTAAGCTTGACATAGCAAGCTTAATTCAAACTTACTACACTCTAAAAAAATTTCCTAAATACGTGGGGCGCACTCACCCCATGTATTTTATTTTTCCACGCATTTTCCCCTCTACGCTGAAACCTCAAGTTATTCTAATCTGTTTCCGTCTAGCGTCCGCGACTGGGATCGATCTCGGAACCTAAGGTGTGGGAAGCCAGCGTCCTAACCATCATGCAAATCTGACTCGAGGCGACATGACTGAAGTTTGAAGTGTCTGTTATGGTTGTCACGCCGTTTTTTGGCGAGATTGATCAGTATTGCCCGATGCCGATCTGCATCTTTTATTTTTCCATGGGATGAATCAAAATTAAAAATGTTATGTGTGATTTATAGACTCTATTAATAGGCGGGAAAATATTTGCTGACTCATTTTTCTGTAATCTCCAAGCTTGTTGCAAGCTTAAAATGAATTGAACTGTCAAGCTTGTATTAATACGTCAAATTCAAAGCAATGTCAAGCTTGATTTAAGCTTATGTGCTGTTTGGGTAGGCGGTTAGCACACCAAAAATGTGTGTGTGTGGGGGGGGGGAGGACAGAAAAGATGCTTTGTGGCTAAAACTGTTTTTTTTTTCTAATTAAGCTATATTACTGGACTTCATTATTGATTAAATGGCCTCACCTAATTATTGATTAAATGAGCTTCAGAGACGAACTCTTACTAGCTCGTACTCATTTTCTTCTCTCGGTTTGGGTATTGGGTTTTCCTCCATCATTTTTCGGTGGATCGTTACTTTTGTACATTAAAAAGTGAGATGACAAGGCCTCTTAGGGAAGTGAGGGGGCGTCTGCTCCCTTCCTCCCCCCTTACGAGCCGCCTATGTATGTGGCAAACTCAAAGAAAAAGGAGAAGATTCAAGGACAAGCTATATTATTTATGATCCCACCATTAAACCAAGTGTTCAAGTTTGCATTAGCCATTCATAGGTGTTTTAAAACAATGTGCTTGGAATCTGTTCGAATGCCTGGCATCTAAGAACCAGTGCAGTGAAACAACACCAGATGAGAGAAGGAGGAATCTCCATCGTTGAATCCTCAATCTTCTGAAGAGGGTCGGAACTACGGTTTAACCCTTTGAGGCGCAACCCTTTCCCAATGCTGAAAAAAGGGCAGCCGTTACCATCGCTCGACTTAACTACCAGCAAAATGGCGGAAGATCGAAACGTTAATTGCGTGCCACAGATCTAGAGGCTGCCCTTTTTTCAGCATTGGGCAATCTATCCAGCTGTTCCCTTTTTCAGCAGATGTCAGTGCTGTTAAACATAATCGTGACAATGTCTCAAGCACAGGAGTCTCGTGGAGCTATGTCACCCGCAACTATATTTATAGAAATCAAATCTTTTCTTCGTGACTGGCAACAGTCAAAATGGCAGAGTTTGGTGTTCCCAGAGCGGGAACACTGCGCGTTAAAGGGTTAAAATTCCAGAAAGACCATGAGTAGCTTCGTATAATGTAATCGGTGACATGAGCAGCCATTGTTTTTCAAATAAAAGAACAAACGATGGGGACGAACAGTTTAAAGGTGCAGTAAATTATGAAGTTCGTCGCACTAGACATTTGCACAGATTACCAGTTTGGTTTGCGCTGGTTCTGATTATACTTTGCTGGATACGGGTGTGCCACAAACTCCAGCACATTATAAACACATTAGCCATTCATTAAAGTATCTGTACTGAATAACTAAGAAGCGTGAAACTGTTAATACTATAATTCGTGATATGTGGACATTCCTCCTAATCCTAATAAAATCTGTTCAGTAGTCTTATGAGCGGTAGTAATGATTTATCGGGCAAAAATTTGATGGAATTAGAAAATTGTTTCTTTCTGCAGTGTGTTTTTATTCATAATCTATACTGAAGATCAACTTCTCTGTGTTGTTTTTTTTCTCCCTAGAGGTTCACTGTCCCGGAATCAGCTCTGTCGATCACGCACGAGTAATGTCTGTCGACGGTTCGCGAATGCATTCTCGTGCTCGCTTTGCTTGCCTAGAAGGATTCGGCATCAAAGGACCGGATCAGATCACTTGTCTACCAAGTGGACAGTGGTCCGAAGAAGCACCACATTGTGAAGGTAATTCTGGAAAAACTTGCTTAGTTTTCTTTTACTCCTATATCTCCAGATGAATGTCCATCCAAAATCCCTACGTGACTATTATGTTTTCTAAAAGGTGTGCTTTACATTACTCTTCGCAATTCGGGATAGAAATCAATCTATTCATGATCCAAATATCGCAATATTTACACTTCTTACTTAAAGTTGTCCACTTCCCCCTTTATTTTATTTTATTTATTTGGTTGAACGGGATTTTAGACAAAATTTTCCAATTCTAGTGCCTTTAATCACTGGCCATTTGTGTTAGTGCCCCTTCTGTGTAGAGCAGCATGCAGTGGTGAGCCTTAAGTAATTGAAAAAAGGAAGCATATTCCAATAAATCACGTTTTTAGTTCATATGAGGTGGTAATTCAGTTTACTAATGGCGCAAACTCATTAAACCTATAAATCCAGCATGAATATAATACGTTGTTCAAGCTTGCAAACTGTTTTACTGTATGTACGAAAGTTTTTCCTGGCATGTGTGCGAATTGTGTTCTATGATGAAACTGAACTATTGGAAAGTTAATTTGAAATCTTTATGCACAGCTGCTTGGGAACCATTTGCAACTTTTTATGGAGTTAGGTTTCATATCGTTCGTTCGATGAGACAAGAACATACGTATATTCGTACAAGTCAAGATCAGTAAACCTGTTCTATTATGTACTTTACATGGTATAATACAATAATATTTAAGCCACATTGAAAGAAAATGTCTTTAATTTTTTATAGTTAATGGGAGCCTAACATTTGTATCGTCTTAACCAATTGCTCTATATCAGTAACATACCGTATTACTTTGAGTATTGCATAAGTTTCTAGATGTTCAGGTGTTAGACAATTTCGTTATAGACCTAACAATGCTTTCATGTGAGAGTAAATTTTCTCTTAGGAATAAATTAAACCATAAGCCGAAAGATCAAACGCAATTTCATTCAAACAAATGATATTATTTCTTCCTAAATCAATGCAAGATCACGGGAGCAAGATTTAAGATACGGTTGCATTTTTTGCAGAATGCGAAAAAAACTTGTCAAAATGCTGAAATGAAACCTGAAGGTTTTCGTTTGAAAAAGCATTCGGGGAAAAAAAATCCTTCGTCCTAGCAAGATAATGATTTTTCCCTTATGGCCTTTCAACATTTTATAAAGCTTTATTTTTTTCATTTTAGCTTTTTATTTTGCTAAAGCTTTTTTTAAACTCAACCTAAGCACTGCTCGGGAGGGATATCCACTATTTGAGAATAGCAGCAGACCTTTCTAATTATCTGTCTTCCAGAGAATTTCTGAGTTCAACAAATTTTGAAGTCAATAATCCTCAAGACCTAAAATCAATCTGTTGCATTTCAAAATAATCGATCCATCTAAAAAGATTCAATTGGGCAAACGTCGGATGAAGAATGTAAGGTTTAGGTATAAAAATAATGATCTATGAAAGATAGGAAGTCTTGATATCGTTCATCATATCACGCTTGCTTTGAGTGATTCGATATGGTTATGATGTGGCTCTTTAAAAGTTCTGACTTTTGTGTCAAAAATAACTAAATTGTTTGAATATAATACTTAGAGGTTTAGCATGTCTTGTGCGGCATGCCTGCTGTTGGTTGCTTAACCCAATTCTGGCATGATCATACTCCTTGTTACCGAACTCATGCACTACTTTTGACTGACTGATGAGTATTCTAGACAATGATAGAATGATTTGGCTTCCTATATAATTATGATACACAAGATGTGTCTCAAAAGTAATACAATTTATTTGGTAAAAAAAGCAAGTTAATGTAGCAAACGGAGCAAACGTTACAAATTTTTGAAGCACACCCATTGTGCACAGACGCACTTTTGCCTGCGACTTTTCTATGAAAAATATGCAATCTGAAAACTTTTTGAAAGGGACCTCGTTAAAATCTTTTGTCACAGTGTGGTTCAGATCTCTTTTGTAGTTCCAAAATAGACTTCTTTCAAGGCTATCTTGATCCTCAGGAAAAGAAAGAAGTTTGTCGGAGGTACTCTCTATTCTTCAGTCAATACTGTAAGGAGCTGGGGCAGTATGCAACGATATGATTGGCTAACTTAACTCCAAGGTGCTCAAAGCGCTGCAACTGGAATCGGTGCTGCAGAAGAAGGGGACATCCTCCCTTTTTACGGAGTTATTTTAAAACAACTTCAACGACCTGTAAACTTGAGATTGAGAATACTCCCAACAACCTTCTAAAATCAATGGACGATATCGATTCAACGTCATCTTTTATCAAGCATGCGACCCTCTCTCCAATTCAACTAATCAACATAGAAATATCTGTGTTAACATTTCCCTTTTACTCTGATTGAATCAAGAGTGTATTTTCTTTTGCAATGCCATTTTCTTAAGTCGCGTGCTCTCTCCACCTATTCCTCCTCTATGATCCGTTGGCGATGCCACCAGATTTAGCGAAGTGTAACGACCAATTACGTTACTTTGGGACACATTTTGCACATCACAATCCCCATGAGCAGGGGCGTAGCCAGAAATTTTTCATGGGGGAGGGGGGGGGTTACGACTACTACAACTCATATATATGTATACGTGTGTTTGATAATGCAATGAAGAATATACATTTTGTATGGCAAAAAATTCCTCATGGGGGGTATGACCCCCCTAACCCTCCCCCTTGACTACGCCCCTGCCCATGAGACATACCAGTAATTTGATCGACAGAGCCATTCATGTCAAGCTTCTTCAGAAACCATTATTCTCAGCTATAAAGGGAGTCTGACTTCCAGCTACTACTAGCATCCATATTACATGAAGTTGTACTTAACCAAGCTCTTAAATAAATGGAAACGACTACCATCTCTTCACAATGCCAAATGGAATTAGCGTGCTATATATGCTCTTATTTCGTACTTCCTTGTTGCTATATGGAGAATATCACTAGAAATACCTCGTGCTTTCAACGCCACAACATGACAGGAAGCCTGGTTTTTCAACCAAATTTACAATGAAGAGATTCACCAGAAACTGATGGATGATATTTCTAAATTAAATTGCCCATCAGTCAGAAAGTGCTTTGTCATTCACTGGAATGTTGATAAATTCGTCATATACCACGCACAAATATTTGTACCGAACGAGGATGAAAGAAAAAGAACTATATCAGAAATGAAAAAAAAAAAAGATAAATATTTAAACCTGAAATTCATTTTAACAATAAATATTGACTCAAGTTTGAAACTTTCATTGTCATTGGTGCGGAACATTTTTTATGAATTGCACGAAATAATTGTTATTTTCTAAATCTGTATTAAAAAGTTCATTAATTTCCACTACATGCTAAAAATATTTATATTTTTTATGTCATAACCTTTGTCCATCTTAATTAATTATTTAGTTGCAACTACACTATGGATACACAAATTATAAACATGGTTCTTTAAATTATGTACGAATTGTTATTAGTTCAAATCTATATTCTCTTCGTTAAGTACTGAATTTTAAAAGAATTATCATTTCGTTTATTCCTTTATAGTATTAAAGTGCCCCCCGCTGGCGTCAGAAAGTACACACTTAATAGTGAGCACACGCAATCGCACTTTTGGAACTCGAGTCGTCTTTTCGTGTCCTACAGGATTTGAATTAGACGGCGCTCCATTTATCACTTGCCTTCCAGGAGCTAATTGGTCTGATGCAACTCCTACTTGCAGACGTAGGTATTTTTAAAAGTATTATTTGTGATTATTTAAATAAAATTATCTTTCTTCACCAGCACCCAATAAAGCAGTAACATGAAGACAGCAATACTTTCAATGATCTAAATTTTAACCCGAAATTTAGACCATAAATCTGTGTTGTGTGTGACAGTCCAAAAACTGGTTTTCTCGATTTTAAAACACATTTGGTGCTAGTCCTCTGGAATTAAGTATCATGTTCTCTGAAAGCGGTTTTAGAAAAGTGAAGATAGACAATTTCGTTTTCATCGCGGTCCCTCTTGATGAAGGAAAAACAAACAAAGTTACGAGTGCATAAGAATAGAAGATAAATTATGAGGAAGAGGAGGATGAAGACTTTCATGAGATTGATATGATTTTCAACATTAATTTACTTAACAATGATCAATAGATCGAAACACGACAGACATGCTGCAATTGCTACAGCTATTGCGATAAAACTTAAATTGTATTAAGTTAAATCCAATAATTAAAGATATTTTCCACACATTCTAATTCAGAAATCTGAGGCATACATAGATCTTTAAGTTGATAATACTAAGATTGGTAACCTTTTCAGATGAAAAACCACAGCAAGTCATCGGTGTCAACAATGCCTTGCCTGGATGCTGAAACCTGAACTACAATGGCTTGTATTTGTGCACCGCGCATTCATACCAACAATCAAGTTGCAAAACATCGTACTAGCCCGAATATAACGGAATATTTTTGACTGATCATTTCCCTTTAACCCTTTGAGGCGCAACCCTTTTCCAATGCTGAAAAAAGGGCAGTCGTTGCCATCGCTCGACTTAACTACCAGCAAGATGGCGGACGATCGAAACGTTCATCGCGTGCCACAGATCTAGAGACCCTTTTTTGACGACAGCTGGCAGATCTGTGGCACGCGATGAACGTTTCGATCGTCCGCCATCTTGCTGGTAGTTAAGTCGAGCGATGGCAGTACAGCCAGCTGTCGTCAAAAAAGGGTCTCTAGATCTGTGGCACGCGATGAACGTTTCGATCGTCCGCCATCTTGCTGGTAGTTAAGTCGAGCGATGGCAACGGCTGCCCTTTTTTCAGCATTGGGAAAGGGTTGCGCCTCAAAGGGTTAACCGACTTCCAAAAAGGATGCGGTGCAGTATTAGACGCGTGTCTTTTTTTGTTTAGGTAATTATATGTCAATTGTGATTATCCGTCATTGTTAATGCCAATACATATGATCTAACATGTAAATGAGGCTATTGCCTTGATATTTCTCTGTAGTTAAGCGTTCTTTTAAGTCCCACGAACACGATCACTGTAACAAGGCATAGGTTTCAGGCCAAATTATGATTTTTTTCTTTTACTAGGGGCCAAGGCCCCCAGACTCGCTACGCTCGCTTTTCATATGAGGGATTCGGCCCCTAATCGGGCTTATTCGTAAAAAAGACATAATTTCAACAGAGAAAACCCGAAGATTGGATCAGATAGAATGTTACTGAGCTAAGCTACACATTGCTTAGTTCTTGCATCTTCATTGGTACATAAAAATTTAAACTTCACACTACAGTAGACCCCCTAACCCTCATAACACAGAAGATATTTTGTTATGGGAATCCGTGTTGTACGGGTCCTGAGCTATACTCCACCTGGAGTGCGGACTCCGCTTATAATCGCTGGAAAAATTATTTGTACCCCTCAGAAACACAATGATATTTAATGTTGCCATTCAAAGGTTATACTAATTAGGAGCTAAAGCGTAATAAAATAAGAACATATGTTTCAGCTGTATTTTTAATAATGTAAAACCTATTAGACACCTTGCGAATTTGCCACCCATGGCGATTTTTCATTATTTGGCGACTTGCGTACATGTAAAGTTAATAAAAGCTACGGAACAGATAGAATAGCCTGCCACCAATGGCGACTTTTCATTATTTGGCGATTTACACATACTCACAACCTATATTTACTGTTCATTTAAGGTTACCGGAAAACCGTTATCCATACTTTCATTTACATAATCGTTTGCAGATTGGCGTACTTAACACCACGAATTATACCATCTCGTCGCGCTAGCAAATATCCAAAGTGTACTAGAACTGCTATAATGGCATAGTTAACGCCAAATATTTCTACTTTGTGTAACACATTTTGAGTTACTTATTTCATATAGCTTTTATTTTGGCGTAAAATGGGCGTAATTCTAACTCATGTTTGTAAATTTCACGCGATTCTAGATACTTGGAAACGCTTTGTTGCAAAGGAATGAATGATTTTATGCCAAATCTGGCAGCCATTCTGTTTATTTTTTCAGTTTTTTATTAATATCTTCTAAAATAATTCGATTTTCGAAATTTAACTTAGCTCATCAGGTTCCTCGGAATTTTTCGAATCTGTGGGCACCTTAGTTGAAACTTAAATCCCCACGGTTTAGGAGGAAATAGGCCAACAAGCTTTGACAGCGCCAGCGGCCTTTACTTTTTTTTAGAATAGAGAGATACCCAAATTAAATTTCATGCTGTTCTGGAAACTCGCGGAATCTTTTCGCAATCGAAAGATTTCGTTTTGTGTACACAGCTATTCTCATGTCCATGCAAACGATTTATTTGTGAAAAAAAAATGATAATAAACTGTGTAATCTGGAAAATCTCTTTTAAACGAATTTGAATCCCAATTGTATGACGTCATATTCACTTGAAAAGGGTAATTTTGTCACGCAAATGATATACTTTTTTAACTCTCGGAAATAAAATGGTGCTGAAAATAGCGAAAAATCGCGTAAAAAGGAGGGAACGGGTAGATTTTCAGATTTTTAAAGAAGCGCAGATTGTTTTCTATATTTTTATACATGATCATGAAAATTTTCAAGCGGATCGTGCAAACGGTAAAGAAGTTATTAGGCTTTTTGTGTTAACTTTGTAAATTTCACGCGATTCTAGATACTTGGAAACGCTTTGTTGCAAAGGAATGAATGATTTTATTCCAAATCTGGCAACCATTCGGTTTATTTTTTCAGTTTTTTATTAATATCTTCTAAAATAATTCGATTTTCGAAATTTAAATCAGCTTAGCAGGTTCCTCGGAATTTTTCGAATCTGTAGGTACCTTAGTCGAAACTCAAATCCCTACGGTTTAGGAGGAGATAGGTCCAGAAGCTTTGACAGCGCCAGCGGCCTTTACTTTTTTTTAGAATAGAGAGATACTTGTGTCGTTCAATAACTTAAGAACCCTATGAGATTGTACTCGTCCGGTACAAATCCAGCTCCTAGATATAGATCCTGGTCTAATTTACTCCTTGCTAGAACATATATGTTAATTATTTATTGCAAAAAACTACTTTTCAGCAGATCCCCTGACTATCGCACGGGCACAACATTCAGATTGAGGCCAAAGATTGAGTTTTTAAAAAATACAAAAGAGCACAAGATATACAGGGTGTCCCAAAAAAGTGATAACGCGCTTTAATTATTTATCTATTAGAGATAAGTGGGCAATGTAAATTGAAGAAATGTTCAAAATAAGGTACGGAAAATGACTATGGTAAGAAAAAATTCATCTCGTAAATTTTCAAAAAGTTACACTTTTTAAGTTTGTATACAACTCCTGTATAAGAAATACCCGATGTGCCCTATATGCTAATGTTGTTGTGTTGTGGGGTTACGGCTAATTACCTACACGTGGGATCTAGGCCAAAGGGGGATCCTCCGTGGGGTTCTTTCTAAGAGACCCTAACCCTTATTTACGCTAAATTTCTTCGGAAATCCGGAAAACTCCGAACGGTTAGGTCGGCGGAAGCGACCTAGTTTGAAACCAGGAACCTTCCGTCTCCCAGTTTACAGCGCTATTCGCTCGGCCACTGGTGGGGCCATATGCTTATGAGGCGTTTTACAAAATTTGAGAGTGATATCCTAAAAAGTATCAGAGACATAAAGAAAAATATATGGTGACTCAAACCATTTTTCAATAGTTCTCAAAGGAAAAAAATCACGTCGGATGATCACGTTTCAGGGGTCGTGCAGAAATTACTCAAGAAAATTATTTTTTGTGCACTCTAACTTTCATATTCAAATTCATGAATAGTCCCTGGTCATCTATGTTTAAAGATATTTCGCAAGCGTTTTATGGTGAAAGGCTTAAATTTTGTACAACACCATATAAGGGTATGGAGCACATTTTACTAATGGAAATTATTTTGTACGGAGGTTGTATAAAAATTTAAAAAGTGTAACTTTTAAAAAATGAGTGAGAGGAAAATTTTCTTAATATAGTCTTTTTTCCAACCTTATTTTTAACATTTTTAACATTTTTAACAATTTTTAACATTTATACAGTGCTTACTTATCTTTAATGGATAAAGAATTAAAGTGTGTTACCACCTTTCGGGGCACACTATATCGGATGCATAGAGGTAGAAAATTTAAAAAGTGTAACTTTTAAAAAATGAGTGAGAGGAAAATTTTCTTAATGTAGTCTTTTTTCCAACCTTATTTTTAACATTTATACAGTGCTTACTTATGTCTAATGGATAAAGAATTAAAGTGTGTTACCACCTTTCGGGGCACACTATATCGGATGCATAGAGGTAGAAAATTTAAAAAGTGCTCTGGACACAAAAATGTTATAGTCAAACCCTGCTTTTCATACAGAAAATAGTAAATATTTCATATTTCAGTCGAGAGTCACTTTATCTTCTAATTCCCAAAGCAAACTGAGACACAACTTGTTCGCTTACCCAACAGTGGGTATTGTATAGGTGATAGGACTAATCAACTCTGGGCCAGAACACTAGAGATGACGTGACTGCTTATTCTCGTCTCATTTGAAGAACTGAGTGGATGAACATGACAAGGGATGAGATCATCAGTAATAAATTTATTCGAATGACTTTTTTTTTTCAAATTATACATAACATCTTCTACTGAAAACCACTTTATAATAAAAATTGGCAAAACCAATGAACGTCCAGTATTTAATGCAGTCCTTAACATGTACTTCCATCCAGTAATCTCTAATTTTTTTTTTTCTTTTTAAATGTCATCAAGACTTCAAGATTTATCTAGAATTTTATCACAATACGCGTACTTAATTCTTTCGTATTATTTAAGCGATAAGATGCCCACCTCCAGTAGCACCCATCAATGGAAGAGTAGTGGATACTGGACGTCATCTGGCAGGCGATTTCGTACAATATACATGCAATGCTGGAAATGTTGTCGTAGGCGAACCAGTTGCAGTATGTACCGACCATGGGGCATGGTCTCATCCAACTCCAACATGTAAGTATAGAAATCATTTTTTGCAACTGGATGATTTTTGACGTTTGTAGAAGCGTGAGGAGAGCTGTATTTCTTAAGAGGTCTCAATATCCTATTCTTGTAATAAATTTCTCGTAGAAGGAATTGAATTATATGTAGGGAGGACTTATCTATGCCCTAGTTTACTTTTGTTACGGCAATTATATAAGGAAATCAAATTAACAATTAAGAGGAATTCGTTTAGAAGTTTAAAAAATCTCATCCATTTCAATATAAGTATGAAGGGTGTTCCATCAAGTCCTTTTAAATTCTGCACAGCCAGATTCCTCGACTGAAGTACATTTAAAATGTCCAAAGAAATGTACCTCTATGTCCTATAGTTTTAGAGAAAAATGAGAGGGGAAAATATGACGCCATTTCTGGTCTACGAAAAAAAAAAAAAAAAAAAGAAAGAAAAACTGCGTTCGGAACATGAATATCGGTATTTGCATGTTAACATGGATGTTCAAAATTTCTACCGTGCATACCGAGGCATGCATGTGCACGCCATGGTATGACTGACTGCCCACGCTGCTGCAACGGAAAATCTGCAATAATTTATAAACGAGGGCTTGACTTCTTTCTGTAGTGCGCACAGCACATGCATACCCATTTTTTTAATATCATCTACAAACATACGTGAATACTAATGTTCATGCTTCCAAGTTCCAATAACGGTTTTTTTTTTCTTTGCACCGAATATGACTATATCAATCATGTGACGTAATACTTTTCTTCCGCAATTTTCGCGAAAAGTTTTGGTCGAAGAGGAACTGCGAAAGCATTCTCAATACATCGGAATCGAAACGATTCCATAAACGGAGAACAGGAGGGATTCCTTTCATATCCTATTTTTGCATTCTTTGCGAGTGCATTTGATCTTCTTGAGTCGGAATATTGACCGAATTCCAATTTGCTGGGAATGTTTCTCCGCACCCATTTTTCCCCCTTTATGAGCATTTTTTTTTCTTTTTTTTTTTATGTAGGAAGAAGTCTGGCTGTGCAGAGTCTGGGTGGTCTTGATCGGATACTTTTAAACCATTAGGAAAGCAAATTAACAGCCATTTGAATGTTCATTTAAAATTTTTAAGACAGCAGTTTAGAAATCTCGTAAATGTTTCTCATTTATCTGTAGCATCTATAGATTTAAAAATCTCATCCAACTTCAACTAAATATTAGAAACCATTAAAGCTGATGCACACTTTCTGCATCTCAGTGTAAAACAACACAATGCGCCATCGTGAACGCCTCCTAAACAGACTCCGTCCTTTCTTTTGTGTCGGAGACCACAAATTGATGGATGATCTGCAATATCTTTTATTGGTAGACATACCAAGTCGTAACACGGAAAATGTCTCCTTGACCGCAGCTTTCTGTGTCTATCACAGGATCTGTAAATGGGCCATTAAAAAACAAGTTAACAACCATTTAGAAGATTATATCAATCATTATTATGAAAATGCTCAGCATTATTTTTCTTCCTTAAACAGGCAAAGCAGCATGTGAATTCCCGGGAGAACCTTCAAACGGTCGTGTAATTCCGACTAAATTCCATTACGGAATAGGAGAAGTGGTTGTGGTGAAATGCCAACCTGGTTACAGAGTTCTCGGTTACCAACGTCTTCGGTGTACTGGATCCGGCCACTGGAGTACTCCCTTGCCACACTGCAGACCGTATTTGGCGCAGCAAACATAGCTTGAAGAAACAAAGTGGGGGGGGGGGGGGGGGGAAGGAAAAAAGAGAGAGAGATGAATGACGATTGAAGATCGGCATTCAGAATACAAATTATTTTAAAAGATCATAATATTGTTTTACAGTGGAGCATTGTTTATACGTATCTCGTGATTTCGCAGAGGGAAGCAAGTGAAGGAAGTACAAATATAATTCAAGGATTAAGTATACTCTTAAGCGGACAATCAAAGGGAGTAAAATGGTAGCCTAAGAATCTAATCTCTGGAGGATTAAGCAATCATAGTCAAATTATCGTCCAGAAAAGCAAAAGGAATTTACATTTTGATAAAGTCAATACCGACTTTTCCCAAATATCCCCTTTAGGAATAATTTTCTCAAAATATTTTTTGTTAAATGGAATCACAAATTCTTGGTTGCACAGTCAAGAGTTGAAAATATATTCACATCTCAAGAGATTGAAGTTTTTCAATGTAATTTCACTCTCTAAAGCAGTGGTTCCCAACTGAACTTAACTCGCGGACCACTTAAAAGAATTCTCGGAAGGGGGGGGGGGGGGGGGGGTTGAAGAGGATAAACAGAATAAATACAGAACGTATGCATAAAGTGTAATGAAAAATTCAAAAAAGATTCTTGAATAAAATTAGAAGGTTGAAGAGGATAAACAGAATAAATACAGAACGTATGCATAAAGTGTAATGATAAAATGAAAAATTAAAAAAAGATTCTTGAATAAAATTAGAAATGCAAACATTATTTTTTAAAATGAATTTTAAGTGTTTAGCGTTCTATTTCTGCCTTAATGTAACTTATTAGCACGTGTTTCTTTTGCTAGTTGTAGGACTCTTTATCTTTCCCTAATTTTCCAAGGATTATGAAACAAAAGGGTTTTTAATTCTCTAAAAATGACCGTAAACAATAATGTTTTTTACCATTTTACCTCATGATGTTGTAATCATCAATCAACTAATCCTAACTAATAATAACTCCTAGCTAATAATATTATAAACGCGAAAGTGAGTTTGTGTGTTTGTTTGTTACGCTTTCAAGCCTAAACCACTGAATCGATTATAATGAATTTCGGTATAGAGATAGATGGAACCCTGGAGACGGCTACTGGCTACTTAGAATTTTAGATTTTAAATTACTTTTTTAAGTTATTAATTAAAAACCGTTTTTACGTTGCCATGCTTAGCGAGTTTCGCCCGTATAAAATGATTAATGTTTTGAGCTAACAGAAATGCTATTACTTTAATGAAGAATCGCGTGCATTTGAAAAGCATGAAATACCACGGAAATTATGCCAGTTTTACGCCAAATCTATCTATCTATAATAATAAAAATGAATGTTCTCCAGACAAATCTACAGCACACAGAGCTTTGAAAATTTGAACATATAAGCCCATGACTTTGGTAATGCGCACCTGAGGCTCAGAATTATGAAATTTTAATTACTTTTTTAACTATTAATTAAAAACTGTTTTTAGGTGGTCATGCTTGGCGAGTTTCGTCCACACAAAACGATTTATGCTTTTGAAATAAAGCAGAAATTCTATTGGCAGAATCGCGTGCGTTTGAAAAACATGAAATGGCATGGAAATTACGTTAGTGTTGTTTTACGTCACTTAAGGCCAAATCCCCTTGACTCGTTACGCTCGCTTTTCGTATAAGGCATTCGGCCCCTAATAAGGCTTATTCGTAAGAAAGGCATAATTCAGCAGTTTTCAACCTTTTTAACGTCGCCCCCCCCCCAACAAAGGCTAACTTACAGTGGCGCCCCACCCCCTCACATTTTTCAGCAAGCATTCTGTTTTTTAATCTTTAAAAATGAACATTTAGTCAAATTTTCTACAAAATAATGTTATCAGTAAAGTTTGAATGAACATTTTAAGCGAAAATAGATATGGTTTTGAGTAAAAATGAGAATAAATAAGATGATTTTTTAAGAAACATGCATCACTAGTTGCTCTTTGGTTTTTCTCGCCCCGCCCCCCTGTAAACGCTCTGCGCTCCCCTTGGGGGTCGCGCCCCACAGGTTGGGAAACGCTGGCATAATTGAGAAAACCCAAAGATTGGATCTGGCAGAATGTTACCGAGCTACACATACTTTGGTTCTTGCATGTTCCTTAGAACAACTTCACACTATTTTTAATTGAGCAAAACCTATGGAACACCTTACGTATTTGCCATCCATGGTGATTTTTCATAATTTGGCGACTTACGTATGCTTATAGTTAATACTTATTTCTAAGAAAGCAGTGCTTCATGTGTTTTCTTAATAAAAACTATACGGAACAGCTATTATATCTTGCTACTAATGGCGACTTTTCATTATTTGGCGATTTACACATGGTCATAACCGATAATTACTACTCATGTAAGGTTACCGGGAAAATCGTAATCCATATATTCATATGCGTAATCCTTTGCAGATTGGCTTATTTAGCACCGTGAAATATGTCATCTCGCCGTGCGGGCAAATATCCAAGCTTTACTTGTTATAATGGCATAGTTAAAGCCGCCAAATATTTCTACGAGTGGAAAATACCCAAGCTGAACTTAACCAGCATTACTATAAAATGCATTTGAATTATTTTTCATTTTCAAAATACTGGGTACTAACATTTTGGAACACACGCAGTATTTAGATTCACCCTGCTTGAGATAGCGTTTTTCCAGATCTTACCTGATGCCAAAATGGCGCTTTTTAAATCAGTTACAATTATTATTAGAAAAAGTATTAGAAAAACGAATTGGCGTCAATTTAAACTCCTGTTATCTAAGAGAACTTACTATTTGAAAATTGTGAACTTTGTGTAACACACTTTGACTTATTTATTTCACTTACTTTTTAATTTGGCATACAAATGGTGTAATTCTACTTCATGTTTGTTAATTTCCCAGAGGAATTGCTTTGTTGCAAAGGCATGAATGATTTTATGCAGGCGAAAGTTACCAAGCCTCTCAACCATTATGCTTATTTTTTCAGTTTTTTATTAATCTAAAATAATTGGAATTTCAAAATTTAAATCAGCTTACCTGAGTATTACTGTTTGTTTGTTTGTGGATTAAGGTCGATTGACTGCACTAGGGTCCTAGGTCTATACGGGGAATGCCCTCTGTGGGGGACTTTCTAAGGGATCCTAGCCAGTATTTACGCTAGGTTTCGGAGAAAACCACGTAAAACTCCGAACGGCTAGGTCGATAGGCGCGACCGGGGTTTGAACCTGGCACCTCCCCGCCTTCCAGTTCCGAGAGCAGAACCTCTCAGCCACTAGCAGGGCCCTGAGTATTATAGGCTACCTTTTATGCCTATATCACAAATAGTTCTTTTACAGGGATACTCACTCAGGAAGAATTACATTACGCTCTATGTGTATCTCTGTAACTACTGAACCGATTCCAAAACCTTTTCCAGTGATAGAAAGCTACACTATTCCTGAGTATTATAGGCTAAAATTCATGCATATAGCATAAATATTTCTTTCACAGGAACACTCAAAATAATTCTAATTCATTATGCTCTATGTATCTTTGTAAACTACAGAACCGATTCTAAAACGGGACTAATAGAAAACTGCACTATTCCTGATTAACATTGGCTAAAATTCATGAATGTAGTATAAATATTTCTTTTACAAGAACACTCAAAATAGTTCACAATTTTGTCGTAACTGTCTCTATTCGCCAAATGCGTTAAAAAAACTAAATTTAGTAACTCTGCATACTCTCTTATTTTAAATGAAGTTTATTACCATGTATTATACTTCCTTTAAGATAAGTAAAAAGTAAATAATATTTAAATACAGTCACTTTTGTCAATAGTGCAAACATATTTGTTATTCACACAAGCTTCATTTCTCTCTGGACCTAATTCTAAAGCCGACGCGGCCAAAGTCGTGGGTAGCAGCTAGTATACAATAATTATTAAACACTCACTCACTCTGAGGACTTACTTAGAACTTGTTCGCGAACCACCAGTAGGAAACCACTGCTCTAAAGGCGACTATTTCCAGCAAATCGTAATCTCCCCAATGCCAGAAGTATCTGCAAACGGACTCGCAATGAGGCACCGCACTTATACAAAAAGCCTAATCTCATCACATCGTTCTAGATTCCGATTGTGACATCTCTATGATCAGAATATGCTTTTTGAAAACGTACGGGATTTCTTTGCGAGTGCATCCGCAGAAACTTTTCGTATCAGAAAGATTATGATTTGCTGAGGGGCTAGTCACGCTTTTCGTTGAAATTCCTTTAAATTGTTATTGAAATGCTATAATACAATACAAGGGTTTACAACTATTAATGTAATCCAGTGTTTGTCCGATACTACAATCCAGCTACTTTACAACCTCTAGCCAGATCCATTGGCTCAGCCAAGAAAGAAATCCCCCCCCTCTAAAAAAAAAAGTTGATTTTTAAATAAATACTTACAGAAGTGTATGAAATACAGTTAAATTCTATTACATCATTGAAAAAATCAGATAATTATTTATGACACTATAATGAGTTATGTTGATAGAGGGCTTGTGTTCTATGGGCAATTGGTACAGAATATTTTGATGTTATAAGAGAGCTATTAGTAATCAAGGTCACTATAATAGTATTTGCAGCCTTAGCTCCCCCTAAACTAAAATCCTGGGTGCACCACTGGTAAATTGTATCAAAATATCTTACTGCTACTGAATCAAAAACCCCCCTTCAAGAACTAGATGACACAAATCTCTATCAAACATCAGTCAGTGACATCAAGTGACAAAACGTGGTTTCTTGAATTTCCTTTAAAAACAAATGGAAGTTAAAAGAAAAATGTAAACATGCCACAGAAAAACGTAAACAAGTGGCTCATTTAATAGATTTTGTTTTAATTTTTTTCAGTCTTTTAATTGTGTATAGTTATTTATAATTAACATCAATAAGGAAATTTTTTAACCCTGTAAGATACTTTTAAGAAAAAATTAAATTCAAATATGTATATTTTTGCTCATAACTTTTACAATTTCTACAAAATGCTGCTTTACTGTATATACCAAACAGTGAATCCAAAAATACATAAAGAAAGAAAAAAAAACTAAAACTACCTTTTATGACCAGGTTATTAAATGTAATTTGCTTTCACCTTTCTATGCAGAATCCATGAGTTTAATAAAAGCACAGCAAGTGAAAGAAAATTCTAAAATAACACTTTTTAGATCTCATTTTATTTTAATATTGTCCTAAATGACTACAATAAATCTATGCCACCAATATGTTTATTATAATGTTTTACTACAAAATGATAATTTATGCTGATTTTCACTTTGTATTTTATCTAAAATAAAACTTTCCTGTGCTCTACAAATCATTGAAATATTTTTTCACTCTTCTGATCCTTGTGCTAAATGTCGCATGCTCAAAAAAAGGCAAGTTTTGTTTTGAAAGTTTTAAAGATTAGATATTCTTTCAGTAACTTAAAGTGCGGATGCTATGTTTAACTCTCTAAAAGTTTACAAACAATAGTGGGAGGTGTGCAACCCCAATCTATCATTCCCGAATTCATTGTTTTACCATATTGATCGTTTTATTTCTATGGTCCCTGCACAAATTGTATTTGAATAACGTTATAGAAACCCGCATGTCTCATTCGCTAAAAAGTGATTTTCCTGCATTCATCATAGTTAATTTTTTCTCCTTACCGAAATGAAATTAAACGTTAAGTGGATCCATATGGAAACAAACTATAATTTCTTCTTGGTTTATTGATAATCAGATGAAGACTGTTTGCATGTTGAAAAGGATATGTATAACCTGAAACTTAATGATATTTCCATTAATCAAGTATGGTGAGGCATGCGATATTCTAAACATGGAAGAAACGTGCAATGATACAAATTTTTTTTTTTTAAATGGTGAAGGAGTATAATGTTCATGACAACGAGGTTGAGCTTACACTAGTACAAAGTTTGTCTGATGTAATAACGGTATTTGAAACTCTATGAACTTTTTTTATACAAATATAAAATCACATAAAAAGACCAGAAAAATATTGTAAATCTTAAAAATTTACTGTTTAATTTCCAAAAGATGAAAAAGCCCACATAAAATTACGGATTTTTAAAAATAAAAATTTGTTGGTATAGAGTCATTGTGTGTACACATAAAGATTGCTTTCTTCGTATTTGAACTAGAACCCGCTACCCACATTTGTCGTTTTCCCCGCATTCATCATTTTTTCCAATGCACCCCATGAAAAACAATGAATCAAAGTTCTACTGTAGTAGGCATAGTAGAACTATCAGGTGAATAAAAGACTTAACGAGCTGTTATCTTATGGTCACAGAGAAAGCAACAGTCGCATGCTTCAGACTGCTGACAAAGCATGATTATTTAAACTATCATCTCTTCAGTATCAGCATAGCCGATTCACCAGAATGTACTCCAGCTGTCATATGTTGACGAGAATCGATCATCTGGATGTGGGCCCTGCACTAAGCGGTTTTATTTGTATAGTCGAAAAATACTGGGAGGTTCATATACTAATAGAATAAGACCTACTTTGTATGGCATTTGTTAAATAAATAAAATAAATTGTTACAGAGATGGCACAAATATCCTATTTCCTAAATTTAAAACACATTGCACAAATATCCTTAAGAAAATTAGAAGGGTTTTACTAGTATGTGCCAAATATGGCACTAGTGAAGTGAGGAGTTAAACAAGTGACATCTGCAGCTATTCAAATTGCACTTCTAACAAAACTTAAAACTGCAAGATTTATCATACCATGCAATTAAAAGTTATGTATATTCATATTTTATTTGATTTTTAAAAGACGTGTGAATGACAAAGATTAAAAACACATACCTGGAAAACAAAGCTTTTGTTCTGAATCACAAAATATTCAAACAGCAAAATGCAATTTGGCAGAAAAGAGAAATTTATACTTTAACATTGGGATGACAGAATATCCTTAAGACAAAGGTTAAATCATTTTTGGAGCCTTTTTTTTTTTCTTCGTGATTAATATTTTTTACATATTCAATGACAGAAAACAAATGAGATAGAAAGTCATTAATTGTTTTTAATTGCAATAATTAATTTTTGATGAATGAAAAAAAAAAACAATTTTTCGGGGTAGCTGAGAGCCAGAATTATAGTGCTAAATATCTCAAAAATGATTTTTTAAACATTCAGTTAAAGCATATCAAATTGGCTGAATCTGCAGATCTTTAAGAAATAAAATAACTGTAACAGGTTAGATGCTTGACAGATTCATCCTAAGTAAAAGAGCAAAAATATAGAGCTTTTTTCACTTCATATGCAAGGGAAAGTGTTGTTATGAGATTAATCCCCTGCAGCAGAATTCCTGTTTAGCGTGTTTTTTCCAAATTATTCTGAAGACACACAACAGATTCCATTTCTGTGGTTAGTACTGCTTTCCCATATTGACTCACTTTTAACACCCAACTGCAGCTTATTATTGCACAAGCTCATAATCAACACTAGATCTCAGAGGGACGTTTAAAGACCAATGTGGTGATGCTGTACTGGATATAGAAGTAAAATTTTCACTAGTGCATCTTTATTAGTGCTAAAAAGGGCTTTGAAAAAAAAAGAAGAAGAAGGATGATCTTGAAAAACTTGTACACTCCTAGTGTGGCGACAGTTTTAACATTTTAAAAATTATTGATTAAAAGAGAATCAGTTCTAAATACTATTTTCACATTTTAAAGCTGAAAAAGTGTGGTGTAAGAGTGTTTCAGTCAACAACAACAACCCCCCCCAAAAAAAAAGGGAAGAAGGAATGTATTGCAGTGTGAATTAAAGATCACTGTATTTCTGCACCTAAGCCACTCAGAGAGTTAAATCAAATGATGGAGTAAAACCTGTCTTTTTTAAAAATAGAATCACCAGGACTTGAAATATGTTTCTGGAGAGTAAAAATGAACTACAAAAAAACATGACTTTGTACTGGAATTACCTTATCAAATAATACACTTACTGAATAAGTGCAAGTTCACTGTGTTCATCGCACACAATAAAAATAATCTGTATTTATGCATTAAAGAAAATAATAAAAAACTGACTGACTGCAAAAAAGCTGCATACTTTAAAGTATCTCAAACTCATATTTTATTGCATAAGTCCAATAATAAGAACAATATGACTAGTGAACTTTTCCACTTCGTTAAGTGGAAAAGGAGATACTTAAAAGCATGCAATCTTTTATAGGCAGTCAGTTAAGCAGGTCACCACAGATGTGATCAGCTGTAATGATGTCTATTATATATATATATATATATATATATAAACAAGGAATCAATTATTCTTTTTATAATATCAAACATTTTGTATTAAATTTAGTAAAAACTAAAGAATTATTTTAAAATCTTTTAGAGGATACTTTAAAACAAACTAAAACAAAAGCTTACTTAAAAATTAGTATGAACTATTAATACATTAAATGGTTGAAATTTCTCTAACAATGCACTCCAAATCAATGGTAATTTTCCATACAAGGGCTTTTATTCAACTTCCATTTCTATGTTACAAAGTCGGGAGATTTAGCATGTTTTTTTTTCTTAAACAAACAGAAAATATTTTAGTTTAATACTGTTTTCTGCTCAACTAAAGTTGCATTTAAAGAAAGTTTAATTGTCTAATGATGGTATGAAGAGCATTTGCAGACTTGCCAATATGAGAAAATCAAAATGTGTAAAACAGCGCGTGAACAGAAATTTCGACACTTTTAGCTATACAATGCGTGAGCGTTATTTTTTACCTTTCACCATAGAATGCACGAGTATTATTTTTAATGCATTTTATATCACAATTATTTGTTTGAAGTATTAAATAAAGCTAAGAACAATAAAAGAAAATGAAGTTGTTGAATAAAAGGCAAATCAATTAAAACACCATTTTCCAGATTTCTGGTGACTAACAATTTATTCATTATAATCACTTAACTGGCTTGAAAAACTCTCACTTTGACTGTGCTGACTTTAAAGAAGCAGCAGTAGCTTTTTGGCTTTATTCAGAAAATCTGAAGCAAAAGTCTTCTCGAAGCAAGATTTTTTGCTGTCGGCTTTCATAATAAGAAGGCTTTCCAAAGTCTTATTAGACAAGTTGCACCTGAATTCATTTCTGTTTTTCCGAATAATACTGAAAACCCTCTCACATTCAGCATGGTCAGCTGCTGAAATAGGAGCATTGTGTTCGATCAAGAAAGATGTAAATAACAGTTCTGCATGAATGGCGTCCGACTGTCCCAAGGGCAGATAAAAGGGGGCAAGGGGGAGGGGGGCGATCACCCCAAGAAAAAAAGAAATTAATGTAACAGATCCAAAATTGCTTCCATAAAATGGATGTATATGTCAATCATCTAACTTACTGCCCCCACTCCCGAGAAACTTGCATTAATCTGCCACTGGACCGTCCGTCCTCTTTGAAAAATGTTTGTAGACTTTTGCTGCTGTTAGCACGTTTCATATTTTCACTGTGTTTTGACGGACTCACATGGCGAGAAATGTCATACTTTCCTCCATGAGAAATGCTGAAATCACTCCGGCACACGTTACAATAAGCAAATTTCGCTCCTCTGACATATGATACTATACATGCCCGTTCTTTGCTATAACTTTGTTTATAAGTTATACTGTTCTAGTGGCCATTACAGGTCCTTTATCGAAAATAATCCTCAGAAAATCAATCGAAGTATAGGGCTATAGCTTCTGACGTCACTGGTAGGCAAAACAAGGCAAACTAACCAATAGGCAGGCTTGTTCTACAGGATGGCTGGTAGGCAAAACTAGAACATAACCAATAGGCTTGCTCTATGTGATGTAGTGTTAGTAAACATGCTACAGCCCTATGCTCATACTACCGTCTACCACTGTCTACTAACCGCAAAGCGGGCGCGCGCTGATAACGAAGAACACCATGTGAGACGCACAAGTCACAGGAGAAAGACCTACTCCCTAGTAAACGATTCTCCCATTCGCTCTACTCTATGACGTCATGACTGGGTAAACCAATCAAGAAATACTCGGCGTCGCATCTGGAAAAAGATTTTTTTTCTTTGCCTCAGTGGCAACTAAGAAAAATATTTTGATGCGCATCGTATCAGCATGGATGTGCGATGTGGATCATGGTGCCGATGCTACCACTTAGATCCATATTGAAAAGGCAAAATGGCCCAAACATAGAACATCATTTCAATTTAAAACCTAATACATTTCTTTTTAATATCAATTTCAGTTTTAAAGAAATAAACACAGGTTAGGAAGAAAATATCCGGAAATGCGTAAAAAAAAGCACTGTATGCATAAAAGCGTAAACAACAGTCGAAATACATAAATTTTATGCATAAAGCGTAAAAGTTGCAAGTCTGCATTTGTATACCAGTTTGTAAATTCTTCCTTCATCAATCATAATTCTAAATTGAAACATGCTGTGTGAAACAACTTATTGTGTTGTAGATGTAATAAAAACAAACACTGTGTTAACTTTGTAGATATGTTTATATTAAAGGCTGTTTGGAAAATGCATTTTTCATGTTTTTATGATTTTGTCTAGTTATTATTATTTTTGTACACAACCATGCAGAACAGGATCACCCATAAAAATATACACCTGATGATACAAATGAAGTTATGCCTGCAACACCTACATATAAGCAACGATAGATTTATGACACAATCATGAATGAATTTAGCACATGAACTACAGTTAACTACATGAAGTACATTTAATACGAAAATGTTCAACATGGAAAATCGGTTAACAACAAATGATATAATAATCCAGACAGTAACTATGCGATTTATTACAAATTTTTTAACACTTTTTTTTTTTTTTTTTTTAACATGAAAAAATATTTAGGTCCCCTCAATTTCATGTTAAAGGTTTTCTGCTGTATTCATAATATTAGTGCAGTATAAATTATAAAAAATATTACCAAAATGAATACACAGAACCATAAAAAATTGGTGTACGATTGTTTTTACTTATTTTTAAAAAATTTTGTTAAAAAAACTGCTATTCTCTAGTAGAGAATATTCTTTTGAATATGGATTAGTGAGATGGGGCAATTTTAAGTTTTAATGTATTTGCTTCCATTGGGGCAAGGGTGCAAATTCCCCTCCAGTGCTCAGTCACTTTTAAATAGTTATTATTCAGAGCACAGTGGGGCATTATAGAACCAATGGATGGAAATAACAATCTCCAATAAAGAATTTTTTTTTTTTTTTTTTTTTTTTTTTTGTATTTATGCAATGATTCAAGAAACATTAAATTGGATAAAGGTTTAAATATAGTTATGATTCATCATTAACAAAAATGTGTGATTAATTAATCAAGACACCATATTATCAGTAAAAATATGTACAGAATATCACAGATGACCACTTACACTTCATTGTAAGTTTATTTTCAAAATGAGAATTTGCACATAATTTTGTAATGAAAAACTGTTTGTTTATATTTTAAAAGAAAATGTACTGTGAATTACTGAAAATATTAGTAAATTTCACTCATCAAAATTGTATAACTTTATTGCTTCTAATTAGGCAGATATTTACAAATATGAATGAATATACAACAAAATGTTTAGTAGTAGCATCCTTGCCACAGTCATATTCTTCCCATTTTTAAAACAAAGAGCATGTACTTTAAAATGAACTGCTTATCAAATTTGAAGACAAATGCACAGATATACATTTTTTTTTTTTTTTTTTTTTTAAATGCTGGTTAGATTACATGTTAAACTTATGTAAAGAAAGTTTTAAAATATTCATAAAAAGCATATGTTACACATATATCAGAAAGTAAAGTAAAAACATATAAAGTAAAATTTAATCCTATATTACATTCAGAAAAGAGAAATAGAAATTTACTATGAAGACTTCTTTTTAAATAATTTGAAACAAAGGCGTTTCAAAATCTAATTAAATTGCAATTTTATGGTAGCATGGTAAATTAACAGCACACACACAGTCTGCATAAAGGGTATTAAAGAAAGAGAACAGCCAATGAACTAACAATGAAACAATTACTAATAAAAGGTCAATAGGAACATATGATTCATCATTAGAATGTATTAAAAAACTGCTATTTTATTCCTAACCTAATAAAAAAGTTTAATTATAAAAGTTGATATGTAACAGTGCAGTAATAATTTATGTAATGCTTAAATATTTAAAATAATATAATTAACATTAGTTTTGTTTCAATATAGATTATTTAATGCACAAATCAAAGTCTAAAATAACATATATGTAAAGGGAAATTTCATGTTTGAAAAATAAATAAAAATAGTTACAGTGATCTCTCATTTATATTTGCTCTCTTTTATTTACATTTTTCACTTAGGTTTGTTTTTCCAACTGTCCTGGCCAAGGAAATAGGAAAACAATAATAATTCTCATTCATTTTTGCACTGTACTAATGGCTTACGTGTGTTGCAAAATAAATGGTCTCAAACAAAAGTTGATTTTTCAACTAGACAGGTGTTGCTTATCGCAAGAATTTTAGCCTTTTTATTAATTTTCAATCATTTGTGAGAAAGCCACAATTAGATTAAAACAAAATTTGGGTATGCAACCATGTACATTTTCTTTGTGTTGATCAAAAGTAGTACTCCTAGTAGCACAATTAGTCCAAAAGACATTTAAAACATGTTTTTTAATGTCATAAAACGTGTTTCCAACATAATTTGAACGTTTTTTAAACTAGTTGTGCTACTAGGGGCATAAATTAAGTAAAAATAGTGCAAGAATTCTATGCATTTTGAAATTTGCCTTATTTACATTTCACACATATGCAGATTTCACTTAGGTATGCAGACTCTCTAGCTGTCCCCTGCATTCGCGCATAAGTGAGAGATCACTGTATTCTACTTTAAGCAGCCTTGAATTAAATTAAAGTGAAGTCTAACATATTTTAACACACATATCGAAGCATAAAGAACATGTATGTATGAGACGAATTAATTTACCTTTCTGTTTAGTTTGTTTTAGAATAGTTTCAAAATCTATTTTCTTAAATAAGCAAATCAAAGAACAAAATAATTTGCATAAAAAGTTCATTTATGAAGTACTCTCAAGTTTTTTTAGCTCTTCCTCTAATTCTGTTTTTTTATCAGACAGCTCTTGATACTTCTTCTGCAGCATGCTTTCTCTTTCAACTTGTCTGTTTACATCATCAGTTAAAGACTGAAAATAAAGAGAAAATTAAATACCCCAAAATGCATGAGCAACAAATATAGATGAAAAATACAAATACTATAAGTATATTTATATTTCATATTAAATAAGGTTAATGTACACTTTTAGAAACAAAAAGAAAAACTCAGTAATCTGTTTTTAAAGTCAAACAAATAGGGCTATTTTGACAGCACATGAAGAAAAGCATATGCAAAGCATCATCCCTTTTAAAACTGCGTTATGGCCACTTTATACATTTTTCAACTTGGTTCTTTTCATAATAGGGAAAGAATGTTTTAAGAATTATAAATTAACTTTGAACTTTAAAGAATAAAAACTGCACTTTACAGTTTGGTTGATTGGTTCATATACTGTACCCAAAACTACTGAAAACAAGTATTTGTCAGTGTCACTGATACAAAATTTTTTCTTTATAAAAACTAGAAGACAATAATACAACTGATAAAAAATAAGCTAAAGATGCTTGGTATTTTGAGAATGCAAGCATGATTTTAAAAATACAGTGAAATCTCGCTATAACGATACTTGATACAATGATAAATCCCTCGAAAACAATAATTTTATTGGGTCCCTTAAGTATTGCTGTATTGAGGTTTTACTGTAATAGCTAAATTTCAAAATTATAATATTACTTACTTCAACTCTTTTGGTGATGGCCAAACTTTCTAATTCCTGTAATGTTTTGAAAGTATTCAATTCTAAGTGGGTTTGTTCAACTTGTTCCACTAAATCTTGATGTTGTTTCATCAATGCCTGATTTCTAGACTAAAAGAATAATAAAGCATAAACTTTCCAGAAATCAAACATACAAGTTTAAATTTCATTGAGTTGGACTTATCAGAGACTATTGATAATTGTACAAATTAACATGTAACAAAAACAGATATGATAACTTTGGTAATTGGTTTCAGTAAAGGCATTGGACATTCTCAATAATCCTCATTAATGAATTCAGAAATTTTGTGTAATAAAATCAGTAATTCAGTAAATTTTCTATATGAATTCAGTCGCAAGATATGAAGATATTAACTTTAAATAAATTATAAAGAAATAAAAATAAGCATTTGAAAGGCCACCTTTGGGTCATTACTAGGCAAACAATACTTAATTTCCATAGCAGTTTCAGCACAGTTATGGCAATTAAAGCATGAACACACGGAAATATAGACAAGCATTTTCTAATAACTAAATTTTTGATATAATGCAAATAGAATGTAAAATAATTTTTTGAGTTTTAGTATAATCATATAAAAAAAAAAGAAAATCTTAAAATTTTAAAGGTAAAATGTTTTGTGAATTTGTAATATTGTATAAGTTTGCAGATTTCAAATCAAAACCTAAATATAAAAGTTAAATGAAAAAAAAAAGAGCAAGAAGAGACACTAAAACAAGATAAAATAAACAAAACAAAAAAAAAAACTCTATTAACTGTAAAAATTAATTACAATGCAAACAGAGGTTGAAATACAAATATAAATTAAATGATGTGTACATTCTTCCACAGTCTTAAATGAAAAATAAAAAACTATTTTACATGCTTACTGATATGTATAATAGCTCAAGCATGGCATTGATATTTAAAACACTTTTAAGAAAGAAATTCAAAGAACTGTAGGGGGAGGGGCAAGATGGTAATAATTGATCAGTTGGTACAGTGGTAGTAGTCATAGCATGATATATAGATGATACTAAACCAAGATGGTAGTAATTGGTCATGTCATTCACGAATAATCATTGAAAACATTTTTCTCCACATACTAAACACTGTCTTATGTTTTTGCATTGCGGAAGTCTCGTGTGCAAAAACTGCCCCTACCCCTGAAAAAATGCATGGAAAATAAAGCTTATCATCAATAGAAATAAATTATTTACATAGCTATACTCAGCAATTCCTGACTTTGCCACTTAATCACTCCTGGTATCATATATTTGATCTTATGGTTAGTGTATGGCATGTCAGTATCATGTGCTTTAAAAATATTTTTAAAGAAATAAATCACTATTTTGCTAAATGTTATAATATATTTTAAATTGTGACGACATATCACCAAAAAATGTGCTCGACACAAATGAACCTACTTCTTTTTAGTTTTGACAAGGAGATAAAACATATTTTATCATTTAAAAAAGGGTACAATTATCTTGCTTCAAAACTTGAAAGATACATACTTGATAACCACCCAATAAAATTCTTAGTTTCTTTTCAATCTTTGCTGCACGTTTAGCTTCTTTGGTCATCTGACTACGATTTTGCTAAAAATATGAAATTTCATAAGCATTAAAAACAATATCACACAAAAATTCAACTGAGCAATTTCATAATAAAATTATAAGTGAAAAGATATTTTTAAAAATTAATCAGCAGAAGTTGGGCAATTCTATTTTACTAGAGTTTTGACATGAAAAACTTAAAAGTGTGTGTGTGTTGGGGGGGGGGGGGGGGAAATAGATTATATTAAATAAAATGAAATAAAAGTCTTTAGAATGAGATAATAAAAAAGAGAGTTTAGTTAAAATAAACAGTGATATGGATAACTTAATTCTTAGGTTATCAAAAATAATTTCAGAAAATTAAGATTAATTCTGTAACCAGTTTACATCCACTTATTTTTATTAAATGAATTCATTTGCTCTCTTTTTTCCAAACTTAATAGACCAAAAAAAATACAGAATAGCATATCTATTTTAGAAGATGCAAAATGAATTCAAACACCATTTTACTGCATACATTTGTGTAGTTTTGATCATAAGCTCATATGATCAAAACTACACAGATGAAAGTTTATCAAAATACTTTTTTTTTTTCAGTTTAGTCATGCAATAATTCAATTTAAGTAATACAGAACAAAACTCTTGATGATTTAACAAAGCAAAAACAATTTTACTTAAATAATTGATATTTAGCATTATCTGGAACAAAGATAACATTTTCTCATTTCCCATAAAATAAACACAATTTTTTATGTTGTCCCTCCTAAAATCAACAATAAACAGCGATATACTGGCCTATAATATTCAACTCAGGAATATGACAGTGTGCAATATCATTTAATAAATAAAAATATGCTTATTCAAGAGCATTAATAAATATTTAAGACATACCTCAAGCCTCTTTTCAAGAGATTCTATCCTGTCTTTTTTGCTGACAATGTTAGCTCGTGTATACCTGTTTTGATTGGGTAAAAACAGCACTTGAGCCAGGCATTCCTCCCAAACCTGAGAGTATGCTTCAATACTTAGATCCCCATGGCCCATACCTTTTTTCACAACTTCCATTTCTTCTTTCAATAATTGACCAGCCTAAAAAAATTAAGTAAAGAATAAGAAGTTTGTGACCTGCTTTTGGAGAAAGGCTATAAGTTATATTTTAAGAGAACAAATTAGTTTGGAAGCAAAGAAAATCATTAATAAATCTTTCAATAAAAAAATCCAAAACACTACACAATATGCAAAAGGAATAAATTATTTATAGTAAAATAATATTAATACAGCAGAAATAGAAAGTAATATTATACAATTAAAAATCATTTCATTTAACAGATTTAAGAAAACTTTCACAATATCTATTTCTATCACATCCGAGAAAATAAACTTAAAAAAAAAGAGTTATTAAGGAGAATGAACTAATAAAACAAGAAGTACTTTGAAACCTTTACTAAGAATAAAATATTATAATAAAAATAAAAAAAGAATAAAAAATCTTTTCATTGAAGCTTTGCCACAGAGAAAACAGCTATTTATTTCTTCATCATTTCAGACATCCAGGAATCTGCATAAGTGAATTTTGCTTCACTCAATCAAATTTAATTGAATCTCTTTCAATAATTTATCACTTGAAGTCCTAATTTTGATGGTGTGTGTGAACTAGCTATACAAGTAGATACTGCCTTTATATATATATATATATTTTTTAATTTAAATGGAAGGAAGGCGAGTCCCAACCAGTTAAAGCATACCAACTTTGCACTATTGCTTATGGCACAACAAAAATGCCCCTTATCTAGCAACAACAAGAATATTGAAACAGCTGTTTGGTGAAGAAGAAGAATCATTTTCTGAAGCAGCAGCTGTTGGACGAGAAGAGTTTTACATAGATGATATCCTTACAGGATTTAATGATTTAGAAAGTGCAAAGATTTTGCGAGTTCAGTTACTAGAGCACAGAAAAAGGTATCTTCATAAACGGAGTTCAAATAATGTCCATCTCCTCCACAGTATTCCAAATAATGAAAATTATGCTTTCGATGACTCGAACCAAGTGAAATCTGTTAAGGCTTTAGGAGTGCTGTGGAACCCTCAAGAGGACTGTTTTACCTTTAAGGTAATAATTCAACAACAAAGGACATACACTAAAAGAACTGATATTTCGGACATTTCGAAGATCTTTGAGCCCTTAGGTTTGATTGGTCCAGTGGTGACGAGAGCTAAGGTGCTTATGCGAGGTCTCTGGCTCCTACATTTAAATTGGGATTCACCTCTATCAGAAGACGTTAAAGGAAAATGGTTGCACTTCCTGTCTCAGCTTAAGAGTATTGAAAAGCTTAGCATACCAAGATATTTTCCTAATGATGACACAGTATTATTTTATATGGATTTGCGGACACATCTAGCATAGCCTTTGGAGCTGGTATTTATATTCAGTGGAAGTAATCAAATGGAACAAGTTTTGTTTACCTTCTTTGCAGCAAATCAAGAGTTGCACCAATTAAGACGGTTTCAATTCCTCATCTTGAGCTCCTTGTGGCACATTTACTGCCGTATCTTACTTGAAAGGTAGTTAAAGCCTAGAATATCAAGAACTATGTGGCAGTGCTATGGACAGATTCAACTATCGTGCTTGCATGGTTTAAAAGGTCGCCTCATGAGTTGAAAACATTTGTCAGCAATCGAGTTTCGACGATTCAAGAATAGACAAAGACTATCAGTGGAGACATGTGCCTTCAGCTGACAATCCTGCCGATCTCGTTTCGCGGGGCCTTGCTCCTGACCATATGCTGACTCAAGACTTGTGGTGGAAAGGTCCAGCCTTTCTCTCAAACTTCACTGACTGGCAAGAAGATTGTAAATTAGAACCTGTCATAGACACTAGTGAATATATCCGTGAACTTAAACAGTCAATGAACATTAGCTTAACTTTTACAGTGGATGATCTAGCATTATCAGATCTTATTTCTGTTATTAATAATTATTTGAAATTAATAAGAATTATTAGTTTTCTTTATAGGTTCATTGGAAATTGTAGAAAAGGAAATCTAACAGGTCACATTTCCAGTATGGCACTGTCAAAGGCAGAACAGACAGTTCTGAGATGGGTCCAACAGGGCAGTTTTAATAAAGAGTATAATGTAATAAAAGAGGGGACACCTCTTCCAGGTAAAAGTTCTTTGAAGGCCTTAAATGCTTTAATTGGCGAGAACAGTTTGCTCAAAGTTGGTCGTCGACTTCAAAATTCAAGGGTTAGTTTTGATCAAAAACATCAAATTATTCTTCCAGCAAAAAATTAAAGTAACTTGTTTAATCTTAGAACTTTATCACAAAAAAATCTTCAATCCCTTTTGTACTACGCTCGACAAAAATTTTGGCCTATTAATGGAAGGAATTTGACTCAAAAAATTGATCATAATTGTGTCGTATATGCAAAAAAAACAGACCAGTCACTGCAGATAAGTTAATGGGAAACCCCCCTCCTGAAAGAGCTACAGCTATTCCTTCCTTTAAAAACAATGGGGTTGATTTTGCAGGCTCATTCTATATTAAATATAGAAACCAAAGAAAGGGAATTCTTCATAAGTTTACGTCTCAATTTTTGTTTGCATGACCACAAAGGCTATTCACATAGTGACCTCTCATCAGAGTCATTTATATCAACATTAAAAGCTTTTTAGACGAGGTAGATGCCACATTTTATTTACTGATAATACTACCAATTTTGTGGGAGCACACTCTGAACTAAAGCACCTTCATATTAGGCAAGTTGGAGTGTATAGGCTGATTAATTTTATTTTTTACCAACTATGCGAAAAATTCCAGAGCTGGGAATCGAACCCAGGACTGCCGCATAACGTGCGGGTGCTCTACCACTGAGCTACTCTGGGACGATTCCCAGATGAAATTTCTCGCATTAGAGCCGTTAGCATTTATCATCTTCATCTGCAAACCACAGATAGAACAGATGAAACAATTAATTCGCGACAACTCCATTACGCCGCGGATATTATACATTTTTAGAAAGTGATTCCATCAACCTTTCAAGTTATTAGGCAAGTTGGAGTGTATAGGCTGATTAATTTTATTTTTTACCAACTATGCGAAAAATTCCAGAGCTGGGAATCGAACCCAGGACTGCCGCATAACGTGCGGGTGCTCTACCACTGAGCTAACCCAGGACTGCCGCACGTTATGCATAGTTGGTAAAAAATAAAATTAATCAGCCTATACACTCCAACTTGCCTAATAACTTGAAAGGTTGATGGAATCACTTTCTAAAAATGTATAATATCCGCGGCATAATGGAGTTGTCGCGAATTAATTGTTTCATCTGTTCTATCTGTGGTTTGCAGAGGAGGATGATAAATGCCAACGGCTCTAGTGCGAGAAATTTCATCTGGGAATCGTCCCAGAGTAGCTCAGTGGTAGAGCACCCGCACGTTATGCGGCAGTCCTGGGTTCGATTCCCAGCTCTGGAATTTTTCGCATAGTTGGTAAAAAATAAAATTAATCAGCCTATACACTCCAACTTGCCTAATAACTTGAAAGGTTGATGGAATCACTTTCTAAAAATGCACCTTCATAATTTGATAAACCATCCTGATGTACTGTTAGGAAATTTCCTTGCGTCAGATGAAATCAATTGGAAGTTTATTCCTCCTGGAGTTCCAAATTTTGGCAGGCTCTGGGAAGCAGGCATTAAGTCACCTTTTAAGTCCACAGTCACCTTTTGCTGAAAATAGTAGCAAATAGTCACCGGTGGCAGCCCTGCAATTAGTATACTTCAAAGATATCTTCAAGGGATGAGAATATCACAGAAACAGAATTTCATCCTGCTTTCCATGACAAGCTCCACACACAGAAATGCAAAAATCATTCTGCAACATTTATGCATGCATGCACACACAAACATGTATGTGCAGTGGAACATTGTTAAGACAAACCGATATAGAAAAATTACAATTTACTTAATTTTGTGGACAATTTATTGTGAAAATCAGTCATTCAGAAAAAAAGGTAAGTTTTGAAGCACATAAAAAAATATATACATAAGGCCTGGATTCAGAGACCTTAAGAGTTACTGGTGCATGCAAGAAATAGAGACCCCTCCCTCATAAGTTTTCAAATAAGTCAATAATAAATAAAAACATGTTTTCTATGTCAAAACCAGCTACTTTATCTAAATTTAGAAATTCATATGCACCTTGGAGTTCTAAGATGATTAATTGGCAGGGAGTTATACTCTGTATAGATAAACTGAGTTTCAAATCGATCCTGATCAATCATACCTGTATATATTCAATGAATGTGCAAGTTAAATCTATAGGTTCATACATACTAAATTTTGCCAGATTTCAGCCAGGGAAGAAATTAATTGCAAAGCTCTATTAACAAGCAGTTAAGACTTTGGAAAATTGTCATGATACATAGAATAACTTTTCTTGATATTTTACCTGAGTTGACTTTATGGTAAATATATTTTTTAAATTTTTTATTTGGACACCAATTTAATGAATAAAATTATTGTTCCATTGAATTCGTTAAACTAGGATGCAATGGTATCTTTTAAAATGAAAGTGACTGAAACATACTTTTAATTAGAAACATTAGGCAAATGAAGAATAACTGTCAGGTATGGCAGTTTTGTACAAGGGATTGTGGATATACATTAAAATACAAAATTTAAGTTTTTGTAAGTCCCTCTTTTCTTATGACCCATACTTGGAAAAATATTGCTGTATATATAGACAGGAGAGAGATACACAGAGAGAAATTAACTTACATTCTCAACTTCATTTTCTTCATATTCTTGGTACGGATGTCGTTCCAGATATGATGCATGATGAGCTAGATTCTGACGAGTTGCCTGCTTCCCTTTCGTAGGAATAGATGTAATTGGAGGATTTTTCAATGCATCATGATGCAGCATCACCAGCATCTCTTGTTTAATGAGTTCTTCTGCTTTCTGAAGGTCTGTGAGAGGAGGGTCACAATGAGAAGGACGTAAAATATTTGAATTGACATCTGAAGGACGAGGGAGATCACGCTGAACTGCAGTTGACTGTTTTCTACGTTCTGCTTCCACTGAAAATAGATAGGATACTTACTATAACTACATTCTAGGATTCGGTGATGTATGGATAAATGGCAAAATTTTGATCAAACTGACAATAAAATTTCAATCATTTTTTAAAAAATAAATTACGGCAAATATCATGAACAGCACTAAAATGTCAGTCTCCTTATCACGATTCTATTGCATTACGAAATGAAAACATGAAACTATATTTGTATTCAGCTATGCTTAGTAATAATTGAATCATTCACTTCAGAAACTTGTTAGCCATCTACACATTTTTATTTTATTTTTTCACAAGGTGTTTTACTTATGGAATCAATAACTATAGAGTAAATGTATAATTTAGTGAAGATATAATTCAGTTGTCATGGTATCTCCTGGGTTATTATTCAAAGCAAATACTAAATTGATAATAAATCAGGAGCTCATCAACACCACAAAAGTCCAAGTTGCTGTTGATGGGCAATTTTTAAAGAACCTTTGTGTATGTATATATATATATATATATATATATATATGTTGGTATCATTACACATTATTTCCCAGGAAACAGACATTCATTTTTTCTATTTGATCATAATTTTGAAACAACAAAATAAATATACATTAAAAAAAAAAAGACAAGTGCATATGTTCAGCCATTAACCATGATGCAGGTATTTAAAGCCTTCATTATGGCTTTAAATACCTGGCATGAAATACCAGTCAAACAGAACATCTGATCCTTCACCAGATAACTTGATGATAAAATCAATGTCAAGTTTTGATGGCCTCAGTTTAATAATTAAAAAAAAAAAAAAAAAAAAAGACTGATGAAACATGGAGAGCTGTGACAAAAGATCAATAAGCCCCATTCAAAGTATTATCCTATAAAGAGTTTGAATTCAGCAGTACCAACAAAGAAAAAGGTGAAATCAAGCATTTCATCAATGGTTTTAAGTTCTCATTATCAGGGATGAGATTGTCAAAAAAGAAAAAAGTCTGAAAGAATGTGCGAACACCATTTGAGCAATAATACTTATGAATTTAAAGTTTAATAAATATTGTGATTGCTACTGATATTAAGTCTATCCTACTTATATACAATTTTGCCGATGAAAAATTAAAAAAATTCAGAAAATTTTTGAAAAATTAAAAACTTTTTTTTTTTTAAATTGAAAAAGTTTGAAAATCAGACAAAAGTCTGAAGAATCTCATCCCTGCATTATTCCGACTAAAGTTGAGAATGCAAAAATTGAAAGAGGAAAAGTGTTTGAACTTTAATTTAACCCTTAAAAAATCCATGGCTATAACAACACAATTTTCTGTTTTAAATTTAAAAAATAAACGAAATTAGTTACTTTTTAACCTGAACAAAACAATACCAAAGCACTCATGCATACATAAATATTTTATAATTGGTTTTAGATAGAGAGTATTCAGTAAAGAAAATTAGGCCATTGTTGTTTAAAAAATGAATTTTAAGCAATTTCATAAAATTGGAGGTCAAAACAAATAAATTTTATTGGAAAGATATAGTCCTGCCTTGTAAAAACATCGATGTGTTTCCAAATAAGCAATATAGATCCAAAATTATTTATATATTGGAATGGTTATTGCATTGTGTAAGAGAAAAAAATTAAACAGGTATGTGACTGGACAAGAAAAAAATTAGTTGAAACTTTTTCAGCATTTCATGAAATATATAAGAAGATTGTACAAGCATTTGAAAATTGTATATACAGTCAAACTTGGATAATTTGAAGTTGAAGGGCCCATAGATAAAGTTCAAAATATCCAGAAATTTGAATTACATATATTCTCTCAGAGATAAATAAAAATGATTTCTAGGGACTGAGCAAAAAAATTTGGACTATCCAGAATTTTGAATTAAACAAGATTGAATTATCAAGTTTTACTGCATATATATGTCATGCATAGGTGGCACAGGCAATTTTTACATCAAAGTTTTTCATTGCTTGCATCAAAGCCTAAAACTAATTTTTTAAAAAGTAAATTTGAGACATAAACATGTAGTTTTCCCCCTCTGGGTAAGAAATTGTTTTATTTATCAGGATTTTTCACTGTCAGTAGCTCTCAAACACAAACTGCATTTAATTATCAGAACTTTGTAAAAATATTAAATAAATAAATAAAAATGTGGGTTAGTTTTTAATCCCATTTCTTTGAAAGTTTAAATAAAGAAATGAAAAAGAAGAAATATTCATTTTCAAGAAGGATGGAAAGAAAGTGAAATTTAAATACTTGAACATAATATTAAGCATCATTTTTTCTGCCAATATAAAACATCATGAAAGAACGCTAACTATTTGAAATTAGCAGAAAAAAATAACATGCTTGATAAACCTTCATAGGCAAAAGCAGATCTCATAAGACTTAAAAGACAGTAATAAAATGCGTGCAGCTAAGTTCTCACTGTTTTTTTTTTTTTTTTTTTTAATGAAAATGCAATTTTATTGTGCAGAAATGGTTATAAATGACTGATTCAAAATATTGCCCATCGCTAGACACAATTTATTCCCATCGTTTGGGCAGAGCTCGAATACCTGTAGAAGTGTTCGTCATGGAAGGCTATCCACAAATCAAGCCAGTTTTTGATGTCTTCATATGCGGTGAACTGATGATCAGCCAGACCATGTGCCATCGAGCAAAACAGGTAATAATCAGACGGTGCAATGTCTGGGACAGCAGTTCTCAACCTTTTAACGTCGCGTTCCCCCTCAACAAAGGCTAACTTACGGCGGCGCCCCCCCTCTCACATTTTTCAGCATACATTCAGTTTTTAAATTTTTTAACAATGAACATTTAGTCGAATTTTCTACAAAATTATGCTATCAGTAAAGTTTGAATGAACATTTTAAGCAAAAATGGATAGATTTTTGAGTAAAAATGAGAATAAATAAGTTGACTTTAAAAAAAAAAAAAAAAAAAAACATCACTACTTCCTTTTTGGTTTTTCCAGCACCCCTCTGCAAATGCTCTGCGCCCCCCTAGGGGGGCATGCCCCACAGGTTGAGAAACGCTGGTCTGGGGAATATGGGGGGGGGGGGATGTCCCATTTGAGCATTGCCAAGTAGGTTTTTAGAGGTTTGGCAACGTGTGGCTGCATGTTGTCATGCAGAACAATTTGTCGTGCCCCTGCTCATATTGTGCGCATTTTTCGCACAGTGCTCAGCTCAATAGCATCAATTGAGTTCGATAGTGACTCCAGTGACCCCTTCGATAGTGACCCCAGTGATGGTTTCGTTCGGTTGCAACAGCTCATAATAAATGACACCGACGATCCCACCAAATAAACAGCATCACCTTCACTGCGTGAATATTCAGCTAGGGCGACGACATAAATGCATGACTGGGCAGCCCCCCATGGTTTTTTTTCTTTAGGTTGCTGTAATGAATCCATTTTTCATCACCCATCACAATGCAATGAAGAAGCCCCTTCAGAGTTTGTCGCTGGAGCAGTTGTTCACAGGCGAACAAACAACGCTCAACATCACGTGGCTTCAATCGACCAGAGCTGACTGCTGGAGCCATCTATTGACAAACAGTGGGAACATAGTTGCGCACCTTATAGCTAATTCATTTTACCTTGTTAGGGAAGTAGCTGTATCAATTAAAGTTATACCTGTCTCGCTACGTCGTTAATCTTTTGACATGTACCTTTAATATTGTTTACTTTCGTATTGGCAAGTTGCCGACTTGTTTCTGCCGCCTGTACGCACCTTCTGCTCTCATTGGCTGAAATGCATGGCGTCACGCTTGCGTCATGGCAAACGTTCGGTTCCCGCCGGTTTGGTGCGTTCGTTTTTCTCCTTGGTTCCTTTTAGCATTCATCTTTCATTTCTGAACACGGAGTATGTAAATTTTATATGTTTAAAAGGAAGATGTGACCGACGGTCTTCCGCCTTTTTTCTGATGTCTGTTGTTGCAAACAGTCGTGTGGACTGTCCTGTGAGGAGCAGTTGCTCTCCCTTTTTACTTATCAGTATTTTTTTTAATAAACAGCTTTTATCTAAGACTTGTCTGTTTAAATGTAGGAATTTCCACTGCCAATGCTTTCACTCTGCTAAATGTTAGATTGCAGAAGTGTTAGTTTTAAACCTGTAATGGGTAGTTCTTTAAAAACCCAATTCTGTAGTCTAACAGAAGTTGGGTTATGGGCCCAGCGTGCCCTTTAATTCTGTTCTGAGAAAAGGAGTGAGTGATGTGTCCTGGTGTTTTGATGGCTGCCGATGATTATCCTTGCCAACCTTCAACAATTGACCACCGATTCTACTGATGTTCAAGACGGCGGGCCTTTCCTGTGTCTCTACTGATGTTCCAGTGTTGAAGCCCTCTTTCTCTGAAGTATCCAAGCGGTTCCTCTTATGCCTGTCTGATTCTCCTGAAAGCAAGCTGACGTTTAAGATGGCGGGCCCTTCCTCCAAGTGCTGCTGTTCCAGTGACCGATGGTTCTCTCCAGATTAGTACCCAAGTGAAATTAGCCTTCCAGTTAACTTCCTGTTTGAATCTTTTACAAGTGTTTCAAGTTATTAGGGACATTTTTTGAACTCTGGGACATTGTTTTCAGTATGGAGTTTCAAGTCAAAATCGAAGCGTTGGGGCCGAATAATTATGACACGTGGTGTCGTAACGTCAAGGTCCTGTTGATGGACAAAGATGCTTGGGAAATTGTAAATGGCGGAGAAACGGCTCCAGTGGCAACTGAGAATAAAGCACTTGACCCAGCTGAGGTGAGATCTTTTAAATCCCGTAAAAACAAAGCATTTAGCATTATTTATTTAAATGTAAGTGATGATTATAAAAGTTTAATAAGTGATATAGATGATCCGAAAGTAGCATGGGATACTTTGAAAAATCATTTTAGACCTGACTCAAGGGCAAGAATTATCGGCTTAACCGACTTATTTTTTCAGTGTCGAATAGAACCTGTTGAGGATATTGGTCTTTTAGGAGCTTGTCTCCAAGGTATTGTAAAGCAATTGGAAGATGCCGGAAAAAAGCCTGACGAATGGCATCATGCCTTTCAGTTAATAAGAAAACTTCCCCCCAAATTTTTACCAATTGTACAAGCCATTTATCGCTGGGAAGACTCTGAGTTTAAACCATCTAAAATTTTGACTGAACTAATTGCTTAGGAGGCACAGTTAAAGCAAAGCTACTGCGATAACCAAATTGAAACTTACAATACCACTAAAAGTACATATACACATAATACAAATTTGCAGGGTAATTCAATGCAGAAGGAAAAACGTAAATGCTTTAGATGTGGGAAAGTTGGTCACTTAGTTGCTCAATGTTGAGTGAAACTGCCTCAAGCACGTAAATCCTTCAAAAATAAAAGTTTCAAACAGACAGGAAATCATCTTGTAGAGGTTAGTAACAATGTAGATAATTTTTCTTCCTGTAAAAAGGACTGAATCTTCGATACCGGAGCTAGTGCTCATTTTTCTTGTAACAAGGACATTTTCACTAAATTTGAACCTGTAAACGATACCTCTATGACAGTTGCTGTTGACGGAATTTCATTTCCGGTAGAGGGAAAGGGAGAAATACGATTTTCTGTTAACAAATCTTTTAAAGATATTGTTTTAAAAAATGTATTGTATTCTCCTAAACTTAAAAGAAATTTAATATCTGGCCGTGAACTAGACTCGGCAGGGTTCACATTTTTAGGGGGAAAGGGAAAAATAATTGTTAGAGATAATAACGGTAAAATTCAATTCACATCTTATTTAAAGAATGGACTTTATTTTATATACCCTAAGTATCCGCATCTAGAAAATAAACATGAAGCTTTGACAATTAAAAGTATCGATCCTAATACATGGCATAGAAAGTTTGCTCACATAAATTTTAAACAAATTGTTGAAACAAGTAGGAAAAATTGTGTAACAGGTTTACCGAAATTGACAAATGCAGAAATTTCATGCGAACCATGTAAATTATCAAAGAGTAGAAGAATATCACATAAACTTCTTTCAAAAATCAGGTCTGAAAGACCTTTAGAATTACTCCACATGGATCTGTGTGGTCCCCTCCCCAAAGCATCACGAGAAGGACATTTATATTTTTTAACCGTCACGGTCGACTTCTCTCGAAAGGTAACAGTTTTTCCACTGAAACATAAAAATGACGTTTTTGACGCTTTTAAGTGGTATCAGGTGAGAGCTGAACGTTTTCTTAATTTAAAAATTCTAAATATCAGAACAGACAATGGAATGGAATTTTGTAGTTCTGAATTTGGGCGTTATCTAGACGACATTGGCATAAAGCACGAACGGACAAACGCATATACACCCCAACAGAATGGTGTTTCTGAAAGATATAATCTTACAGCAATGGATGCTATAAAAGCTTTATTAGCAGATTCCGGACTCTGTGAAGGTTTTTGGGCAGAAGCCCTCCTTTATTTTACTTATACAAAAAACAGAATTTGTCGTGAAGGTCAAATGAAAACTCCATTTGAGCTGTACGGAGGCAGAAAACCTTCGATAAAATATTTAAAACCTTTTGGGACTGAAGTATATGTAGTTTTGCCTAAGCAACTTAGAAATAAACTTCAGAACAAGGCCCAGAAATGGGTTGTAGTTGGGTACGCGATGAAAACTCGCGGCTACCGGATGAGGATCCCCGAGGAAAGAAAATTAATCAAAACGATTAATGTTAGATTTCCAAATAAAAAGGCAAGTGGCAGCGTACTGGACCCTAACCGCAAAGATGAAACTGTAAAAACAAAGGTTGTTTTCCGTTGTAATGAAGACGATTCTGAAATGGAATATGAAACTTCGAGAGAAGATGGTGACAGTGAAATAAGTGAGGATGAATTGCCCGAGAGTAGTGGGGAGGAGTCGTCTGACACCCCTCGTGAAGTAACATGGGTTCGTCAAGCAGTTCCACGTAAGGATGGATCTCGAACTGACATATATTACAAAATATTGGGCTCTAAAAAGGGCAGATTCAAATCTCTCAAACATATTGAAAAATACTGTCAATCTCACGGAATAAAATTTGATAAATCTAACTTTAATTTTTCTATTAAGTCTTCTAGTAAATCTAAGGATAGTACTGCTCAAAGCGCATCTGCATGACTAGATGTGGAAAACCCGTTAAATTACAAACAAGCATTGCAGACTCCCGAAAGTGAAAACTGGCTGAACGCAATAAAAGAAGAAATAAAAGTAATGGAGGAAAGAAACGTGTGGCAATTAACACCCAAACCAAGCAACTCAGAAGTACTAGGCAGTAGGTGGGTTTTTACCACTAAAAAGGACTCTAATAATAAAGTTGTGCGCTATAAAGCACGTTTAGTTGCCCAGGGTTTTTGCCAGAAAAAGGGTGATTCGTACGATGAAGTTTTTAGCCCGGTGTTTAATTTTTCGATAATTAGAATTTTTTATAGTATTTTCGTTGGTCTTTTGAAATGGAAAGATTGCCAGCTAGACATAAAAAATGCATACTTGTATGCTCCCCTCTCCGAAACAATTTTTATGAATCAACCAGAAGGGTTTGTTAATAAGAAAAAGCCTAATCATGTGTGCCTACTCAAACGTGCTCTGTACGGACTGCATCAGAGTGCACGGGAGTGGTTTTTAGAGATTCACTCTGTTTTAGAAACTCTTAACTTTGAAGCTTTTTCTTGGACAAATTGTGCCTATACCTATAAAAATAAAGTAATTTTATTGCTGTACGTGGATGATATAGTTCTGCTAAGTCAAACTAATGAATACATTACAGAAGCAATTAATAAAATTAAAAGTAAATTTGATATAAAAGTATTAGGTGAAACCAGAAAGTTATTGAGAGTTCAATTTGAAAGGGAAGGGGGTGATTTATTCATACATCAAAGGGATTATATAAATAAAATTTTAAAAAGGTTTGAACGTTTTAAAGCTCCAATTTCATCTTTACCCATCGCAAAAGGGGTAATTTTCTCAAAACTACAGTGCCCTCAAACTAAGGAAGAAGTAGAGGAAATGAATAAGCTACCATACAGAAGCATTCTCGGATGCTTATCCTATTTAGCCGGTCGTACACGACCCGATTTGACATTTGCAGTAAATATACTATCGCAGTTCCAAAATAACCCAGGGAACATGCACTGGGATTACCTTTTAAAACTTCTAGGCTATGTAAATTCAATGCGAGATTTAATATTAAACCTTTCGAATATAAAAACTTTAAAATTAGAAGTATTTTGCGATGCCGATTTTGCATCGTGTCGAGACGACAGAGTATCCATAGGCGGTATAATAGCATTAATTGATAAATCGCCCGTACTCTGGCGATCCTTTAAGCAAAAAGATGTATCACTTTCGTCGATGGAAAGCGAGTTCATTTCTTTGACTGAAGCAAGTAAAGAGTTGATATGGATAACGCGTATCTTGCAAGAATGCAGTGAAAAACTTATTCCTTTAGAAATAGATGATCGAACTTTATGGTGTGACAATATAGCTGCAATCAATTTCGCGAAGTCTCCCATTGAGAATCACAGGACCAAACACATTGATGTAAAGTATCACTTCGAACGAAATTTATTAAACGATAAACTTTTTCAACTTAAATACGTACCTTCTAAAAACAATTTAGCCGACAGTTTCACAAAACCTTTAACAAAACAAAATTTAAACGACCTACATACTAAACTATTTAAAACTATAAATACATAACAAAATTTCAAAGTCCAGATATCATTTGATTTCTGGCATCTTTCTAACTAACGCTATAATCATTAGTTTTGTCAGTATCCGTTTTTCGGTTCTTGACGAGGTTTTTTGATTTTAAAATGAATATGATGAAAGAACTGAACTGGTGTAACTTCATTATTACGTGAAGTAAGGAATGAGGACTGAAAGATCGTTAAGTTTTATTTGTCAAGATGACTTTATTTTTTTTATTGTTTCATTGTGTAATGTATGTAAATCATGATCAAGATTGCTTTTGTAAGAAGATGAATGCTTAAATTTAGCCTTGTGTAAGTTTCCTTTAAAGGAAACCTAAACTGTAATGAATTTCGAAAAAAAAAAAATTTACGTTAACTTTAAAGCAGAAGTTTAAAAACCAAAAATTGTTAAATGAAATTCTTTAAGTATACGACATAGCGAGAGGCGGGCTATTGTTAGGGAAGTAGCTGTATCAATTAAAGTTATACCTGTCTTGCTACGTCGTTAATCTTTTGACATGTACCTTTAATATTGTTTACTTTCGTATCGGCAAGTTGCCAACTTTTTCTGCCGCCTGTACGCACCTTCTGCTCTCATTGGTTGAAATGCATGGCGTCACGCTTGCGTCATGGCAAACGTTCGGTTCCTGCCGGTTTGGTGCGTTTGTTTTCTCCTTGGTTCCTTTTAGCATTCATCTTTCATTTCCGAACACGGAGTATGTAAATTTTATATGTTTAAAAGGAAGATGTGACCGGCAGTCTTCCGCCTTTTTTCTGATGTCTGTTGTTTGCAAACAGTCGTGTGGACTGTCCTGTGAGGAGCAGTTGCTCTCCCTTTTTACTTATCAGTATTTTTTTTAATAAACAGCTTTTATCTAAGACTTGTCTGTTTAAATGTAGGAATTTCCACTGCCAATGCTTTCACTCTGCTAAATGTTAAATTGCAGAAGTGTTAGTTTTAAACCTGTAATGGGTAGTTCTTTAAAAACCCAATTCTGTAGTCTAACAGAAGAAAAAATACTTTTTTTAAATAAAAATATATGCTTTTTCCATAGTCTGTAGTAAATAAAATTTTCAAAAAACATTCCATAGAAACTACGGCGAATACTTTAGCAGTTGCCATCTCTGCGCTTAAAGGAGAATACATGTTCCCTTTGTGCAAAACCATTATTGGGGGTGATCATAAGTTATCTGTTCTTAGTTAACAAGGGAATTCATTGACATCTGCACAGATTGCAGTTTTAAGCTTTAAATTACAAATGGCCATTTTTATTGCCCTCTTACTGAATGATACATAAGCTCTATTACTGAATAATACAATTAACATTCATCCTTGAGTCCCCTATTTGAATGGCAAGGCCAAATGTGTATATAAGTCTTTTTCTTTTGAACGACCTTTCCTTAAGATAAGAAAAATTAGCTATGTGTTTGTTTCTTATCCAAGAATGAAAATGAGAGCATCCTTTCAAACAACATCGAACATCTGGAAAACAACAGTTTCCCAATAAAAATTATGGTCAGACAAATTAAAATTCAAGTAATCATTTTTCTGACACAAATTGATCAATGATAGTGAAAAGTAAAAATTTTGGATTAAAATATGCAATTGAATTTTTTCCTAATCGAGAGCACTAACTGTTTATAGGCATCAGCCATTATCAAGGTCAGAATTACTGGTCTCTTTATCATGGAGGCACTTAATAGGTGGACCAATGTTGCCTCCTATAAAAGGACAGACAAAATTATACCCAAGCCAGTGACGGGAATTGAACCCAGACCCATGATGTAGTAGAACTAATCGCTACACAACTCGGGCAGCCCTAATCAAAATAAATAGACTGCAAATTCTGTAATTTCACTATCATTACAAACAGAAAAGTTTTTGATGCAATGCTGAATACACAAAAATAACTTACAAGCCTCTTTTAGTTCTTGTTCTTTTAAAACATCTACATCAGCTTGATCCATAAGTGTAGCCGATTCCAGCTGATCATTTTCTGTTGGCTGGGGTTCATCTTCTGGAACCACAATTTCATAGTCATTTCGGGGTGCAGGTAAATTTGCTAGAGATTTCTTCAAGTTATTTCTGCTTTCAATCTTTTCAAGAGAAACATAAGCAAATAAGTACATAATATGTGATAACTGATTGGTTTTGTTAAACCATAATTTCAAGTAAAAAACCAGCAATCTTAAAAAACTGTATTTTTTACTCTTTAAAGATATTTTAAAAGTATGAGTAATGCAATTTTTTCAGCCCTGAGATCTAACTGTTTTAAATTTCGACAATAAGAAAAATAAAACATAAAAAGTTTATAGGAAAACAAAGAATTACTGTTGTGTCAAGAAGGCTATACACAGGAAATTGTTGTGAAGCCTACTGTTGAATAGGTGCATACGTATTAGTGCATAAGTTGCCTAAAAATCTGTTTGTTCGTTTATCACCATCATGTCTGCTAGTTTAGTCACCAAATCAGCTAGTCTTCACACAGTTATGAGGCTTTTTTTTTTTCCACAACCACAAATGCATAAAGTAAAAATATGATTTTTTTTAAACAGTACATTCTTTTAAACACTGCATTCACATAAGTGCTAAAAGAATTCTACTTTTTTAAACATTCATGTTTTTATGTATTTAAGGTTGTGGGGGGAAAAAAAACCTAAAATTTGTATCACACATGCCCAATCATTTAACCACTTCCTGATCACAAGGCTTAAAGATTTGGGTATGCTATTAGCTCTCACAGATCTCTCTTTGTTATGCTAACCACCTTATTGTGTTACTTTTTTTTAATAGCAGGTGCAGGGGGAATGTCTACTGATTATGATAATGAACTTTTTAAAATAATATGAGGAGAAATAAATCAGTATAAAAAACAACACAAATTCCCAAAATAATCGCAGTTTTCCAGACACATTTTTAAAAATCCTTCTCCAAATTCTCCAATGACAAAAGATATATAGCTGTCAAGCTTACAAAAACACATGAAATGCATAAAAAAGGGGGAAATATAAAATACCTTAAAAAATTAAGATTGTGCATTAAAACTACTTTCAGCAACTGCTGCATCTCTTGCTATTTAGTCAGTGTACCAAATTTGATTCAGTTATAATAAAAAGTCTAGGTGCCCATAGCATACACACAAACACTAAAGTTCTTAAAGAGAAATTCTACAATTAATAATAATTTATGATACTTTTAACCAACAAAACAATCAAAAATTTTTTTTATCATGCCAATATGTCTTTTTACACTTAAATACATTTAATATACAGGATGAGTACAAATGATGAGCCTGATTTTAAAAAATCATATTTTCAAAACTACTGCATATATTACAATAAGTGATGCATGAAAGTTTTTTTTTCCCCCTCTAATGGCAGCACATTCAAGATCACTGTGATTGAACTCCAAACATGGTGACAATGACAGAGAAGAGGTTTTGTGTATTAGAGTATGTGCATGTTTTTTTCAGTTATTTCGGTGCAACATCCATTTAGAAATCGGTAAAGAAAACAAACACCAACCATTAAGAGCATTCTGCCATGGTATCATCAGTTTAATGAAACAGATTTACCCTTAATCAGATGGCCACCAAGATCCCCAGACCTAACACCATGTGATTTCTTTTTGTGGGGTTACGTCAATGACATTGTTTATTATGCTAGAGCATAAAAAAATAAATTTTTGATTTAGTTTTTGCTCTACTGCAGAAAAGTTGCGTAATGGTGGGTAGGTTACCCGTGCAAAGTTTCGGAAAAAACAAAAAATATCTTCCGCTTCCATTTTACCAATGAATTACCATTATACTGTATGCTCGTTAAAGTCCCTTGCCACTTTTTTAACTTTGGAACGGCTGCTGAGATGGAGAAAAAAGTGATTTACAAAGTTGCAGAGCATCATCAATTTTGTATGAAAAGACACCTTGTGGACATTAATCCGAGGAATAGAACAGTTAAACAAGTGGTTTTTTTCTTTGTTGTTTGTTTGTTTTTTGTTTTAATTTCCTACACCTCTGTGTCTGTCTACATTCAACGTGTCTGTTGCACTAGTCATACCCAAATCTTCCAAAACAGCACTTGCAATGATGGCTCTAGACCGATCTGAAACTCCAGCTGAATTTACTTCTTGGTATCGGCTTGATCATGAAGTCTTTTCTCGTTAGATTGTATCAACTTGAATGTGGAAGGCTTCAAATAACCTATGTCACTATCAGAGTTGTTTGGATCGATATCAGAATCTACTACTTTACTCGCAATTTCTGATACATTAAAATTAATGTTTTTTTAGTTTTCACTTTATTATCATTTTACAACCACAAATAATATTTTATTACACAGCATTTTATAAGTTAGCTAAATATGCATAATAAAGCTCATCAAAGCACCAAACACTGGACAAAATGTGCTGCTCTTAGCAGTAAGTATCTTTAGTTGGAGTTTCAGATCAGGTTGAGATATTATTGCAAGTGCTGTTTTCAAAATTTTGGGTTGGATTAGCAAAGCAAAGATTTCTTAATAGAGATTAGTAATAACAAGTAATTAGAGACACTGACATACAAACCCATAAAACTATTTTCATAAAGTCAGTACAATTGTTGGAATTTGCAGACGACATTGACAGAGTGGGGAAACTAAGTCAGCAATAATTGATTCACACATTTGGTGTACTAGAGCTGGCAGCAAAGGATATAGGATTGACAGTCAATGAAGAAAAAACAAAGTTCACGGAGCTACAGATAGAGGACCAAATCTTATACCACAGAAAATAAATGATTATGAGTTTGAATAGGTCGATGAATTTAAATATTTGGATACAATTGTAAATAATAATAATGATATTACAGATGAAATTAAGAATTGAATCAATATAGCTCAGGGGCGGTTCCAGACTGTCAGTTTAGGGGGGGTCACTCCGAATGACGAGGGTCGTCTGAAGACTTCTTGAGGCCCTGGACCCTTATCCAAATGTAGGCCCCAAAGAGGCGGATATCTAGGCAGGGCCCGATCTATGACCAGTATGGGCCCCCATCTTTGAAATTCGTTAAAACTGGGCCCCGTACACTTTAAACAACTTAATAACTATTCACCCCCCCCCAACCCTAAATCATTGTACTTTTCTAAGATTCTATCTATCCTCCCCTACAAAAGTGCTTTTAAAAAATGAAAAACAAAAACAGTAAAATTATATTTAAACTTCTCGTGTTCTAGCTGAGTGTGCGCCCTTTTTTCCGCTTGCATTCCGGGGGGGGGGGGGAGGGGGGCAAACCTCGCCAGCCCCTAGCTTCGGCTCTGGCCCCAACTGTGAGATTTTTATTGAATTCATTGCAGATACATGTATTCAACAAAAGCACAATCCATAATAAAATGAAGGGGATGGCGGACACCCAAATCATCAAAATTGGCCCCCAAAAATGTGTTTTTTCTTTTTTACACACTAATATTCTACAGTTAAAGCTGAACCATGGAGAAAAAACCGCGTATGTCTACGGCAATTTTTTAAAAAGATATTAGGGTTTGAAAAAATTAAATGGGACAGTTAAATGTCCACAAAAATGCAAACAAATGCGTCAATAAATACGCCACAATTTTTATTGAACGTTTTACAAAATAAGCTAATATTCGAATGAAATTATTTTAAAAATATCTTTTGTTAAGGTAAAATCATAAATAAAATTATTCAGAAGAGACGGTATTAAAGGTAAATGGAAAATTACACTTTTAACTGTATTTTCTCCAAATCAAGTTTTTTGTGATTTTCTTGCCTTCAAAATGCTCCTTGCGACTTAATTTTGGTCGGAATTGTACAAAATTTTCTACAAACATTCTTCTCATATATTACAATAAATCTGTGTATCCTTTTTAAATAGGGTCAAAATTTCGATTATGAAATTTCACTTTTATTTACGAAAACTGAAAAATTTCGGGGAAGTTTGGTATATATCCATGAAAATATTTCTAAAAAATTAACTACTCGGTCGAATCAAAAACCGATTCACAGACTTTTTAATATATTTTTATGCTATTATAAAACAAAATTACTAAAAAAAAGTTTAAATTAAAACGCATGGAGCATTTTTTCGAAACTAAAAAATTAATTAATTTTTAATTAATTACTAATATTTTTAAAATTTATTTTAATTTCTTTTCAGTTGTTTATAATGCTTTTAGTTTAATATATTCAAATACAAAATTTCACAATCCTATCTTATTAAATTAAAAAAAAACTTTTTAATGTCCACCATCCCCTTAATTTTTAATCGAAATTTCGTCTTTTCATTTCAGATAATTTTCTGAGAATGTGTCTGGAAATAACATTTGACGATTAAAATTATTCGGATCATCACTTATTCAGGTTGAGTGGAGAATGAGACTAGGCTTCCCTTAAGACCAAGGGCCTGGATCCGGGCCCAGCTTTGGCCTATGCCGGTCTCTGAGTACCCACTCTCTCCCCGGTTTGGCCTATCCCGGTCTCCAAGTCTTTGCAAATACCTTTTCAGAGTAAAATTAGAGTTTATTGTTACAATAATGGTTATTGCTACAAGATTAGGTTATTGATTAAGGCAAAGCTACACGAGAGTTATATATCTAAAGGGGATTATGCTTCAGGTGTGGACTTTTGAAGGCGTTCTAGAGCATAATCACGTTACAACTGGAGAAAATCAACCAAAACTCTAGACCGTTAGATCGACTGCAACGTGGTAGCCCAGAATCCTAGATCTCTACACTTTAGCCATCTACTACTTTCAATGGTCTTAAGCACTCGGCCACTGTTATTGTTTCAAATCAATTGGAGAATATACATAAAAAAATTGTTTGAAATAGGAAAGAGTAAAAATTTTGTACACATAAAAATAAATAAAGATAAAAGATTAAAAATTGAACAGTGATAAATTACCATGACTGTGGAAAATCACAAGTTGGACACCCCATAATAAAAAAAGTAATATTACAAAAAGTTAATTAAATCATCCAAGGGGAATAAGCATAAATCTGAAAGTTAGATAATTGTTTAAATAAGCATTTTAAAAAGAAGACAATGACACCTGTTTCAACTAGGCAACCATGTTACTAAATGAATTTTTCGCAAAAAGATTTTTCCGTAACCACTCAAAACAACCTAATTTTTATTAATTTTACCCAGTATTTTTTTTATATTACTTTTTTTTCAAATTGTCGGCAGTACTTTTAATCCTGCACGAAACTTTTGAAAATATTTTTCCAGAGGAAAAATTTCTCATAAAATTTAAAACAGTTATTGTTATTATTCCAAATCATGAAGCATATTAATCCCCCATCCTTCCACACCAACACGCACAAAGCCACAAATAAATAAAATTGATTACTGGTATCAAAGATATATCAAACTTTAAACTATATAGAAATATTTGACATGAATATTTCTTAAGAATCTTTGTGAGGAATTATTATTTTTTTTTTTTATAAACACGCATCACAGAGAAAAAAAAATCGTTTCAGAAGAAAGATAAATATTGAAAAATAAGTAATTAAGCTCCAAGTACGTGTTAACATCATACATACTAGACTTTTAAACGTTATTCCATATTCAAGCTCACAAATGATAGTGACAATTAACGTTATTTTACAGTCATTTTAAAATTAGAAACTCCTACTTTAAAATTACTGTTAAAACTGTAAAGTTACACATAATATACACTGCTGGCCACCCAAATTGCAACACCAAGAAAAACAAGAGATATCACAACAAAATTTATTGTGTAGATAACATGTTGACCAAGTAACAAATGATTAAATTTACAGCATTCTATGAAGCGTGGTTCCTGCCAAAATCAGTACCCAGAGTAGCCGCCGTTGTTGGAGATCACAGCTGCCACACGCCTCGGCATTGATTCAAAGAGACTTTGAATGTGTTCTTGGGGTACAGCAGACCAAGCAGCTTGCACACGTTGCCAAAGTTGATCTGGTGTGACAGCTGGGGATGAACTCTGGGTCAGTCGTTGAGCAACCATGGACCACATGTTTTCTATCGGCGAAAAATCCGGAGAGCGCGCCGGCCAGGGAAGCAATTCAATCTGGTGATTGACGAAGAACCCTTGGACAATGCGTGCCACGTGTGGCCGTGCATTATCCTGCTGAAATATGGCTGTTGGCAAGCCCTGAAGGTAAGAAAGGACAACTGGCTCCAACACCTCGGAGATGTAGCGCTGGCTGGTTAAAGTACCGGCAATGCGTACTAGAGGAGTGCGAGAGAGATATCCGATACCGCCCCATACCATAATACCCGGTGCAGGACCAGTGTGACGGTGCATAATGCAGCTGTTCAGCATCCTCTCTCCACGGTGTCTCCAGACTCGAATCCGACCGTCGTGGTGTTGCATACAGAAGCGTGACTCGTCAGTAAAGAGAATTTCATTCCATTCTGTCGTCCACATCCTTCTTTCATCGCACCATTGGCGGCGGAGACTTCTGTGGTTCCGCGTCAGAGGTAGACAAAGCAACGGACGTCTTGCGGACAGACCATTCTGCTGTAAACGACGTCGAATGGTACGCGCAGACACTGGATGATGCGTTACAGACTGAATCTGCTGTGATATGGTTCGTGATGTGACTGAGCGGTCCGTCACTGCCATGCGTACAATCTGCCTGTCATCACGTGACGTGGTGCACTGAGGTCGATGCGGTCGATCACGTCTGTCCGTCGTACCCTCCTGCACCCAACGATCACATATCCGCATCACAGTTGTTTGGTTTCGTCCAATACGACGACCGATTTCCCTGAAAGATAACCCACAATCTCGGTATGCCACTATCCTTCCTCTGTCAAACTCGGATACTTGATCAAAAGATGATCGTTGTTTCCTACGAGGCATAATTTATCGTTTTTTTGAAAAAAAAGCAAGAAAAACACAATTGCTGTACTTGAAACCTTCGAAATCTCCAAGCCTTAAATAGCGCTTTGAGGTGGCGCCACAGGCGCGCTTGATGTGCGTCTGCGCTGAAATTCTAATCATTTGCATATCTCACCTCAGCTAATGCATGTTGTAAATTTCATATTATTTGCATGCTTCCTTCAGGGTGTTGCATTTACGATGGCCAGCAGTGTAATTTATCTTCATGTAATTAAAATATTCATCAAATTATTTTTATTTTTAATTAAGTTAATAATAAACTATTGTCTTGCATATGGAGCAGACTCGTATTAATACTTTAAAAACATTTGTTTTTCTGTGCCATTGAAAAATTACTATAATATAAAATATACATTTTTTATTTTAAAAAAATTAATCAAAGCAGGAAATTTTATCTGTTTAATAAATAAAAATATAATATATATAAATATGTATTTACCGTATCTTTCTCCATTTAGTCTTTCCTGTGTAATCTCGTTAGGTAAGCGATCAGTTATTTCACTTCTATAGTATAGTCCACTATGTTTCTGGTTTTTAAAATATTTGCTCATCCGGATATTCCACTACACAGACCTGTGTGGAGTTCTTCGGATCTTCAGGGCTGGGGGGGGGGGGGGGGGGGCTGCTATATTGTTTTTTCCCCTTTTCGCTTTTCTCCTTGTCTGCTGCGGGTGGAGCTGCTCGCTTAATCATCGGATTGGCATTTTCTTACAACTTTCGAGTCTTGCAGATGCAGACTTGTTTGTCCTGTTTGTGCTTTGTCTCCGACACATAAGAAAATTCCGGCGACTATTCATATTTCCAATCAATCTTCGCATATGTTTCAAGTTTAGTTCCTTGTATCCGAAATACCGAAATTGGCGACACTAAACCTTTTACTTTGTCTGGGTTTAAAATGGAACAATAGTTTATGTCTGCTACCTCTGGAGTCCCAACGAGAGCTCTGCACCAGAAAGCAGATGCTAGAAGTGTTTGCTTTTCCAAAACAAATCCACATGCTGTTCATTTGTGAAACACATAATGGAACTGAAAAATGGCTTTGGGGTGTGTCGGCAACTCCCTGGTAAACTGATAGGTTTCATGCCAGGAACAGGCGTCACTAAGAATTTATAATGGTTCTTGACCCCCTCACTATACCCATCTTTAAACTTAAAAAGATATGCCACTACTAATTAATGGATTGGTGTTTCGTCAATGGAAAACACCTGCTTAGCGCTTAGTTGAAAATGCGATTTCCCTTAGAATTTTTTTGGACACATAAAGGAAGCATAAGTTTTCGGAGAGAAAAATGTTTTACAGAACACAGGGTTTTTGCCACTAATGTGTAGTGTATCATCCCATATTTAAATTTTACAGAGCTACTTGCTTCCATATATTTTCAAAGGGAAAAACAATTTCTTCTATGGAACAAATTTCGTAATTAAAAGCTTATAATCATGGAGTGTGATGACAGGGTTACAAAGGTTTTTTTTATTTAAAAGCCTTCTTATGATTACCATAGCCCTTTCGAGTTTCGAGTAGACGTAGTGCTAAAAATTCTCATTACTTTATTGAATTTCAAAATATATCACAATGATCTGTCTAATGCAGGACATCACTGAAATGCGCACATAAAACTTCAAGCTAATTAGTCAGCTTCAAACTTTCTAGCACATATTCATTGAAATTTCAATTAAGAAGTGTGGTGGCTAACAATGCTGGAAATTTTTTATTGTGTACAAAGTAGCTAATTAATCAGAATTATTTTCTCGGAGTTACAAATGCTGTAAAAATATTAACACTAAAATAGCTTTAATGACGTTTGATTATAATTTTATTCTTTTAAATTGTAACACAGGCCAGAGCCTGATTATGACCAATGGGGGCCCCGGGCATTGATGAATTTGTTGGCCCCCATCTTTGAAATTTGTTTTATTTTTCATAAAATTTTGATATAAAAAATATATTTCAGAACAATATTTGAAATTGGGGGCCCTTTCGAGCCGGGGGCCCTGGGCAAAGTCCCGATTTGCCCAAGCGATAATAAGGCTCTGACGCAGGCCGCCTAGGAGCCCAATAGCCCATACGAGGAAGCATACTCAATGGGTAATCCGGCCCTGTTTAGGTATGATCCCTTCCCTTGTGACACCCCCCCCCCTTTCCTTCTCTATAATTTTTATGATCTTGTAGCAGTTACGGTAGATTTGGATTCCATAAATTAATTATTTACAAACATAGGTGCTCCTTAGACTGCTTTTCAAGACGAGGAAGGCTTTTTGAAAAAGGGGGGGGGGGGGTTCGAATACGAAAGTAATAAATTACGCACACACAATTCACACATTTTTCTATAAACTATTTTTTGATTTTGAGTTTTCTTTTATTATGGGTTTGGGGCAACTACCCCTTCCACCTTTACCTTAATCAGGCTCATTGTGACTCCCCCTTCCCTTGCTCTCCATGGATATGGATTAGCGCACATATTTACAAAATTGCATATTTTTCTGCCAAGGAGGAACGTGTGAGCACATAGAATATTGTGCGCATACTTTAGTATTATTATAAAATAAACTAGTAAGACCAATGGTCTTCTAAAGAGAAATTCTCTTTCAGCAGCACAATGTGGTATGTATGCACATGATCAAGGCCTTTCTGAATTTTGGTCCCTCGTCCAAGCTCGACTTGGGCCCTCTTTTTTTGGGGGGGGGGGCGGGAGATGGTTAATCTAGGCCCCTATTTTGGGCCCTTGTCCGAGCTCGACTTGGGCTCTCTTTTTTTAAGGGGGGGGGTGGTTAATCTAGGCCCCTTAGTCGAAAACCATTTTGGGGGGGGGGGGTCATGACCTTCGTGACACCCCCCCCCCCCCGGAACCGCCACTGATATAGCTAACAGATTCTATTATGGGTTGCTTAACCAGTTTAAATTGAAATACTTAAGCAGTAAAATAAAGATACAGCTGTATCTAGTAAGTATAAGGCACTAGTAAGACCAATAATTTCATATGGAAGTGAATGCTGGACAATGAATAAATCAGATGAAGAGAAATTGATGACATTTGAATGAAAGAACTTGAGAAGAATTTTTGGAGCAGTAAAAGAAAAAGGAGTATGGAGAATAAGATATAACTTTGAACTACAACAAAAACAAGAGAGCCAAATATAATGAAAGTTATCAACGTCTCCCAGCTAAGATAGCTTGGTCACATATTCAGATATAGTGATGAAGATCCAATAAGGAAAATAACTTTCCAAAAGCCAGATGGAAAGCGAAGGAGAGGCAGGCCATGTACAAGGTGACTGGATAATGTAGAGAAGTGGCTTAAAACACTTGGAGTTAATAGATGGAAATTCATAGCGTCTGACAGATCGAGATGGAAAAAATTGACTGAGACAGCCTTGGCTGGGAACCGGCTGTAGTGCTTGAGAAGAAGAAGAAACGAAGCAGACACAATGAATGAAGTTGACTGAAATAAAAAAGTAGGAAATCCCAAAGAAACACTCGTTTTAACTATTATATTCTTCACATTAATGTCCGCAATGTGTCTTTTCTTACTAAATTGATGATGCTCTACAACTTCATAAATGACTTTTATCCTATCTTGTTCCGTTTTCAAGATAGAAATGATCTCTGCGGTTTTCCACCAGGCAGCGACGTAGGCGGTTTCATTCAGTAGTGTATCTATGGCTATTTCACTATACCTAGACATCACTTGAATGAATATAGCAGCAGCCTTTCTAAAGTTAAGAATGTGACAAGGGCCTTTAGTAGGAATACTGTATATGGTAAAAATCTTGAAAATTCATTGACAAAATGAAAACGGGAGTCTTTTTTTTTTTTTACTTTGCACAGGTAGCCTACCCACCATTACAAAACTTTGGTATATTTCTCTTTACTTTCATGTATCACTTATTGTAATATGTGCAGTGGTTCTCGAATCAGATCCATTATTTTTACTCATTCTGTATGTAGAAATATTTTTTTTTTTTTTTAAGTTGCTTTTATCCTGACATAGAAGCCTAAATGAGTTTCTGTTTTGCAGAAGACTGATGTGGTATTTTAAACCAGCAGTTCCCAACCGGTGAGACACAACCCCCTTGGGGAGCACAGAGCATTTGCAAGGGTGGACGTGAGAAAAACAGGCAAAAAGCAAGTGGTAATGTATGTTTAAAAAATCATCTGATTTATTCTTATTTCTACTCCAAAATATATCTTTACATACATAAAATGTTTATTCAAACATTACCGATATCATTATTTTTGTAGAAAAGGCGACTCAATGCTCACTGATGAAGAATAAGAAACTTCATGTATGCTGAGGAACATGAGAGGGGTGCCATCCCAAGTTATCCTTTGTTGGGAGGGGAGGCACAATGTTAAAAGGTTGGGAATCACTGTTTTAAACCTTTATTGTAACTAGAGTTAACAAATGTTTTAAAAGAGCAGATTTTTAATAATTGTTTTACATTTTCAGAGGGGACTTGGGCCATCTCGCCCCCATCCTTAAATATGCCACTGCATATACACAAAACTTACATAGTAAAGAACTTTTCATATTACACAATATTTAAGATATTCTAGTTTCAATTTCCTTGCTATCATAACACCATCTCACATATTTTTTATCTGCATGTTTATGCTGTTTTCTTCTCATCATAGCAAATGAAATTTTATTTTTTAACATCTTTGATGTTACAGTTATCATATCATCCAAGATATTGTTTATTATGTTTGCAATACCAGATTAAAAATACAATGTCATTATTTGGTATTTTTTTAAGTCATAATGGTATTAGTACTGGTATTAAAAAGATCAATAAAATAATAATTTTCTTGAATGTAAATTGGTTAATTACGGCACAAGCTACAAACCTTTGAAATTTCCATTAGATAACACTACAGTTGGTCAATTTTTTGCCAAATGCAACAGATGCCAGTTGAGCTCATTTGTGGAAACATATATCAAGCGGCATATTTTGAAATATATTGTCAAATATCTTCAAACTTAGAAATTTTTAGCACAATTTTGTGGAAAGCCCATGATCATCGTCTGAATATTAGCGAATTATATAAGAGGATGGAACAAAAACATTATAATTTAACCTGACATTGGCTTCTATTGTTTTATACATGCTTGGCGAGTTCAAATTAACATAGACAGACAGTATAAATCAGAATGGAATGAATGTGAAACAGCAGTTGGTTCATGTAGGTACTACCAAATGGATGTGCTGAGAGGGGTATTTCAAATAACTGCAGATGTCCATCCAATAAGTTAAATTAAACACTTTAATATTGAAAAAATAACTTCCCATTGATAGCTAATACTGAAAATGCTGGTATTTTACCTTAGCAAATACTGGTTTTACAAAATTACAAATCAGCATAAAATACTGGTATTGGGTATTCCAGTCACTAATTGCACAATTTTAACAACCTTAATGTTTACATAAAAGGTTTTCTGCAACATAAACTAGAGCAAAAAGAGTCCTATATATTCTATTTTTAAAACATATGAAAAAAGTCATACTAGAATATATACAAATAGATGATTAGTAATAATTCAAAGATGAATTTTAGTACAAATGCAATGCTAATACTCACATGATTATTAATATTTAATTATAAAGTACCCAAATATTCAAGTTTATATACTTCTCAAACATAATTTCAAAATACAGTCAACCCTCGTTGAACCGCCACCTTTGGTTCCACGTATTTTCTGGCGGTAAGCAAGGGTGGCAGTTTAAAAGGGAATTTAAAACTTATCTTTTAAAGCTAATGCCGTAAATTAATTTACTAAGGTAAGCACTAAAGCACACAAGGTAAGCACTTTTCTAATTTTAAGAAAAGCACATGAAGTAAGTAATTTTCCATCAAGTAATCTGCATTTATTTAAAGGGTAGCAAATGAGCTTTATAAGATGACTGAATGAATTAACATACCTCTATTTAACTATCTAGAAGTAAAATTCTCCAAAGTACTCTGCCTTCAATTTGTCACAAGAAAAGAATCTATACATTTTTTTAAATGTAACACCATACCCATAGTCTCTATGTCAGTTTTATTGTGCTGCTAAAAATAACAGCTCAGTTTACAAATGTAATCTTGGGCCTCTTTATATGGCATTTTCTTTTCTGCAACAATTTCTTCAGTTTCAATATTACTTTCCTCTTGTTCAGTGTCTACAGATGGCTTCAATTTTAAAAGTCCACAATCTCATTAGTTGTCATATTTTCAAAGACAATTTCTTCAAAATCAACATAGAAATATTCTTTTGACACAGTTATGGATATTTGTGAATAAGCTTGTGCCATAGCCACCTTCAGCTCCCCCCCCCACACACACACACACATTCACTTTCTTCAGGGCCACTTTGATAATTTATTAATCCAGTGTGATTCCAACTTTCCTATTGTCTCTTTGGTAACACAGTCCCATACCTTTTTATAAAGATAAATGGCTTTATTTAACATCATGCAAATATCTCGATCTTGGTTTATTTAGTTTACAGCTTTTTTCTCTAAAATTCTTCTGTAGCATGCTTTCAAATGATTTTATAATGCCAGCATCCATTGGTTGCAATAATCCCGAAACACTCGACAGTAAAAATTCAAGTCGGACTTAACTCATTTCTATTTTTTGGTGTGATAGCATCCCTCTGGGGCAACCAAATGAAAACCACCTGGCTTTGAAAATTCTTCCTCATCAAAGCTTCATTGGCCCTGTTGGTGATCATTCTTGAAAACACATAACGTTACGCACATAAATTTTTCATGGCATGCTTTCCAAAGTTTTAGGTCTTTGGAAAGACTACCAATATCTTGGTTCTGTTCAAAATAACTCACTATGCTGCTTTGATTGAAGTGCTTCATTTTAATCCTTTTGAGAAAGAAAGGTTGGGATAAGATATCAAAGCTGTGTCGCACAGCCCTATAGGAGGGTTAATCTGGCTTGATGGATCATGTTTCCCTACAATGTGAAAAAGATGATCCATCATTGATATTTGGAATTTCACTTTCAGCAGTCACTGGCAGTTTAAACACCAAGTTCAGCAAAAGTAAAATCAACTTTTTCCTAAAAAGTGAAAGGTGAATAACAGTAGCCGAGGGGGCAGTTTATAGAGGGAATTTATCAGAATGCATTGTAGCAATTTCGTTTTCTCCCCGAATTGGCAAACAAAGAGGGTAGCAGTTTAATGAGGGTCAACTGTAATAATCATACCTATGTTTTTGTTTCCAAAACTGTTTTGTAAAAAAAACAGCAGCTTATGAAAGAGCAGAACACAGCTTATGAAAATTATGAACAGAGCTTATGAAAATAAAATTTATCAGCTCTTTTAGGTATCCTTTAAGATGCTTGAAACACAAAAATAATAAAACTTCAGGATAATTTAAGTTACTAAGCACACACTTAGATAAATTGATAAGCCGTTATACAGAATTACACAAAAATGAACTACCTTGTAATTCTTTGCAGCCATCACATCTTCAAATCCAAGATGATCCTCAGGATTTATGCTAAGCTTATCTCTTAAAGGTGTAGTACCTGGAGTCATTTCTTTTCCTTTTAACAAACCAGGTGTTCTATTAGGAGTGCCACCTGCAAATAAAATGAATCATGGTATACAGCATGCACAACTGCTAATTATCATTAAAGGTACAGAATTTTTGTCTTTATAAAATTGATGCAAAATTTTCTTATAATTGCAAATAGATGCAAAATATAAGCAGTTTGTAAATAGATGTGAATTTATGCAAAATTTTCTTTCTTTCTTTTTAATAGGTGCAAAATATAGCTTTTTTTCAATTAAGAAAATTACATTAAAGAAACTTTCAAATGTAAACTCAATAATAAAAATAAAAATAAAAAAACCTTCATATCTGAAGACCTGTGTCTGAAATTGGTGAAATTAATTATTAGAAGATTCAAGTTACCCATTTGATCACCATTTGTGACACCCAGTTTAAAAATCTAAATCTGATTAAAAATGGTACCTGACTTGACAATTCACCCCCATTCCATTTTTGATAACTCAGCTGTCATCACTCCTCCAACAAAGACCACAAAACATCCCTCTCTTAACGTCCAATAGTTAGTAAATGTAGAGGCCCAACTTATAACCTCAAAAAATATATGAAAGTATTTTACTTCCAATCATTTCTATTCAATCATTCATTAATCTCTACTGATGACTTTCTAAAAAACCTAAGCGATCTTAAATTAACTGGCAGTGATATTTCAGTTAGCTTTTATGTAATTAACCTTTATCCCTCCGTTGACTTTATTGAAATGAATAAAGAAATCAATACTCAAGTCCAACACTGTTTTAAGAATGACCAAATTGTTAACACACACTCAGCTGCTTTAAACCTTACATCAATGAATTCTTTCTTTCAATTTGATGGTACTTATTATCAATAAACACAAGCGGTCTCAATGAGATCTCCTATTTATGGAATAATAGCCGACTGGAGAATGCCTTTATTCAAACAAAAGAGAAATGCTACATATGTCATCCATTACTAAACTCTCGCTACAATATGTCGACGACATTTTTGCTGTTCTATAAATCAATAGCACTAGCTTCCTACTTAATGAAATTGATTGTTTACACGCTAATATAAAATTCACCCAAGAAAAAGAAAATAACACTAGTACAAATTTCCTCAATATTACGATTATGAGAACTCAACAAAATGGCACTCAGACTACTGCTTATCGGAAACCAATGAGCAATAAAGTAATTGTTAATTATAAATCTAAATCTACCCTATCCTATAAAATAGTCGCAATTAGATCTAATTTTCAGCGAGACTTTAATATATGTTCCAACAGCCAGTTACTTGAAAAAGAAATTAATTTTATTTTTGAGCGTCACAACACAGGACACTATAAAGTAATTAAAAAACTTTGTAAAAAACACACATAAGAAGTAAAAGGAAAGAGGATACGCGTTTCGTTCAAAAGTTGTTTTGAACTTCTTCAGTCCAAGCCCTTCGACGTAAAGAACACAGGGAACTGAAAAGAGAAAAACAAGCAAGAAGTTGCCACAAGGGGCTTGGACTGAAGAAGTTCAAAACAATTTTTGAACGAAACGCGTATCCTCTTTCCTTTTACTTCTTATGTGTGTTTTTTACAAAGTTTTTTAATTACTTTATCGTTTAACACCAGTATTTTGAGTGTTTTTTACAGGACACTATTACCATATTATTAAGAAAACTTCAGACAAATACATAAAGAAAAGGAAAAAAATATTGATGATGCACAAAAGAACAATTTTAATTTTACCTCCCCTATCCCACACTGCTGAAACACTGCAAATAAAATAGTTAATGTCATTTTAAATAAAAGCCTAAAAATCCCAATAAACATTTTTGTAGGTATCCATTGCAATAAAGACGTAATAGATCTGAAAGAAAACCCTGGAATTTATAAAATCAAAATACTGCTTAAAGATACCCAAGAAACCAGCAGCTACATTAGGTATGACCAAATACAAAAACAAACATGGACATATAAATGACATTATATTTAATAAACTTAGCACTTAAAGAAATCTAAAATACTGTATTATCCTGAATGTAATGTGACACCCAATTTAACACGATGCAACACCAAAATGTTTCTAAATCCAAATTTAATACGATCCATTCATTTTTCATAAAAGAATTCAGAAAAAATAAAATTTTGTCAGATAAGAACTTATTTAATAAGTAATAATAACACAAGCTGTGTATTGTTTTTTCGTTTGCTCTACAAATTTTCTTTCTTGCTTATCTCCCCCCCCCCCATCTCCACTTTATTTTCCCATTTCACTCTGGTTTTCTAAGAGTATTTTTCCTTCCGAATGACAACTTCCTTTTTTTTCTGTGTATCCTGTTGTTGACATTTCTCACTTTTCTATCTTCTTGCCTTGTGTCGGGGGGTGTTTTTGAAGTCGAAGAAGGGCCTACCCCTTAAACCATCTGAAACATCCGTCTTGCACTATTTTTTTATAGTATATGTGTGTTTTAGCAAAGCTTTTTTTCCATCTTGTTTTGATATTAACATGAGCGCAATCTTTTTTGCATGTTTTCTTAACAACGAAAAGATACCCGGACTTGTAAATTCAGTCTCCCTCCACTATTACCTTAAAAACAGTCGATGTCCCGTTTTGAGGAAGAAAATAAATGCACTATTGCCAAAAAAGTTGTAGATGTCCCGTTTTGAAGGAAAAAATAAATGGTCACGTTAAGTAAATCACAAAAAATGGCTTTTCGAATATTTTGATACAATGCACACGTTATGCTGTCGTTTTGTCTTGGGCGCAGTTGCAAGCTGTGCTCCAGACAACTAGCACTGGTTTGCCTGCCGAGTAATGGCGATGCACATGCGTTCGGTTAAATCAAGCACGATATATTTTAAAATAAATAAAAACTTTGTGAAAAAAACACACATAAAAGGTTACATTGCAAAAACAATACACAAAGGAGTGTATTGTTTTTGCGTTTGCTCTACAAATTTTCTTTCTTGCTTATTCCCCCCCCCCCCCCGACCTCCACTTTATTTTCCCATTTCACTCTGGATCTTCCTGCCTTGTGTCGGGGGGTGTTTTTGAAGTCGAAGAAGGGCCTACCCCTTGTACCATCTGAAACGTCCGTCTTGCACTATTTTTTTTATAGTATATGTGTGTTTTAGTAAAGCTTTTTTTCCATCTTGTTTTGATATTAACATGAGCGCAATCTTTTTTGCGCGTTTTCTTAACAACGAAAAGATACCCAGACTTGTAAATTCAGTCTCCCTCCACTATTACCTTAAAAACAGTCGATGTCCCGTTTTGAGGAAGAAAATAAATGCACTACTGCCAAAAAAGTTGTAGATGTCCCGTTTTGAAAGAAAAAATAAATGGTCACGTTAAGTAAATCACAAAAAATGGCTTTTCGAATATTTTGATACAATGCACACGTTATGCTGTCGTTTTGTCTTGGGCGCAGTGGCAAGCTGTGCTCCAGACAACTAGCACTGGTTTGCCTGCCGAGTAATGGCGATGCACATGCGTTCGGTTAAATCAAGCACGATATATTTTAAAATAAATAAAAACTTTGTGAAAAAAACACACATAAAAGGTTACTTCAAGGCGTAACGATCGTTTCGACCGAAAATTTGTTTGGTCTTCTTCAGACAAACCCTTCTGTCAAACAGAGCAGAGGGAACTGAAAAAGATAAACAATCAAGCATGCTGCCACAAGGAAACAAGAAAAGGCGGAAAAAACCAAGGAGAGAGGAAAAAAGAGAGTGGAGAAGGGATACAAAGAAAAGAAAATAAGGGGGGAAAAAGGACAAACAAAAAAATATAAATAAATAAAAAAATAAACAAAAGAACACACACAAAAAGAAAAAAGAAAAGAAAACAGAACAAACAAAAGAACATAAAACAAAGAAAACATAAAAACACAAAAATTAATTAGTTTTTTTTTTTTTTAATAAATATATACTTTTTTTTTTAAATAGACAACATACAGGACAGCACAAAAACAGGACAAACAAAATAATAGGGAAAGAAGGGGAAAGGAAAAAAAAGGAAGGGGGAAGGAAAAAGGTAGCAGAAGTGAAAGGGGAAAGTTAATAGAACATAACTTCTTTCTCCTACTAATTGCAAAATGCTTTTTTTCTCTTGATGTTAAATATTTATTTACTAACGTTCCTATCCAAGGTGTGATTAACTGTTTGGAAAAACGTTTACGTGAGTTCCATTATTCTTCTATTGAGATTAAGGAGTTTATAGCTTTAGTAAGCGTTTGTATTAAACAAACTGCTTTCATTTTTAATGGTTCGTTCTATAAACAAACCGAGGGCCTTGCTATGGGAAATTCTCTCTCACCTCTTTTATGTGATATTTATATGCATTATTTTGAAGAGAAGCTCTTCAAGGTCTTTAATTTTCCGTGCTGGGTCAGATATGTTGACGATACTTTCGTTCTAGTGGATTCCAATTGTGATATTTCTAATTTACTTTTGATTGTTAATTCTGTTGATCCGTGTATCCAGTTTACTCTAGAAGAGGAGTGCAACAATTCTTTACCTTTTTTGGATGTTCTTGTTTCTAGGAATTCTGATGGTTTCTCTACTTCTGTTTTCCGCAAACCTTTTTCTATCTCTTTACCTCCTCATGCCCTATCTAATCATCCTTACCAACAAACACTTTTTGCTTTTTACACTTATGTGTTTCGTGCTATCAAAATTTGCTCTGACTCTTTATCTCTTAATAACGAGATTAATTACTTAAAATCCTTAGCTGTCTCTCGTGGTTTTAGCCACTCTATTATTGATAAAGCTCTTTCTAAATTTAATAGGCCTAATACTTCTACAGGGATGTTAACTCCAACACTCGATTTGGGAGCAACCCGGGAGCAGAAAAAATTTCATTTGGGAGCACTTCGGGAGCAGAAAAATTCCATTTGGGAGCAGAAAAAATTTCATTTGGGAGCACCTCGGGAGCAGAAAAATTCCATTTGGGAGCAGAAATATTCTATTTGGGAGCAGAAAAATTCCATTTGGGAGCACCTCGGGAGCACAAAAAAATAGTTTCCGAGAGGAAAACTAAGATTCGAGATCAGAATTAACATGATTTTGGAGCATAAAATTGAAGATTAAGGAACACAATAAATGCATACAAGAAAAGCAAAGTTTGCGTGCAAACACCATTTGCTAAAAGCAAAACACTATTTGAAAGCACTTTAGGAAAGCTCTGGAAAAAAAAGAGTGTATACAGACTATGCTATCAGCAACTAGGTAAAAACAATACATATCAGGAGTCAGCAACCTTTCTGTGGTTAAGTCAAGTCATTTTTTTCCTACTCAAGAACCATGAGTATGATTTGTATGCGGCTTGCGAGCCACAGGTTACCAATCCCTGTCCCTTTTGTTTTCTTTTTCAGAATCATTTAGGGAATCTTCCTCTCGAAAAAGAGAGCACAAATAAAATGAAAACTAAATTTTAAAACAAAAGCTTCTATCTTATTCTTTGGTTCTATTACAAATCACAAGTAGTACTAAATGGAGATTTTTGAAAACCTAAATATTATACCTCTTATACAACAACACGTAATTGGTAAGCAGTATCGAAAACAAAATAAATTTGATGGTTAGTATAATTAAATGTGTGTACTTTTAATAGCATATGCTTTTGTATCAGTAATTTAACCTCATCTAATATTTACATATTCATCTATAATACTTTAACACAATATACAAAGCAAATGTAAACAAAAATATTTAATGACTGTTGAGAGAAATTAAGAATTATTAAGAAGTTAAAAATTAAGATTATGAGAAATTAATAATGAGATTACAAATTAAGTATCATAAGTTATCTAGTTTTCTATTTATTCTTTTTTCTATTTTTATTAATTTCTTCTTGAGCTTTTTCATTTTCTTCTAATAGTTTTAATGTTTTTGCAAGTCTATATTTCCCTTCCGTTAATAGAATCTGTCCACTTTCTATAACAGCCAGTGGCGGCTCGTGACCTGCTTCAGTGGTGGGGCCCGAAAAAAATAGTGCCAGTTCAAATCGGGAAAATACATATACATAGAGCTGTGCCGGATCATTACCCATTTCAGAGGAGGGGGCTTTTTTTTTTTTTTTTTAAGCTCGAAAAGGAAATTTTTAATCAAAAAGGTAAAACATATGAATCGCTTTTGTAAACAGTGTGAATACATAAAAACTTTTCGAATAACAAGTTATGAAAGGCGTATTGATTTCTCCTTTAAGTTTTAATTTAAAGACAGCAGATTTATTTTGCACCAAAAAAACATTTTCCTCCATTTTTCTTTCTCAAAAAGGTACAATATCAATTTAAAAAAAAAAACAATGCATGTGTACATGTTGAAAAACGAATTGGTCCATAATGTTTCATCTCCAAATAGCAAATCGTGCCCCTTCATCAGTGGTATCAAAAAAAGGTGCCCGTTGCGATGATTAGTACTTGTTTGCCTATCTGGCCGGCCCTGATTGAGGTGACTAACAAAGCCCGACTGGTCCGATCCGGGGCGTGTAGAATGGCTTCGGAATGCAGCTTTCGTACGCAGTTTGAATCTTGCTTTACTGCTAACTAGCTTTCCATACACGCTTTAAAAGATAAATGAGCGTGGCAAAAATTTAACAAAGAGTCAAAATGACGTATTCGGCGCAAACCGGCGCAAAAATCGGCTAAAAGCGCAGTTCGGCGCAATATTTGTGTTTCGGCGCACCCTTAAAGAGTCAAAATGACGTATTCGGCGCAGACCGGCGCAAAAATCGGCTAAAAGCGCAGTTCGGCGCAAGAATTTGTGTTTCGGCGCAGCTCAGCGCAATCGGCGCAGAATTAACATCCCTGCTTCTACTACTTCTATTAATTTTCATAGTGAATTAATCGTACTACCTTTCTTTTCACCTTCATGCTACAAAATTTCTAAACTCCTCAAAAATTTCGGTTTAAAAGTCATTTTTAAATTAAAACTGTTAATAAACTTAAATTTTCTTCCCTTAAAGATCCTATTCCTACTGAGAACCGTTGGGGTGTTTATTATATTCCTTGTGGATCTTGTGATTTGCGCTACATTGGTCAGACCAGAACAGCTCTCAAATTTAGGCTCAAAGAGCATGAGAGATATATTTCTAAGCACGAACTTTCCAAATCTTCTATTGCCTCCCATTGTTGGAATTTTAATCATCGGTTTCAGTTTTCTAAGGCTAAGATATTGTGCACTCCTCGATCTTTATCCCATCTTGATTTTTTGGAAGGTTTTTCCATTACCCAGCACTTGGAACGTCTTGTGAACGGTGGTTCTTCCGTTCCTTTCGCTTGGAAGCTGTTGTTGTAATGTTCTATTAACTTTCCCCTTTCTCTTCTGCTACCTTTTTTCTTCCCCCCTCCTTTTTTTTTTCCTTCCTTCCTTTTCTATTATTTTGTTTGTCCTGTTTTTGTGCTGTCCTGTGTGTTGTCTATTTAAAAAATATATATATTTATTAAAAAAAATATATATATATATATATATATATATATATTAATATTATTTAATTATTTTTTGCGTTTTTATGTTTTCTTTGTTTTATGTTCTTTTGTTTGTTCTGTTTTCTTTTCTTTTTCCTTTTTGTGTGTGTTCTTTTGTTTATATTTTTATTTATTTATTTATTTATTTATATTTTTTGTTTGTCTTTTTTTTTTCCTTATTTTCTTTTCTTTGTAGCCCTTCCCCACTCTCTTTTTTCCTCTCTCTTTGGTTTTTTCTGCCTTTTCTTGTTTCTTTGTGGCAACATACTTGATTATCTTTTTCAGTTCCCTCTGGTCTGTTTGACGGAAGGGTTTGTCTGAAGAAGACCAAACGAATTTTCGGTCAAAACGATCGTTATGCCTTGAAGTAACCTTTTATGTGTGTTTTTTTCACAAAGTTTTTATTTATTTTATCTTATAACACCAGTTTTTTGAGTATTTATTTTCACGATATATTTTGTTGAAACAGGCATTTAGTTTAACGTTTCAGATAATTAGTGCTTTCAGTTTACTCTCAAAAAAGCTAAAAGGTAAAAAAGCCTCAAAAAAGCTAAAAGGTTTCACTCTGTTCAGAATCGCAGCAGTGCCTTGCACTAACAACGATTCTGAATAGAGTGAAACTGTCTGCAACAGGACATGGAACAAAATTGGTATTCTTAGAAGAGCTGGGAATATCAAAAGAATTACCTTGTACCAAGTTAAAAACCCAAGAAGACATACTCTTACTTCTATATTACTATTTTGTACTTAAGAAGCATATAAATATCGCACTTGCAAATGTACTGACTTTTCCACGGAGCAGGTGTGGCTCAGAGCCAGAGCCTGATTATGACCAACAGGGGCCCCGGGCATTGGCGAATTTGGGGGCCCCCATCTATGAAATTTGTTTTATTTTTCATAAAATTTTGATGTAAAAAAGAAAATTTCAGAACAACATTTGATTTTGGGGGCCCTTTCGAGCCGGGGGCCCTGGGCAAAGTCCCGATTTGCCCATGCGATAATAAGGGTCTGCTCAGAGCCTCACATACCTCACACAGAACGTGAGTCATTAGCAGACCAGAAGGGAGCTAGATATGTGACAATTGATGGAATTGTAAAGAAGAGAAGTTTAAGGAGAATGAGAGAAAAGTTGAAAGGTAGGAAAAAGAAATTTCGAGATTGGTGGAGAAAGAGATGAAATTTCCAATACCCAGTGTATGTTTCAACTTGAGTTTTTGATTTGGAAGTGAAAATAACGAAAGAGATGTACGAAAGACTGAAGAAAACGCTGAATGCCTATCTACCGCTTTGGGAGATGCGTTCACAAACGACCAAGTTAGAATAAAAATCTCAGTGCTTTCACAAGTCTGCGACCCAAAGTTATTACGGACTAGTCAGTAGGAACTCTGGTATCAACTTTATTTCACAATCTAGAAAGCGGAAGACATGTAGATGGAGCGAAACCTTCTCAACTGACTCTCGACCCATATAAAGTTAGAGAAAGGTTAAGATGACTCCCAGTGGAAGAAACAGAAAAGGGCTTTCAAATTTTCTTTGGATTGTGCTTTGATAGGAGGAAGAACTAAACCAGATACATATAAAAATTTGTTGACTGCAAATTACACAATATTTGTCACAAAGAACATATCTCGCTGATAATGGAACCTGGTTCAGCATACTTCGGCCATATGTCGCAATCTGATTTTAAGAATTTCACTGGAAATTTGGAATAGTTTGAGACAAAATATATTGATCGTGGCACCCTCACATGCATTGGGGGTGGTGGCAAATCATTGAATTCTGGCAATAACAAAGGCGTCATCCGAAATCTAGAAACGCAGATTCTCTAATCTAACTAAATCTCTGCATTGCCAACTTCACACCATAGCAAACAGCCACTCCGAAATTTGCTGTCTATCCATCTATCAGATGATGGTTTCCTATGATCTAAATTATTACACTTGACAAAAAATGCCACAATTTGATTTGAAGTTGGGCTTTACATTATTCATTAAAACGCATGCTCCAATAATTTGATACTTGGGCTGGCACGGGCAGGACTCGGATTGCAGGCAAATCAACGAGGTGGATCCTGGGTAATGTAGTTGCGATTGTGGTTGTACTAGAGAAGAGCTGCAAACGTTACTGGCTATTTTTCAATGGGACTAATTCTTAAAATATAATTTTTGCTTTCTACATATTTTTATCAAAAAATGCAAAATTTTCCAACATTTATAGATTTTAAGTTCGATGTGCAATTCCTAGAAATTGTTACAGCCCCTTCAGATTTTGCATATGTCTTATTCATAACAATATGCAAATTCTAAAACCTCGGGAGCCTAATAATTCGGTAAAGAATTTTTTTGGTCGATTTTTTTGAAAAAGTCATGTTTTTCAAAAATTTCTAAATGTCAAGCTCGATGCGCAACCCCAAGACGTTGTCATAGAACATTCAAATTTTACACATGTCTTATTTATATCAATTTACAACTTTTAAGACAGGAGGTAAAGATTTCGAAAAAAAAAAAAATTTCAATCCAACCTAATGTATACTTATGCATAAGTCGAGAAATTTAGATGGACAAAAAAAAAAAAGTGTCTCAAAGTGGGCGGGTCGACTTATACGCAAGGCAAAAAGTGAAAAATATTTGTCCACGAAAAAAAAAAAAAATAACCCTATACACTGCAGTAATTATGCAATCGCGATCCACCGAAGTTGAATGCACTTGAGAAAACTCCCTGTAGACAACATTCTTTTCTTTTAGTTCATTATGTATAACAATAATAACAACATTTATTACGACAATCATTTTTTAAACTGCTGTGTACTTACCAACAACTGTTATTTGATTTCACTTATTCTCACTACAGGAAGGTGTTCAAAAGAACGACCCAACAGGGATCGGGGGTGGGGGGGGATGACAAAAAAACGTTTAAGAATATGGACCATGTAGACTACGTTCCCGCTCTAAAAAACAACTTCTGTCCAGAGAGACAGCTCTGCCCTATCTATTGGGAGTGATAAGAATAGCCATTGCTAATTGGCTCGCAAAAAGGGTGCCATCCCATAGTACTGACCTTGATAAACATTGCTATGTCTTGCCTTAGTCTTGATCGTACGTGATTTTTTTTCCTCTTGCATTATAATTTACTATTTTATCGCAATGGATTATTTGAAGCAGAAGAGAATATCGTATAGTGCAGGATTTAAGTTAAAGGTTATTGCCTTTGCAGAGAGTAGTAACAACTGTGCTCCTTCCCGTCAGTTCGGTGTTAATGAAAAATTGATATGCGACAGGCAGAAAAAGAAATCAGAACTGGAGAAACCCAAAACAAAGAAGGTACTTCGTCATGGAATGGCATCTTTTCCCGAGCTCAAGGATGAGCTAAATAATTGGGTGTTGGACTCTCGACGGAGCGGTTACATAGTAATGTGAACCGACATCCGTTTGAGAACATTAAAATTAATCAAAGAAGAGAGGTTCGCTACAGCAAATTCTTTTCGTGCATTTGCTGGATGGTGCATGCGGTTTATGAATCGTCATGGACTGTGTTTGGACCAATGCACGAAAATAGCCCAAAAGCTGCCAGACGACCTGGAAGAAAAAATAATGGGGTTTCAAAAGTACGTAATAGAAAAAAGGAAAGCGAGAGATTTTGAATTTGCCAAAATAGGGAATATGGATAAAACCCCTGTTTGTTTCGACCTTCCTCGAAATAGGACGGTAAATTAAAAAAGCAAAAAGATTGTAATGGTTAAAACGACTGGACATGAGAAAATGAACTTTACTGTCGTTCTTTCTTGTTTGGCCGACGACAGCAAGCTTCCACCGGTCATTATTTTCGAGCAGAAAATGATACCGAAAACGGCTGTGTTTCCTCATAATGTTTTCGTTCGCGTGCAAGAAAAGGGTGGATGAACGAGTCAGGGACAATTGACTGGCTGAGAAATGTATGGAATAAAAAGCCAGGTGCGTTGTTGAAAAAACCATCCCTTTTGGTTTTGGACATGTTCATTGCACACCATTCTGCTGAAAAAACAAGCAGAAGACAAAAACAACTCCAGCTGTCATCCCAGGGGATTTAACATCCGTCCTGCAACCGCTTGACATCTGCCTAAATAAACCATTTAAGAACAATTTGCGGAAGTTTCGACAGACTGGATGAGTTCCGGTTTACCGAGTGAAACAAAAGCTGGCAATTTAAAGAAGCCGGACATCATTTTGATTGCACAATAGGTGAAGGATGCTTGGGATGCAATCCCATCAGAAATTATTGCAAAATCGTTCAAGAAATGTTGCATCAGTAACGAACTTGAAGGTACAGAAGATGATGCGATTTATAGTGATAGTGACTCTTCCGATATGAACATAGACAGTGATGCTGAAGCCGATGTTTATGATGATGTTCTAATAAATAAGAAGAACTTTCATGAACTATTTGGCAATTCCGACTCACAATCGGATTTGGAAGGATTTTCTTAATGATTATGTTGTGTATTGTTATTATATATTTCCTTCTAAATAATTTTTTTGTTGTTGTTATTAAATGTCAGAAAATGTATGAAATTTTTTTTCATTTCTTTTGTTTTATCGACTTATACGCAGGTTTCCGTTTTTTTTTTTTTTTTTCCAAATTTTTTCTCTGAAAGTTAGGGGGTCGACTTATATGCAAATTCAACTTATACATGAGTATATACGGTAATATGGTAGATATCAACATTAAAAATATTAAGGATCTTGCAAATTATAAAAATAAAACCTACACATTCTTTTATGAATTATTGTAAATACTGAAGACAAATGCTGCCATCAAACACACACATCTTTCGATGACATGTGGAACACCCTCATCAACATCAGATGAAGTAATGAGAAGGCAGATAGCAACAGTTCTGTTGACTGATGACTGTCATGACTCTTGTCCAAAATATTTTCTGATTTTAGTTTTTAATGGTAAAGATTTTATGTGTTTTTAACTGTTTTTAGGACTGTATCTTTTAATCATTTTTCAGGTTTAGATTTTTTTTTTAATTGTGTGTGTGTGTGTGGGGGGGGGGGGGGGGGGAAGAACATTATTATTACTCACAATAATAGTAACATGACATTTAGAAATGAATAACAATTTAATTATATTCTACTAACCTGAGGCTTGTGAAGCTGTTCTAAATGGAGTGGTAATCAAGCTATTTGGAGTAGACACCACATCCCGTTTTGGAGTAACACCACTAAAATCGGATTCATGCAGAGGTGTATTTAGCCCTCCTTTAAGCGGTGTGTCAACATTTGTTAGTGCCATAATATTTTGAGCTTCCTGAAAAGTAAACATGAAAAACTTAACTCAAAAATTATTAATTTTAACATATACAATTGGACTTAAAACATTTTACATTATGAAATTTCAACGATACATTAAATGTATGGTTGAAATTTCATAATTATAAACGTATAATATTAGTTACTGTTAAGGCTGATACTTCAGATACTCTATTGTTGGATTTGTTTTTCACTTTCAGTGAGCAATGTAGGAAATCACACAGGGACCCAGAGGCAGATCAAGTCTATTGGAGGGCCTTGGCAGTAAAATTTTCAAGGTCCCCCCCCCCCCCCTAAGCCCAAAAGTTCCTTTCATAATTTAGTGTACTAAGGACGGTATTAGTATTTTTTTTTTTTTTTTTTTTTTTTTTTTTTTTGTGAAGGGGAGCACTGAACAATTTCACTCAGTTACTTTAACAATAAAATTAAACTCAAGAAAAACTTGATAAAAGAATTTATAAAACTTACACTTAATCAAAAAAGAATCTTTACACAACTATACAAAAGTACTTTACATGAACTTGTGTCTTGATTTATCTTTTGAAAATTCATCAATAATTTCTGTGACAAAATCAATAATTTTTGTGTCTGCCAAACTTTCCTATTCTATGTATAATAAAGCCAAATTGTTTAATTGTTCTTCCCTATCATAGATCTTAAATAGTTCTTTATGCATTTTAAAACCGAAAAAGATCTTTCACCTGAAGCATTTGATATGAGTATAGTTAAAATATTTTGAAGTTATGTCTACATTAGGAAAAGTTTATGAAGTTTCTTGTGAAGCCATGTAAATTACATATGCATTTCTGTCAAGTACATTGTTTTCTTCCAAAAACAGAAAAACAGAAAAGAAAAAAAAAAAGCTTCAGTTCATTTACAAAATTTTAAATGTCTATGTCATTTTTGTAAATATTTTTCAAGTTTTTTATTGATTTTTTTATTTTCCTCTTTTGATAATTTATCACCAAAAAAGTACATTAAAATGCTGTAGACTATTTTCATGTGTTTCCATTCTTCTGAATTATTTGGATTTGGTATACTATCAATAATTTTATTTAAAAATATTCTCTTTTTCCAAATTCATAACCAGTGTCCTTGTTTTCATTGAAGAACACATTCTTTTTCTTAGAGTTTGGAATCCTGCTCACTGTCGTTATCAAATGATAACCTGACAGCTCAGACAATAACACCCAGACTTCTTTGACTTTCTCAAATTCACCTCTACATTTTGAAATAAAATTTGCAAGTGACCTGATAGATCAGAGCCTTTCAATAATGCTTTCCAGTAACTGAAGAAATGTACTGGTAGAATACATTGTACCCTCTGTTCTGAGTAACTATTATGGGTTAACTAAGGATATGCTTTAGCAAGTATTCAACTGCATTTAAAAATAGTTATATTTTATTCCTCCTTGGCAGTGAAGCTCTATGTATTACTGATGACTAACAATAAAAATCAATTATAGAGGTAATCATTGAGATAACACTAGTTTCTGTTATTAACTAGCTGATTTTTATTAATTTTGTTTATTGTTAAAAATATAAATAAATGCATAGCAAAAAATTCTTAAAATAGAACTGACATTGCAAAGTTTTTTAATTAAAATTTTTCTGCAATAAAATTACAATTTAATTATTCTCAAGTTATGAACTCTCAAAGTATCAAGAGCAAAAATTTCTTGTTATTTAATTTAATTTTACTTATTTTTATAACCAATAGCAATTTTTTGATAATTTTCAAAATATCAATCTGAAAGTTTTGTGTTAAAAAATAATAATACTGTTTTCATAACTTATTATGATTTCTTTTCTTAATTTTTGAAACAATTATAACATTAATCACTTTTAAATATGCATTTATAGTTTAAAATAAGTCAGAATGAGCGGCACAGCAAGGAGAGGCTGAGAGGGCGGTCCACCCCTTGGTAAATAACATTTGACAGTATGTAAAATTAAAAAAAAGAAAAAAAAAAAGCAATATATTTTATCTTTCAAGATCTTTGAGGAAGAACTATAGCAAACCTTCTCAATACAACTTAAAAAAGAAAACCCACACACCTCAAAAGGTGAAAAAAAAACGCAGCACGTGCAATATAAAAAACTGGGTACAGTGATGGTTAACACTTTGAATTGGAATGAATGTATAACTGAAAAACATAAGAACTAGAAGAAAAGTAATGGACATCTGCATTACATTCTTCGAATTACAAAGCTAGAAACTTATCACGAATTTATGATTTTTGACGAACCAGTGACAAAACCACCGACAAAAGCTAACGCGTGAAAACCGCAAATCCAGCACCAGGCACAATGGAGAGAGCAACGGCAGATATTTTCCCCCCAGTGTACAATGTTCCCCCCAGTTACCTTATTCTGCAACAAGAAACGTGGAAGTAAGAGCTGCCCTTTAGACTAATCGAAAGCCCCTCTTTTCGGCTGAACTGAACAGACTTATGGCCTAAAAAAGGAGTGGACAATTGTTTTATCTTGGAGGGGGGGGGGGCACTTTGTAGATGCAAAAGTCAAAGGGGTGGCGCAAACTTTAAAATTATTGCATTCAGTAGTAAACTTTGCATTTTAGAAGCGGCGTAAATTGTATCATGATAAAAATCAATAAATATATGCATATAGCTCCAAGCAAATTTAATTTTAAATTCATGTTAATGAGACAAATGTGCCCTATTACACTTTTCTTCACTTTTTAAAAACAGGAATGAGATTGCTTGTTGAGATTCTCATTGCAGCTTGCTAGTTAATGCCTGCCAAAGAGCATTTATATTTATTCTTGTTGATCTTCAAGCAAGAAAACATTAGCTCAAAAATACATGTAGACAAAAATTATTGAAAATTTTTCCCTAGTAAATCTCTTCATACATGAAAATTTTTCAGCAGAAAATGATTTGTGAACTTCAACTAATGGTGCAGCATTAAACATTTCTCTCACAGTATGATCTGATCGCATGTCAATAAGTTCAAGCTAAAGTTCCTCAGGTGCTGTCAATATCAGCAGTGATAGACAGCAAATTGCATTTAAACTCTTTAAGTCCTGAAATTTTTTTTCTGATTTCGTTTTGTAACCTTTGCCGATAATTCCTAAATCTCAACGAAAACACTCTTTTCTAAGTAGGAATTTAAAATGTTTTAGTCCTGGTGATAATTATTTTTTTCAGAAATCTCGGTTCAAGAAAGATTTTTCTGACTATCTTGGTGGGCCATTCAACCCCCCCCCCCCTCCACGCTATTTGCCTACGCCTGGCCTAGAGCGTGGACAGTAGGGAATAGCCCTTTCAAAGAATAAAGACTAATTCCTTCTTATCAAGTTTGGACTTGTGAAGTTTTGCTTCAATTTTTAGCTTATTTAATTTTTTTTTTTTTTTTTTTTTTTTTTAAAGAAGAATTTTCAAAGTCAGGGTCTCTAGTGTCAGTCGGGGCCTCTAGAGGTGCTCCGGATCCCTGGTGCCCACCAGGCATTAGATCCACCACTGTAGGGACCTTTGAAAGGTCCTATATGTGTCCTTTGTGCCCTCTAGATAGCCTGTACTTGACTGTGACTCATGATGTAATCCTAGTTTCTAAGTGAGAACTTGTCATTAATTCCTTGGTCAGGAGAGTGTTGTCGATTTCAGCTAAGTCAAGCCCTTTCATGTCTACTACATCAATAAATGAGTATATTTTATTAAATTCTATATCAACTAGAGATAAGAAGGAAGAGCAATCCCCAAGTGGAGAATCATCAAATTAACCATACACAAACGTTGAGAATTACTAGGTCAACAATATAATTACAATTACATAAAGCAGGGCAATCGTCGGTGTGCTAAGCAGACATCTCTGATCCAGTACTACATAAAATGCACACAGATGAATTGACGATATTAAAACAAGAGATGGGCATGGAGGCAATTGTGCCCCATCAACAGTCTCAGAATGGCAGTTACAGGCTCTTATGAGGACCTCTTATTTGATCAGGGCTTCAATTTTGTGAGGATTGGGGGGGGGGGGGGGGGAAATAATATAAAAATAAAAAAGTAAAAGCCTTGTAGACAAAAATCAAAGAAGAAAGAAGACTGGGTGTTCATGCAAATGAATAATTTTTGTCTTTTACATCTTTTGTTGAAATGCATTGGCTATTAAGTCAAACATATAAATTAGCTTTCGCCCATGCTTTCACTCACATTAAATCCGGATAAAACTGGAAAATCTCTGTATGCGGCAATCTTTATTTAACAGATAACTAGCTTTTGTACCATGCAATTAAGAAAAGGTTTTATAATACTTAAGCATTTAATAAGCCTTTTTACTCATATGATAAGCATCATGTCATAAAATTAAATATTTCTTATAAGAAGAACTCAGTATAATATTAAAATCATGAAAAGAAGGAAAAATTCACAAAATACTAGCAACATGTTAACTTACCATTAATATTGAATCTCTGTTTGTAGCAGGTGTACGAGGAGTTCTAACACTGAGAGTTCCTGGAGTTAAATTATAGTCTGGTAACAATGTCTCAGATACTTGATTTCCTGATTCCTCTGCAGCTTCTCTAGCACTCTCACTAGCCTTTCCTAATTTCACAACCTGAAATAAAATATTGGAAAAAATAAATTTTTCCCGATCAGAATTATACTTTATTGCCACAAAAAATAAATAAATAAAATAAAATAAAATAAATCTGCAAACAGAAATAACAGTACTAAAAAAAAGCATGTGTGCAAGGTTCACACTCATTAAAAACGAAACTCCCTCGATAACATATTTTATAAATTTTTAGATTGATGAAAAGATAATACTTTAAACAGTATTTTTAAAATGTTAAAAAGATAGTGGCATATGAATTCTCATGTGCTGTCCATATAAAAAAAATTTTGCTAATGCTTCACTGATTATATAAAAATAAAGAGGACATTCCTTTCCTGTTGCTAAATTTTGTTCGATTCACTGTCGATACTTTAATATCATGCCTTAAAACAATTCTGCACAATTTTCACAAAATCTATAAAAAAGCAAATAAACATTTTTTTTTTTTTTTAATCAACAAAACTTGTTGAAGTTTAATAGCCAATGATTATATGGGTAATTCTCCAATAAAGGGACAAATTGGCATGTGAAAATTTTGGAATTTATTAAATATTTTTAAAAATCAAGCTCCAGGGATGATGTTTCTGCCAGGGGAATGATGAAATTAACAGTTTGCTTGCAATTCAACACCTTGGACAAATTTATTTATAACAATTTGTCACAAATAAATGATAAAAGATAAGAAAAAGGAATTATATTATCTTTAGCATAAAAATTTATTTTAGGCTATAAATTCTATTGAGATTTATGAAGCCTTTCTTAGTGCATAAACCATTATAAAAACAATTTATATTAAAAAAAAAGAGTTATAAAACATTTGACTTTCAATTTTTTAATGCAAATTAAGTGTATTTGAAAGTAAAAAATTAACTATTGGATGCAAAAATTTTAAAGTTATTGAAATGGAAAGTTGTTGCTGTACTTCCACACGGTATTGGTTGTGAAGTCATTTTTACTTTCCAAACATGTACCATGTAAGGAAAGTATTGTAATCATGAAAAAATTTGACTTCGAGATTTTGGTGTATTTACACGTTTTGAGGTTTCTGAATCCATTTATGCTATTTTTACGAGATGTATGTATGTGTGTGCGTGAGAGTGAAGACTATAGCTCCTAAACGGGCCATTCGATTGAGCTCAAATTGGATATGTATGTTATAAACCACCGTTGCAAGACTGGTATTGATTCTGATGTATATAGGACTTATAGTTTTTCTATAGGGCTACGACAAAGATTTCTTTTACATTACGGATTATGGGGGGAAATTCTTGAAAGTGCGCTATCATTTAAATGGTACATTCGATTGAGCTCAAATTAAATATATATTTTATAAACCACGATCGTAAGACCGATATTGATTTTGGTGTGTATAGGACTTATAGTTTTTCTACAAGGCTACGACAAAGATTTCTTGTACATTATGGCATATGGAGAGAAATTCTTGAAAGTGCAATAACGTTTAAATGGTGCATTCGATTGAGCTTCAATTTGGTATATATGTTTGAATTATTCATTGATTAAAATTTATTTAAATGCCTGGTAATGATCTTAATCTCAAGTGTTCGGAAAGTTGAGTGGAGTCACTCCAGATTTTTACTATATCTGACAATGGATAGGTACGAATATCTGGTTTTGATGGCCATTTGAAAACTTTTTTTTTTTCAGCTAACTCCACAGTGCTAACTTTTATTTCTATGGTAGAAACAATTTCAATTATTTCACCAGAGTATGATGAGGAAAAGTTGCAGTTGACAATAATTTTTGCAGTGCAGAAACTTAAAGGTACATGTTCTCATCTAAAAAATCAGTATTAGTTTGATATGGCTACTACCTGGTGGCTGTCATGCAAATGAACACATGTAACCAGGGGAATGATGGGAACATCTAAGGACAGCCATTTAATTGACAATAAGAAAAAAAGTAATGTTTTACTTATTTAATTTCATATGATATTTTAAATAATGGTATTTTCTCTAAATAATGGTACAAAAATTATAAATTTGAGATGTCCCTTAATGATGCATTAAGAGGCACTCAGGGTGGCCACTCTTTCTCAGAGAAAAAATTCAAGGACATTTAAGGACTTTCAAGGATATCCTGAAACGCACAATGAGCATACATATTTTTGAGATTTTTTTGTCATTATTTCTATTTTCTTATAACCTAATTTAATCTCATGGTTTCATGAACACACATATTGAAAATTCCTCAAAAACACTTAATACTATATTAGGCAAATTGGAGTGTTTAGGTTGATTAATTTTATTTTTTTACCAACTATGCGAAAAATTCCAGAGCTGGGGATCGAACCCAGGACTGCCGCTTAACGTGTGGTGCTGCTCTACCACTGAGCTACTCTGGAACGATTTCCAGATGAAATTTCTCGCATTAGAACCGTTGGCATTTATCATCTTCTTCTGCAAACCACAGAAGGAACAAATGAAAGAATTAATTCGCAACAACTCCGTTACGCTATGGAAGTTATACATATTTTTAGAAAGTATTTCTAAAAATATGTACACTTAATACTATTTCATAATTGTTGAGAGGCAATGTAAATTGGAGCAAGTACTGTTTTTAAGCAAATATTTTGATTTTGGCAAACACCATATTTTGATACCAGATATTACTTAACCCATTTTTGTATGTATTATTTGATTTAATATAAATTTTAAATGAGGAGGAAAGTATAAGTGAAAGGGAATTTGCATGTTTATGTAAAAATGATATTTCTTCTTCAATTCCAAAATAGCAGCTTTCAAAAGTAGGAACAAAACTCATGCATTTTAGATGGACATGACTTAAATTCTTTTGGACATGACTTTAATTCTCTTTTCTTGACGAAAAAAGAATTCCTGTAAAATTTAAATTGAAGGAGGGGAAGGAAACACATGCCTTTAAATATTCGCATGGAAATATGTATTCCATTAATTTTAATGTAATAAAATATAATCAACAAATTCAAAACAAGAAAACTACAGTAGAAGACCCAAAATCCGCACAGCTTGGTTCCAGACCTTGTGCAGATTTTAGAATTTTGCGTATTTTGGGTCATAATAGGAAGTTTATTCTATTTCCACCCCCTCAGAAAATAATAGAAAAAAAAAATACAATAGAGATCAAAGGAAACAAATCATGTTACTTATAATTAGAATCATGATATAAAAATGCAGAGGATTAATGCAATATACAAAATTATGAGATTATAATAAAACTTATTTAAACATGTATATTCAATAGTTTAGGACTTTGGGATGTTCTAATTATAGTTTTTATTTTTTTTTTCATTATTTTCAGTTCGTAACACAGCTTTGCTGCTCTACAAATCTTAGATATTTCTTTCTCACAACCTAACCTTCATTAAATGTTAATTTATCAACTGTTTGATCATCCTCACTTGTTCCTGTGTCATGTGATCATAATTCAGTGGCAATTATGCCACCATCAGTGATTTGAAAGTTATCAATGTTAAGATTAGAGCTCACAGACTCCTAAAAAAATTTTTTTTTCAAGCGGGAATAGCTTATTTAGTTTTACTTTGTGTTTATACTGTAGTTTTCTGAACTTGCAGCTGGCAGGACAGATTTCATTGTTTACATTGAACAGACAGTGCGGATTTTAGGGCCTTGCGGATTTCGGGTCGGCAGATTTTGGGTCTTCTACTGTATTTACAAACAAATTTCAGGATAATAAAAATTTCAACTGCAATTATTCAACAATTGTGATTTTTCTTTTCCTCCAGGGTACGTGGTTTCATTATCGTAGGGACATGACTTTAATTCTATTTTCTTGACGAAAAAAGAATTACTGTAAAATTTAAATTGAAGGAGGGGAAGCAAACACATGCCTTTAAATACTCGCATGAAAATATGTATTCCATTAATTTTAATGTAATAAAATATAATCAACAATTTCAAAACAAGAAAACTATTTACAAACAAATTTCAGGATAATAAAAATTTCAACTGCAGTTATTCAAAAATTGTGATTTTTCTTTTCCTCCAGTGTATGTGGTTTCATTATCGTAGGGGCTGGGAATAACCGATAACACAACAAAAATTCAGCAATTGGATGGTAAAATTTAAGAATATTCCAGATTTCCTTTCAAAATTCAAGGACATTCCAGACATCCATTCAAAATTTAAGCACATTCCAGGCCTTGGAACTTTTTTATTGTAAATTCAAGGACATTCCAGGTTTTCAAGGACGCGTGGCCACCCTGGGCACTTCAGAATCAAGTTTGTTCTAGGGACAGCCAGGGGAATAATGATTGCTGCATTTAGAATTTTTTTTAAAATATTATAAAACAAAATTACTTCTGATAACCATGTTGCTAATACTCAAAAAACAAAGGCAGATAACAAAAGAAAAATTAATTTGATAAAATATTGTGAATGCAAGTGTAGTAAACAACCCAGGGCTTTAATTTTTCCCTTTGTTGAATTTAAGAATAACCCATATCATCTATAGATGCCTTAAAACAATTCCCCCCCCCCCTTTTTTTTTCTTAAAGAGAAAGAAAGAAAGAATGAAAATGCAATTTTTGCAATTATTGCAATTTTAAAATTAATTCAATCTTTTAAAACAATTCAAGATTAATTGTTTCAGGCATTGCTAATCCTGTTATTTAATTTCATTCTACTCTACATTAAGACGTTGTTGAGGAATGCAAGAACAAATATTTCCACGATTTCCACAAAATCTCAAAATATATTAAATAAGTCAGTTTCAAGCATATGCAGTTAAAATTTAATAGCAATCTAAGACAATTCCAAATTTGATTCAATTTCATTGCCATTTTTCAGGCATAGAAGGAATATTTACTCACTTTTCACAAAGTTTGAAAATCTAATCTAAAAATGCTTGAAGTATTTGATGCCTATATTATTGCATGTTTACCTATTACATCACTAAATTTCATTTCATTTCATTCATTATAGTCATTTATAATGGTGTACAAAAAAAAAAAAAAAATTGCATATTTTGAAAAACATTTCACAAACTCTCAAACATTTTTTAGATTCAAAGCCTACAGTTGAGTGGCCACCTATCATGTCACCAAATTTCATTTCATCTGCTTTAATCATTACTATGTAATGTGTGAACAAAAGTTCATGAATTTTGAAAAAATTTTCACAAATCTCAAAATTGAATTAATTTTCTTTTAATTTGATACCCATAATATAAGTCGAATAATGTCACTAAATTTTTATTTCATTTGCTTTAGTCATTTTTATGTGATGCACGAACACAGTGTCAGACAAGACATACTTTTTCTAGGCAGTCAAACTGGGTTCCCAGGTGTTTGAAATGCATAGAAATTGCAAAATTTATGAATTCTAAGTAATGTACAGACTAAAGTTGAATTTTATTCTTACAGATGATGATGGTAATAATAATAAAAGTGAATTCTAGAAATTTTTACTATACACATACATCATCTACATCTTTAAGCAAATTTCTAGAAATAAAATTTTTTTTAAATAATCTAAAAGGTCTTTTTTTAGAGCACAAAAAAAAAAAGAAATTATAACATTAATTTAATAAATGATATATTGTTAACATGCATACATACATACATACATACATACATATATATATATAATGAATATTAAAAAGCAATAATTGTTTACCTGCTCCAGTTCAGCATCTGATATTTGGGGATTTGGTAACACTAATTTGCTTCTTTTTTTAGAAGGTTCAAAGTTTCCAGGCAACATAGCAGTAGGCATATCATTTTCTTTTCTGTTTTTCAGTTTTTGTTTATCCTTCTTTCTCTCTTTCTAAGATAACATTAGAAATTAGACAAAATAAAAATTTTGGTTAAAGTAAACAAAATCAAAATGCAGGCATAAACTTACGTCATTGCTGCCAACATTGAAACTTCAAATGCAGAAAGATTTAGAGTCAGAAAAGGGAAGAAAAAAGGAAGATTTTTTAATGTGAAAACACTTTATATTTTTGCATATTTACAATACAATTTTAATGAACTGTAACATGTTCACATACCAGAGACTCTGTACGGACTTTCTTGACAAAAAATTTTTTTGCTATAGTTGTAAACTATTTACATTGGACTAGCAATTCGATAAACTACCAGTAAACCACTCTTAGCTCAATGGCTTGCCTCCGCATTTGACCGTGGATCTAAAAATCAGAGCTCATTCTAGGCAGGAAAAAGGGCAGGGTGCAAAGGTTTTAAGAAAGGGCATTGTGTTTCTTAAAAAGGGCAGTACATGTAATGATTTAAAGCACTTCTAATTCGCAAAAAAATTATACTTTTATAAAAAATGTGTAAAATAATGCTTTATTAATTACTAAATTAATAATTAATTAGCAATCTTTAAATTAATTACTAGTCTTTATTAAAAATTAGATAACATTAATTAAGTAAATAAAGCTAAGTAATGTAAGAGTTAATTACTTTTAAGCAACTTTGTTAAATTATAATAGTTAAGGTAATATTTCTTTAAAATATTTTTTTCTTTTTATCACCCAAGCACACCTAACAGACAAGAAAATGCTTAGTTAAGTAAACATTTTGCATAAGAAGCAGATTTTAATAAAAGATTTATTTGATTACCTTGTTAAGAATCATCAATATAAATTTAACTAAATTAAGAAACAGTTAATAAAGTTACGTTGTTCTAAACCAAAATTTTCATTTTTATTAATTTTTTAAGTTATTATAAGGGATGCCCATAAGAAAGGCAAGGTAAGGCAACCCCCCCCCCCTGATAAGGTTTTAGCATATTGCATTAAGATGTAAATTTGCATCACAAAGCAAAATAAGAACTAAAATTGTTACAAATTCCAAATTTGCCCCCTCTAACTTTTTTTCTAAGTTTGCCTTTCCGCCTAGAAAAATTTCTGTGGACACCCATGGTTATTATACCTACAAAAATAATTCACTCAATTTTTCATCATTCACTTGCCTTTGTAAGAATTAATTCAATAGTACGAACATTTAAAATATTATAGTTAATACATGAAAATATTAATAACACTTCTGTTCAAAATAACCATATAATGGTATAAATATCTATTCCAGTTATTCAATATATATTTCACTACAAATTCTAGTTATTTATTAAGCTTTTTGAAAATGGGCAACAACAGCTAAAAATTGTTTCAGGATTATCATGCAGCCATTATAAGTATTCTTCTGTTGATTTTAACAATCAGCTGGTCACCTATAAAAGTGGCAATATTGAAATAGCAGGAAAGGAGATAAGAATCTCACCTCCATCTTTCTTCCCCTCCCCCCCCAGCTCAGAAAAAAAAAATGTTTCGACAATAAATTTCTAACTTTTGAACTAATTAAGAGGTTTTTTAAAATTTGGATTCTGAATCAATTTTTGCATTTAACAGTCATCTGCATAATTTCAAACAAATCAGTCTATTAATTTAAAAAAAGTATAGATGAATGAATTTTTACTCTGTTGATTTCCATCCCCTCCCCCACCTTATCATCATAGAGACAAACCTTGCATCTTTAAGGATGGGTCATTACTACCCTGACAAGGCCTCCTTACCTCCTGCTTCCAGGAGAGGGAAAGAGAGGGCAGGGGAGTTCTATTACCATAAAAGCACAGCTTAAGCTAATTATTATTTTCAAATTTCAATTATCTAAGTTAGCTCCTTCATTTTTTTAACATAATGATGTATTTTCTGTATATGTCAAGCGGTTCACCAGAAAAAGCGCCCTATAATCCCCCACCCTGTCCCAACCCAGCCCATACATGTCCCAGCCCTCCCATGAATTTTTCAGCTGTGCGGGTAGGATGGAAGTACTTTCAAAGACAAGTGCAATAAGAAGATGTGCTATCGGCTTTTTGCCTCTGCCTGTCCATGGCAAGTTCCTCCCTTTTATTTGTCAGGTATCATTAGCACTTGTGTGTGAGCATCCAAATAGAAGTTGAACAAATAAAAGGGACAAAGAAACTTCCGTAGATTAAAAAAAGACCTTGCCGACAAAAGAGGGTGTCTAGTTTTTCATCATCGGGGTGCTAACATGAATCAAAAGCAAAGGGTGGAATTTTTTTTTAAAAAGGGCATCAAGGTGGGAAGGAAAAGTGTGTCCCAGGTGGTGCTAATTGAGAGCAGTTTTTGATCGAATATGTGTGTATTAAAAGAAGATTAAAGAAAAGTATATATTTTTTTTAAAAAGGAAGATAATATATACTTTTTTGAAATACCGGAAGAAATCGGAAGGCAGAACATGCGCTTGAAAATGGAAAACTTCCGGCAAAAACAGAAGAGTTGGCAACTATGCAACATAATTAATAAGACCACAGCTGAAATATATTAGAAATAGCCAGTTTTGTTAATACAGTAGTATTTGCTTTTTGCCTAAACAACACATGTTGGTGGCCTATAAAGATTATGACGGATAGAATAGTTGGTGAGCTATAAAGATAGTTGGTGATAAAGATTTTTAATGTTTCAGGGAGCCAGAGGATTTAATATTTTCGACATCAGTTTTTCAAAATCAAGGCCAAATATCACATGACTTCTTTTTATCTTTCTAATCAAAAATATGATCAAACTAATTTTATGCTGCTGTCATTATATATTTCAAAAATCTGATGCAGACATCACAAGACTTACTTTTATGTCAGTTAAATTATATAAATTTTTGATTAACTTAATTCGAACTTATTTAATACTAGCCACCTCCGGCAACCAGTTAGTTTGCCATCTTAATATATCTTGTTCGGAGAGATTCCTGTTTCTCACCAGCTTCCTTGGCTTTGAAATCTCTCAGATTCTCTCTCTGAATGGAATTTAAAATTAGGGTGGTTACAAACAGGGGCGGCCCTAGGGTAAGTGGCACCCCCTGCTAACATAAAAAAGACACCCCCTTTTATGCTCTACTTATTTTTCAGTTCGAAATGACACCCCTTCGAAGCCAGCACCCCGATACAATGCTTACCTTGCTTACTGTGTCGGGCCACCTCTGGTTACAAAAATAAGATAGTTTAATGATAAAAACCTACAAAAAGGTACTAATTATTTTCATCCTATATTAATTCTGAAGAGCTTCTGGATATATTGGTCATTATTTAAAAAACGGAAAGAAAAACAAAAAGTAAGAAAATCTCAACCCCTTTCAGATTTTAAATATGCACTAAAGTGCTATATATTAAAAGCATATCATAATCCATGTGTCTTCCTTATTCCATTAAGTTGGAAAGTGTATCATTATTCATAAATTACCATCATTACCATTTCAGCATGAAAGAGTAACAAACATGCATACAAACATTGACATTTATATATTAGTAGGATAGGATAGGATGAAACTGAGATACAGTCATCTCATTTATATATGCTCTCTTTTATGTGTGTTTCCTGTTTCATGTTTAGAAAAATATTGTCATGCATCTAAGAAGGGAGGAGGGAACCACTCTTAGAATAGAGTAGTTTTCAAGATATTTAAAGCTAAAAATGATGACTTACACTAATGTGTTGGCATCCTTTTTGTGTGTGTGTGGAGTGTCTTTACTTTAGGGAACAAACTGTGAGTTGATTAAAATTAATTAATGCTATCTTTGTTTGAGAATAGAAATTAAACATATTCAAACTTGTTTAGTTTACATGAACTGATAGTGCTGCATTATGAAAATATATATAATAATTTAGTTCTTTGAAATTAAATGGCAATGATAGATTGGCGGTAATTATTGACAACATCTTAAAATAAAGTACAATTTTTGGTACAATTAATTAAACGTATCATATAAGTAATCATTTTTGGTGATTTTTTTTTATTATGATTATTATTATAAGGCTTTTTGTTTTTTTCTGGCTGATCCAGTTTCTCATTGTTTTAGAACCAAAATTGCTGAAAATGTAATTATTAATTTCATAAGATAATCTGAAGTTTGAATAAAGTAGATGTTTGATAATTTAAATTATTTTTATTTATTTTAATTAAAATAATTATTTAATAATTTAGATTAAAGCTTTTTATATAAACAAAATATTTATTTTAAAAATTATATTAAAAACTTTGTTTCAATAAAATGGCATTAAAATGTAAACAAGGCAGTGACCTATAATCAGTAATATCGTGCTCCAACTTGAGCAGATTAAAAGAACTTGAGAAGATGCATTAATTTTTAATCTCAATGTTAAACAAATACATTAATTAAAACATACTTCTTCCTTTTCACTTCTCAATTCGCCATCTAATTGCTGTTGCCGCAATCTTTTATAATCTGGATGCATAGGATCATAAACTTCCTCTGATGTGTCGTATAAGCCAGGGACAGGTTTTTTCTCAAATGGAATCTCTGCATTGTAATCAATAGTTCTCTTCTTTCGTTTGCGTGCCTCCAACTGAATACCAGCCATTCGTAGCTCTCGTCTCTTCTGAAGAGCAGCCAGACGTCGGGCTTCCTCCAGCTGCTTCTCTCGGGCTTTCCTTTTAGCTTTCTTACCCTGAGTATTAGCTAATCGAGCTCTTGCTTCAGATAACATTTCCATTTCTGAAAATATTTGAAATTAAACATATGTAATGCTGCACAGAATAACAGATATAATGAATGACATAACCTTTCTTGTACATAGGCCATTCTAAAAATAGCAGAATCATATTTAAATCAAAAACGTCAATAATCGAATCAAAATAATCCGCTTCGAATAAGAGAATTTTAATTTAGTAATAATTTCAGCAACAAAGTTTGTTATTACTCAATTTCTGTACTAAAAAACTGATGTTACAAGACCTAATTTAAGCCATTCTATCTTACATGCAAAGCAGAACTTTCTTTCATACATAGTCACGTTTTTTTTTTTTTTTTTTTTTTTTTTTTTTTTTTCTATATAATACAAAAAAAAAAAAAAAAAAAAAAAGTGAAAATATGGAACACTTTTTTTATATTTTAAATATGCACTAAAGTGCTATACCTTAAAAGTGTATCATAATCCACGCGTCATCCCTATTTTTCTCTCTAATTCCATTAATTTGGAGAGTTTATCATTATTCATGAGTGTGCCGTATTTATCTTCCTTGTTCCATAAACACATTTTTGGAATCAAAATTTATCTTAAAATCACTAAAACTGCTTTACAATCTTCGCCAAGCATATACCAACTATACTTCACCATTTTAAATACTGTTTGGAATGTGCATCCTAATCAATCAGTTTGCCGTGTTTGTCTTCCTTGTCCATAAAACACATCTTTGGAATCGAAACCTATCTTAAAATTGCCTACTAAAACTGTTTTACAATCTTTGCCAAGCATATTCCAACCATACTCAACTATTTTAACCCTTAGGTGACTTGTGTTGCCTTTTGACAACAAACCCAATTTAGTTATTACTCAATTTATTTCATAAAAAATAAAGCAAATAGAATTGAAGCTTTAGTTGCAAAGTCTTTGAAGCTCATGTGTGTTTAATTTTACAGAATTTTACCAAGAAAATTTTGTCTTTTTAAAGCTCTGTGTTACCTGTTTAAAAAATTAAAATTACAGTATATTAGGCATTTAACGGTTAAATATTGTTTGAAATGTGTATGCTAATCCATGAGTGTGCCGTATTTATTTTTCTTGTTCCACAAAACACTTATTTCAGGACTGAAATCTATATCAAAATCGCCTACCAAAACTGCTTAACAATCTTTGTCAGGCATATTCTAACTATACTTAACCTTTATGAATACCATTTGGTAAGTGTATCATAATCTATGAGTGTCAGGCGCGTAGCCAGGAAAATTTTTCGGGGGGGGGGGGGATATGCGCTTGGAAAAAATTTCGGGGGGGATATGAACTTATATGAGTATAAATAGACGGATTTTCATCACTAATCCAAACATTACGGGGGGGGATATATCCCGATATCCCATCCCCCCGGCTACGCCCCTGATGAGTGTAGCATACTTGTCTTCTCTTCCATAAAACACTTCTTCGGAACTGAAATTATATTAAAATCACCTATTAAACTATTTTACACTCTACGCCAGAATAGTCTAACTATACTTTTCCTTTGTAATAAACTGTCGTGCTTGCCAGTTTCTAGCCAAATTTGGAAGATATCGCCAAGCTTGGTTCGGTTTTGAAGACATTTTTTGGCACCAAACTTGGCAAAAAATTATCAAAAATTGCAAACATTTGGTAACTTTCGACATTTTATTTTCCACCCCATATTACCTAGCAAACGCATTTGAAAAGTGCTTAACTGTGACATATTGTGTGTAGACAAGTTATGTCAACACTAAAAATCCTGCTTGATTGTAATAGCACTGTAGTGCTTAAAAAAAAAACAAAAAAAAAACTTAATATAGGGTTTTTCTTTATTTTTAATGCATACTTTATAATACTTTAAAGGTCATCAGATAGTAGCTAATAGGATTTAGCATTTTTTTTTTTTAACCTGAGAAAAATGATAGCAAATTAAGAAGGAAGTAAAAAAAAATTCCATCAAAAACACTCATTTCTGTGAAATAGCATGCCAAGTCTTGTAGCACTATCACTGTAAAAAGTTTTAAAATCCCCCCCAAAAAAAACCAGTCATCTACTCTTTTACCTTTGATTATAAAATTAGCAAATTACTCGATGGTTGCTTTACACAGACAATGTAAAGAATAATTCATAAATAATACTTTATGGTATCATAATCATAATATGTGATTTATTTAAGTCATAACAACCCAATTTAATTCTATTTAAAACTTGCATTTTTACTTCCTTGTACAGAGTATAAGGAAGTAATGTGACCCCAAAAAATTTCAGGGGCCAGATTTTGACGAAAAAACCGATATTGACTACCTCTAAATTTACTTTCTCAAGAATTTTTGCAGTGCATCTCATCGCATGCTAGCATGGACGTTCATATAAAGGCGTGTGCAACCCATTTTGACTAACTGCGAGTCTATTTTGACCAGTTTTTCAATGTTGTCTGTATGGACGTATGTATGTATGTAACTCTCATATCTCAAAAACTATTGGTCGTAGAATATTGAAACTTTATATTTAAGATTATTGTAACATGTAGTTGTGCACCTCCCCTTTTGGTCCCTATCAGCTGGATAGTTTATCTACAGGATCACCCAAAAGATTTTAAATACATTACGCTCTAAGGGCTGAAATTCACTGAACTCGCATATCTCAAAAACTATTAGATGTAGAATGCTGTAACTTTATATTTAGGATTGTTGTAACATCTAGTTGTCACCTCCCTTTTGTTCCCATTGGAATGGATAGTTTATCTATAGGACCGCCCTAAAGATTTTAAATACATTACTCTCTAAGGGCTGAAATTCACTGAGAGCGCATATCTCAAAAACCATTAGACGTAGAATGTTGAAACTTTATATTTAGGATTGTTGTAACATCTAGTTGTGCAGCTTCCATTCAACTGCATAGTTTATCTATAGTGTCGCCCAAAAGATTCTAAACACATTACGCTCTATGGGCCGAAGTTCATTAAAGCGTATTTTAGAGGTATTAGGCTACTTAAAAAGACTCGGAAGTGATATATGCTGTTAAGGGTTATAAAATGAGTTTCTACATCGAAAAAAATGTCTCTATAGTCCTGCTGCAGGAACACTCAAAAGACTTCCAACACATTACAGTCAATGGCAATTTTAGGGACATTCATCCATTTCAAGCACAATACTGTCCTACCATATATTGGGTTGGCAACTAAGTAATTGCGGATTTCACTCATAGATGGCTTCAGTTGAACTTTTAGGTTTGCAGACGATTTACAAATGTAAAACACATTTTGTTATTTGATAGTTGGCAATTCAGCTGTCAATCAGTAAAAAAAGTTCTTTGATCGGTTGCGTAGTTTTCGCTTGGCCTTCGTTGAAAAATAGAAAATCAAAAGGAACATTTTCGTCATATTTTGCTTTTTTATTTCCGCAAAGGAAAAAACGCATTGCAAGCTCATAAAAAGTTATGTGCTGTTTATGGTCACGAAGCCTTAAAAGAACGGCAGTGTCAAAATTGGTTTGCCGAATTTCGTTCTGGTGATTTTTCACTCAAAAATGAAAAACGCTCTGGTCATCCAGTTGAAGTTGATGACGCCCTAACCAAAGCAATAATCGATTCGGATCGTCACAGTACAACACGTGAGATTGCAGAGAAGCTTCATGTATCACATACATGCATTGAAAATCACTTAAAACAACTTGGCTATGTTCAAAAACTCGATACATGGGTTCCTCACGAACTGAAAGAAACGCATTTAACGCAACGCATTAGCAGCTGCGATTTGCTAAAGAAACGTAATGAAAATGATCCATTTTTAAAACGATTGATAACTGGCAATGAAAAATGGGTTGTTTACAACAATATCAAGCGGAAAAGATCGTGGAGCAGGCCAGGTGAACCAACTCGAACAACATCAAAAGCTGATATTCATCAAAAGAAGGTTTCGTTATCAGTTTGGTGGGATTACAAAGGAATTGTCTACTTTGAACTCTTACCACCCAACCGAACGATCAATTCTGATGTCTACATTGAACAACTAACGAAATTAAACAATGCAGTTGAAGAAAAGCTGCCCGAATTGAAAAATTGAAAAGGTGTATTCCATCATGACAACGCAAGGCCACACACATCTTTGGTCACTCGGCAAAAATTATTGGAGCTTGGTTGGGATATTTTGCCACATCCACCATATAGTCCTGACCTTGCACCATCTGATTACTTTTTGTTTCGATCTTTACAAAACTCCTTGAATGGTAAAAATTTCAATAATGATGATGATGTCAAATCGTACCTGATTCAGTTTTATGCTAATAAAAACAAGAAGTTTTATGAACGTGTAATTATGATGCTGCCTGAAAGATGGCAAAAGGTCATTGATCAAAATGGGCAATACATTATACAATAAAGTTATTTAGTTCCATGAAAAAATTGTCTTTGATTTTCTAAAAAAAATCTGCAATTACTTAGTCGCCAACCCAATAGTTAGGTAATGATCCGACCATGGTCACGTGCCTCCCTCAAGAATTATGCCAAAAGTCGCAAAGTTTGGAAACTTTTGGTGTACATGTGTATGTATTTAACTCTCAAATCTCAAAAACTATTAATAGTAGAATGTTGAAAGTTGATATATAAGATTGATGTAACATCTAGCATCTGGATTTTTGTTCCAATCTACTGGAGAGTTTATTTACAGGACCAGCCAAAAGAATTTCTATACATTAATGTTTATGGACATCTTCAATATATTACATCTGTAGTCAGTCATTGTTTGGTCCATGTGCAAAATCTCGCCAGTTTTAAGGAAACTATCATAATTTGTTAACCTTATAGTCAAAGGTAGCAGAATAAAGTATTTGGCTCTTTTCAGGATCTCAAAACTTCTACAGGAAAAGTGCTGTGAGACAATGGCATACTTTTTAAAGGAAAAAAGTTTCTGGTGGGATCTCGTTGCTTTTTATGCTCAATTCTTCATTTCCTTTGCAGCTCTATTTCTTGCACAATGGGAACAGATTTCCTTATACTTACATTGTTCCTTTTTCTCAATTTGCATTGCATTATGTCCAACAGGACAACTAGTCCATACCAGAGAAGTACTGTCTAATGAGAAGAGATCTTTAGAGTGGCCTCTTAAAAAACTGCTAAACAATCATATTTCACTGGTTTTGAATACTATTACCAAATGATCCTCTCAAGTGCCCATTTCCATATAGCACCTCAAAAAACATATGAACACAAGACTGCCGCAGCCAACACATTAAGTTCAGATATCAATCGATAAGTTTGTTTTTTGCATTGCCTTGCCATCGAACAAACTCAGGATTAAGGTACGTATTCCCATTCTCATCCCGTATAAATTAGCATCTGAGACCAGCATATAACCACATAATCAACAATCATATGCCTAATAGCATAAGATGAACCACTATTGCTATACACAGAATACGATATAGCATGAAACAGACACAAGCTAACTCTAGGTATAATGATCACTCAATGGTACCTAAGTACAATCTCTGGCTTTTGCTTGCATTTGAAGCAGAAATATAAAAAGTTAAAGGAAAGAACCTCAAATTGTTACCAGAAAAGGGTTCCCGATGCAGCCATTTGCTCAACTTGGTGAGGTCATTCTGTGCAGCCTAATGATAATGTTTAAATTTCTGTCTGTTTATAACATGGAATGGTCAATTTTTCCTCAATAAAATACAGAAAAATAAGCTTCTATTTAGGGGTGTAGCCAGGGATGGACATTGGGATATATACCCCCCTCCCCAAAATTGTCAAATTAGTTAGCATAAGCTTTATGTCCTGCAGATATACAGTGGTTTATTTATTCACCATTTATTTCATATCCCCCCCACCCTCAAAAAATTCTCCTTTCTAAGCTCCTGCTAAATGAATCTGGATTAAAATATTAGAAATTAAACAATAAGAATATATAGAGAAAATATGGTACCATCTTCATCCATGTCTTGAGGATCAGGGCGAGCAGGCTTAGTCTCAGGGTTGGGGTCAATCTCGCCAGGTTTTAATTTACGGGGATCATCAGTAATATCCCCATCTTCCTCCTTCCTTTGAGCCTGATCTCTGAAAGTAAACATATATACATTCTATTATAACAAACAAAAAAAAAGGTGCACCAAGAAGGAACTGTCTGATTGTGATTCAAATTGGTGGATGTAAAGGACATACATAACAAAACAAATGATTAAAATTTCCAAAGAATTGGATGATTTATTGTAGAGTTTGACCATTACAAAGGGAGAAAGTCAATAAGGCGTTGGTCCATTTCTGGCCTCAATGAAAGCTGTCACCCAGTATCGCATAGTGATATTTGTAGGTAAATTATTATTACATGTTGCAAGCAGGGACGTACCCAGAAAAAAATTTCGGGGTGAGTCCAAAAATTTCGAAGGGGGTCCAAACAGTGAAAAAGGCAGAATTTTATACAACAAAACCTCATCATTATTATTTTGCTTACAAAAACTGAAATTTCGGAGGGGGTCCAGACCCCCTGGACTACCCCCTGGGTACGTCCTTGGTTGCAAGCAAAAATCTTTAAACACTACGTTGTTGTCTCTACTTATTATAAAAGAAGGTGTCTGTGTGTCTGGTGTGTGTGTGTGTCTGTCGGCAGCGTTACGGACAAATGGCTACACCTAGAAACACCAAATTTGGTACTCGGGAAGATGTAAATATGTAGTTGTGCACCTAAAAGCGATTTTTTCAAAATTCGACCTAGAATTTTTATTTTATGTTTTATGCGATTTTTGGCATTTTTTCTGACCTAATTCGTAATAACGGCGGAAATTATGCTCGTAGCAAAACGGCATTTGTATCATCGGATAGAGGAGGAAATTGTCTTTTAAAAACAGTTTGTTCTGAATACGTAACATGATTTACCGATTTTTAGGAATTTTTTTGCTAAGCATCTGCTTTGCGATTGTTTTTCGTAAAATAATTTTAAAACTGTCGCATCTTGAATTCTATCCGTCATAACTTTTAGATATTTTGACAAATCGTGAAACATTCTTTTCTCCCTCTTTTAATATAAAAACGAAAAAATTATGTAAATTAGATGATTTTTTACGAATTTTAATGCAGCCTAATGTTTAGAATTTAATAGCATCAACAAGATCTTACGCCATTCATTACATTGCGATCACGGCACGAGAATTTATGTTTGGTTGTTGCCACAGAAAGGATTAGAAAAAAAGGATTTTTTCAACCAATCGAGTTTTTAAATGGGATATCAGAATTTCAATTCGCAAGTGAGGATCTATGACGTCAAATGCTTTAAGATACGTAAAAATTACTCCATAATTTTAACTCATTTATTCCAGCTCTATTTTCAACACAGGGAGACGATATTTTGATTAAAATTTACTGTAGAAATAAACTAAGAAATTCACGATTATTATTATTAGAAGTGGTATTTTAATCCGGTGCTTATTTAAAAATTGAAATGTTTTCACGGCGCTGAAAATGTTCATTTTAAAAGTTACAAAGTTCGTTTCAAAGCGAGATATATTAAATTTTTTCTATTTACTATTTTTAATTTTGGCATTTAATTTAGCGCAGGCGTTGCCTAACATACGCATGCAGGTTGCGAGTATAATTTTATTTTAACGTTGAATTACGTTCCTCCATAAAGGTTACATAACGCAAAGTTTTAATGATACCGTTTGAAAACAATTATGCGAAATATCGAAATTAACTCCCTCAACCTACCGGGGTATCCTTTACGGCAGTCAAACAGTGACGTCATAAATAAAAAAATGCGTGAAATTTGTAAACTCTGCAACTCAAATGCCCTGTCACAATTAAAGTGGGAATAAGTAGCTCCTCGAGATTACACAGTTTGATGTTTTTCAGGAGACAGGACTATGGAGGATATAAAAGATATCGCTATATTAGATACATGGATAGTTAAAATGGCACCCCTTGGATATTTTCTCCTCACAGTAAGATGAAATGGTTTGCGGCGCTAAATACGCCCATCTTATAAAACTATGTATAAATTAAATATATATGGAGAGTTTCCTTAATGGCAACCATTATGTGAAATGATTATTATTTATGCTAATGCGTAAATTGCAAAGAATCGCCACAGAATCAAAAGATCCCATTGAGGCCAAATAATCTAAGCTGTTTCTTTAAAGGGAGCCTTGAAGAGGGAGAAGCAAATATAGATAGTATTAATGTACGTAATAGGTAGTATTATTAGATTTGTAAAGTTAATATGAATAAATCGTAATGTACCACGTTAATAAATATTTCATGAAATTAAAAGTGTCCTGTTTCAACGGTTGTCTTACAACCAACTAAACGAAAAGTAATTCTAATTTGCGTTAATATATCCCGCAGTCATTTCAACAGAGGAGATTACTTGAACTTTTTTAAAAATGAAATTCTGTCTTGTCACATGCAGATATGATTTTAGTAGTAAAATATTCCCTTCTTCCCGTATGAAGAGCGGGTGCGCAGCTATTTTAAAAACGTCTCTTGAAAATAGCATAAATGAATTCAGAAGACCTCAAAACATGTCAATACACCAAAATCTCGAAGTCGAATTTTTTCATGATTACAATACTTTCCTTATATGGTACATGTTCGGAAAGAGATAAATGATGCTCCATTTCATGTAGTGTCTTAGGTATTTAATGCTACAATTTGAGCCTAAAAAACAGTATGATGTAGAAATAAGACCAGGTGCGTAGCCAGGAAATTTTTTCGGGGAGGGGATATGAGCCTGGAAATTTTTTCGAGGGGTATATGAACTATATATGCATAAATAGACGGAATTTCATCACTAATCCAAAAATTTCAGGGGGGGGGGGATATATCCCGATATCCCCCCCTCTGGCTATGCCCCTGAATAAGGCATTTTGAAAGCCAGGAGTTCTCTGCTGAGCCTGGAAATTTTTTCGAGGGGTATATGAACTTATATATGCATAAATAGACGGAATTTCATCACTAATCCAAAAATTTCGGGGGGATATCCCGATAACCCCCCCTCTGGCTACGCCCCTGAATAAGACATTTTGAAAGCCAGGAGTTCTCTGCAAACCATTAAGCTTTCCACTTTTTTGATAGTGAATGACACTGCCGTAGTTTTTTGAGTCATTATACTGCAATGATCAGGTTAGTACTCATGACACAAACTTTACATTAAGAGTCAAATAATTTTGCTCTTTTTTTTTTTAATTACACATCACGAATAATTTCGAATTACACATATAAGGAAAATTTTCGTTTCCTACCGTGCAAAGAACGGGCACCCAGCTAGTACTCCATAAAAATACACCGACATCCATGGCACATATTAAAACTGATATTCATGAAAAATAAAGATGTCGTAGAGAAAATACATTTCTTCTTAGCATGCATCGTTTTACATCTTACTCAAAGAGAGCGCACAAAAATTTGAAACATAGAGCACAAAAATACAGATAAAGATTTCAGTAAATCAATGACAAATTATCAGCAACACGTGTTTTCCTTGAAGAAAGAAATCACTTCAGAAGAAAACATTCCCTTTAGATAAAAAATTTTCCTTAGATTCACTTTAGACTTGAGACACGTTATTTTCAGGTTTAGGTTTTTGACGTCAAAAACTGGTTATTGACATGACATGTCAAAAACATGTTGAAAACTGTCAAAAAGTGTCTAAAATTGTCAAAAACCTATAGATGTTATTTTTATTAGTCATTAGTCACATTTTATTTCAAATATCAAATTGCAAAATTAATTAAATTGAACTTAAAATATTTTATTTTATAATTAATATAATTAAATTAAAATTACATACCACCATTCAAATTTTTTAATCGACGAAAAACAGAGGAGGTTCTCAAGTCGACGCGTACATATATATATAGCCGATGCTTGCTACTTATTGTTTTACTCCATCCAATTCCGTCTTCTTTTTCTGATTCACCAATGTTTGGATTTCAATCTGCTGCTTTTGTCTGCTTATTCCTATCTTTACTTAAGATTTTGAGTTCATTATTTTGCTCAACAATCATTCCATGGATATTTAGAATTTTGTATTTACCAAGTGAATGCTACGTTGATTCGTAAGTTATGCTTTTTACTATATATATATATAAGAGAAGAGTTTGTTTGTTTGTTTGTTTGTTCGCTATACACGTCCAGAAATTTCGATGGATCTGGACCAAATTTGGCACACTGACTAAATAGGACAAGAGAAAGCTAATGCCGTAAAAATGAAATTAATCGGATTAATAGTTTTTGAGTTATTTTATGTTTTGTAAGGTTTTTGGCCATTTTTCTCGCATTTTACGTTATCGCGAGCTAAGTTTCAGTCCGAATACTATATTTTTTATATCATCGGAAACTACAGAGTTTTCTTTTTCAAATAAAATTTGTTACAAAATCGTACTTACATTTGCCAATTTTTGGGAATTTTTTAAAGGAAATCCTGTTTCGAAGAAAATGTACTGCTTTTAAAAATATGCTATTTTTAAACTGTCGCATCAAAAAACCTAATGGGCAAAAATTTTCCATCTTTTTACCGCTGATTGAACATTTATTTCTCCCTCTTTTAAATTTCGAACCGTGCGGAAATGTTCATTAGATTTTTTTTATATGATTTTTTTTTTAAAAAGTCACATATTAAACTGTTCTCCAGAATGCAAGTAATGGAACGAAGGTACCTAACTTTCCCCACTCGGTTGTTCATTTTCAAGGTCATTCTTCTGACGTCAGGCGAGCAAAGGAGAGACAGGGGGGTGGGGAAGGTGAGTGGAGTGAAGAGAGAGGAGAGCGCTGCATTAGGAAATACGAATTTTTACATCCCCCCCCCCCCCCCCGAGATAAATCATTTAATTTTTTTAAAATAAAACTAACGAATTTTTAGATTTTTTCCCCCCGAGATAAATCATTTATTTTTTTAAAAATAAAAGTAAAGAGGTATATATTCCGCCCCAGGAGTCTTGAAATTCCAACCTTCTGCAATTTCTTTTTATCAATGTGTGTGTGTGTATAGCGTGTACAGACATTCAATAAAGTATTCGACTAAGCCAAATTTCCTATTTCAGTTTTGTTAATGATTAATCACTTTACATGAAGAATCATGTTTTAAATATGAAATTTACGTACAAAATTCTTCTTGCACTGGAATACTTTTTTTAGAGGGTGTACAAAGTTTCATGAAAAATTATCACAAAATTAGCCACTTGATTTGTCCCCAAAATACTCTTATAGAAATATGGTCGCCTTAGTGGAGATTGAAAGAGAGAGATGGGACGGCGACCATGCAAATCTAATTGACCAACCCTCCCCTTCGCGCCGCCACTACGCGAAATTCAGGCAGACTGGTTATTATATTGATGACTGGAAACTGTTTATTTTTTTTTCCGTTGGTGCGTATGCATTAGTGATAAAAGACTACATATTAGAACTCAGACAGGTAGAATGGAAGAAGCCTAGCCACGTCAAATTCTCGGTAACTCTGATCGTTGGCAAGCCCTGTGTTCATTTTTTTTTCTCTTTGCAGCGGGAAATCCCATGTCTTTTTTTATCACTGCAGCGGGAGGATTCTCATTCCAGCCTACCCACGTCCACTTTCCGGTAACCTCTGTACGCCAACAGATGCCATGTTCATTTCTTTTTCGTTGCAGTGGGAAGTCCCATGTCTCTTTTTTATCACTGCAGCGGGAGGATTCACATTCCTTCCCTTTACAATTTCATACTGACGATTGGGCTCTATTTTTTTTATGAGTTGCGTAGGTATTAGCGATAAATGACTGTTAGAACACAGACAGATAGAAGAGGAGAAATCTAGCCATGTCTAGTTCCCGGTAGCCTCTACGCCATTGGGTGCTTTGTTCTTTTTTTTTTCTATTTTGCAGCGGGAAGACTCATGTCCTTTTTATCATTGCAGCGGGAAGTCCCATATCCTTTTTTTTTATCATTGCAGCGGGAGGATTCACATTCCAGCCTAGCCAAGTCCAATTCCTGGCAACCTCTGTATTCTATTAGGTGACGTGTTCATTTTTTTTTCTTTTTGGTTGCAGCGGGAAATCCCGTGTCCTTTTTTTATCATTCCAGCGGGAGGATTCACATTCCTTCCCTTAACAATCTATATTTAAGGTAAATGGCATTTCTCATTCATTGCACGGGCAACGCCGGGCCATGCTGCTAGTATATGTATATATATATATTATATTTATGTATGATCACGCATAACTTTTTACAGAGTAATCCGATTTTTATAATTCTTTTTTTATTGGAAAGGTCCAAATCTATATGGGACCCCGAAGTTGGTCCCATATAGATTTGGAAAAAATATTCCAACCCTAAGGGTAGGAAAACAGGAGATGATTGATTTTTCACTCACTGATTATAATGTATGAACACGCATAAAATATGACTTTTAAATAGCTATTTATTTATTTTTTTAAATGCCAGCTCGTTTAGTGATCTTTTTCCTTTTCCTCGTGAAAATGTAATATTCCTTAAATTTTATAGTTTTCATAAAATAAAATAGAAGCTCTAACGAGGCAGATAAGCTTTTGAATCAATATTTGTTTGATGCTATTACGAGAAGAGTTGATTTTTTTTAAATGGACGGTGTCCGTGTGACGTCATTTTTCAGCCAAGACGTAACCTCCAACCAATCAACTTAAAATGTAGTTTCAGTTGACACGCAATGTTTCAATCTGGTTAGTTCAAATTTGTATTTTCCACCGACACGTGATTGAAATAGCCTCGTATTGATATCGTCCTTTGCAAGTGATATTGGCGACGTTTTTACGTCACCGTTTAAAACTGCACATTAATCACCTATACATCTTCGTTCACAGTACACAGCACATATGTGTACATTTTGTTTTGGCTTGTTAAAACAATTCTTTTAAGATTTTTTGTAGTTCTGAATTTACGTACATATGCGTCGATGCTTTAATTTTGAATAAATGATTTTAACACACGCGAATGTGTAAATCCCACGCACACATTTTGTTTTTGTTTGCCGTTTTGCAAAAAAGTATTTGAATGTTATTAAAATTTCCCAAATTCAATTTGTTAATTTTTTTTTTCGAAATTCATACAGCTAAAAAGATCTGGTCTATGTTCCGTATCCAGTGCTGTTTACATTTTGATGTTCATTTAGTGTTGGTTCTGGTACCATCGTGGGCGATGTTCAGCGGGAGTGAAGTACCCTTCCGGTGGTAGTTTTGTGACTGGCAACCATAAAGAAATGTGTACCGCTTGGTGATGGTTTTTTTTTTTTTTGGAGGTATGATAATACGTCAAATATTGCAAATTGGATATTTCAGAACTGTTGAAAGATCCGAAATTTCTTGAATTTTCGCGCATGCGTAATAGTTATTTTTTAATTCTAGCTACTATGTGACGTACACAGATGAATGTAAAGAATTCGCTTGCTCAATTTGATGTCACTAAGCTGTTAATTTGCGTTTATAGCCACAAAAAATTATAAAATAAAAACTTTTTAACAAAAAAATTAAACCGCCAAAAAGCTCAAACGCAAAAAATAATAAAACTTTTTTTTAATTAACTTTAATAACTAAGTTCTTAAACTAATGTAAGTATACCTAAGTAATTTTGAGTCGGTGCCAAACAATCAATGAACAAAGATCACTAAATTACCTTAAATTTATAGAAATAACCAAATCAAATTAACAATGCAACGTGAAATCTCCAGCGATAAACATTAACATTCGAAAAAATGCGCTCTCCGCACGTCGCTCACGATCAACGAGCTCTCGCAGAAATGCAGAGAGGTTTACTTTGTAATACCGTTGCCTACGTAATACTACACAAGGCTGGGAAATGCGGCTTTCAAAACTGGGGAAAACGTAGATGGCGCTTTTTGGTCCTATAAGTACTCATCGTTGCCTTATTAACATGTTTAAATGTCTCGAAAACTCATTGTTTACATTCAAACAGCGGTAAAACACAAATGTTGAAGGGTCATAAAAGCGCCCCCAATGCTCATTTTAGTGAACTAAGTTTTTGCCCGTTTTATTGCTGAAAAACACGACCTTTTCCCAGCCTTGTGTAAGTATTACATAGGCAACCGTAATACACAACTCAGCATTAAAATCTGTGTGTGAACAATAAATTACTCCTATTAATAATGGAAATTTAGGCAATTTAGTGATCTTTGTTCATTGGTAGTTTGGCACTGACTCAAAATTACTTAGGTATACTTATATTAGTTTAAGAACTTAGTTATTAAGGTTAATTAAAAAAAGGTGTATTATTTTTTGCTTTTGAGTTTTTCGGCGGTTTAATTTTTTTTGTTAAAAAGTTTTTATTGTCATGCTAAGATTAAAATTGAAAACGGTATATAAATATGTTTTTGAAAGTACTTTTTATAAATATTTTCTTCCTTAGATCAGCTTGTTTGAAATTTATGAATATAAGTAATTAGTTGAATACCTTTACGCCATGATTTTTTTCTTTCTTTCTTTTTTTTTTTTTTTTTTTTTTTAAAGGGGAGCTTTGCTAAAGTTAAGTCCGTATTCAATTACTTAATCATAAGTTGCCTAAACATTTTTGATAAGTCTATATATTTCTTTTTCTGTGTAAATATAATCCACTAGCTGAATCAGGGTGAGTAGTCAACTTTCAATTGAAAAATCAAGCACTTTTAAGCACTTTATAAGCACACTTTTAAGAAAAATCAAGCACGTCATCATCAATCTTTTTTAAGCAACAGATCAGTAGTGAAGTCAGGAATATTTTGCAGGGGGTGGCTAACTCAAAACTTAGAATGCAGTATAGCTTATAAAAATCAATAATATATATAGTCAACAAATATATATTCTTTCTTTTTGTGGGGGGGTTGCCCCCCCCCCCATTTTGGCCTAAAAAAGTTTGCATATAAAAATGAGTAAGAAAAGGAAGAAAAATTTTTAAAAACCGTAAACCAAGTTTAAAATCTTTGAAGTTGGAAAAACACACTACAGAAAAAATAAATAAATTGGCTTGGGTCTTCATTTGAACCTCAAATTCCTGAAATCAAGAGGAACTTTCAAATACACTATCATAGGAATCTCAAAAAGCTTTCGAAATTATTCACGAATACGTAATTTTCTCCAAATCCTATGTTCACTCATTTCGGGGATGGCCGCAGCCCCATCAGCAACACTCTCGCTACACCCCTGCAACAGATGAAAACAATTTAAGCTTACTTCAGGGATGCTACAGCTGAAACCCCAGTTTGTCTCAATCAAAATCCCTTTTTGTCTCAATTAAAAAATTTTTTTTGTCTCAGTATGTCTCAACTGAAATTCGTTTTTTTCTTTCAAGTCTGTCTCTCTCAACTAATTTAATTTATTTTATCTCTCTCTACTTATCTCTAGAAGAAAATTTTTTAATCTGTTTCCCTCTTCAGCTTCTCCAAGCTCTTTTGCAATGGCCTGAATTCTTTGGGTGGCCACCTCATTTTTTAGTGGAACAAGCCGGAAATCATAACAATTGCAACTGCATTTTACACATTCTTGGTTTCTATGAAATTATTATTAAGATGCCAAATTTAAAAAGGCTTGCATAAAATCGTAAAAAACGGTGGAAATGTAAAAAAACGGGAGTTTCACGTAAAATCGTTAAAAAATGGCAGTTTCACGTAAAATTGTAAAAATCGGTGAAAAAGTGCAAATTTCAAACTGAAAGCACATAAATTGGCAAGTATGAATAAGTAAATTTCAAAATTACTACTATAATTTATGGAAGAAATGCCGAATCCACGATCCATCCGGGGGGGGGGGGGGAATAAATGGTGAAAATATCTCCTTTTATCCCCTTCCCATATAATGTTTTAAAGTATTTACCGCTATTTTACGAAGCTTACGATTTCCATTTTCGAATTAATCAGTGTCCGATTTCATATAAAACATATCAATTTTTATATTCACAAAGGCGAATTCCTAGAAATAAATAAATAACTTGTAAAAAAACTTCTTGCATTCGCTAAAAGTTCGGAAGCGAACCAACCGATGAGAAGGCTCCAGTCAAATGTAAACATTTTTTTTTTTTTTTTCTTTTTTTCGTGGACGGCCAGCTGTTGATTATGTAGTGAGCGTGCTTCAGCAAATTGTTTTAAGCTTTGTATGTTTCTATTCATTTATTACTTTTGATATTTATAACATAGGGATTTATTTTAAAAGCACTCAGCGCTTCCCGAGCTTGCCAGTTACTCATAGTTGATTTTTTACCGTAATAATATCATAAGGCAATGTTTATTCGGTACAGTGCTCCTTCACAAGACGCAAAGCCACATGGCGAAAAAACATAAATAACTTATAGATAAACTTTTTTTTTTCTTTGGGGGAGGAGTAGAATGATTAAACTTGCATCAGGCGCAACAGACTAGTTTTGGTTGATATTCAGTATTTTAAGAACAACTAGCTCCGGACTGGCTCTTATGGCTGCAAGTGTGAGTCAGCATTACTATTGTCATGATCAACAGGGAACCACCTGCACCTGCTTTTAGGCATGCTCTTCCGGTTTCAAGATGAATAAGCGATGGGATGGGAGGGAAAAAGTTGTTCTCGTTATCGGCGTAGTGTTTATAAAGGTTTCTGCCGGAAGCTGAGAAAAAAATAAGCACTTCCTTGCAAATTCAAGCACCTTAAGGGAATTTACGTAAAAAATAAGCACTTTCAAGAGTGCTTGAAAACAATTTTTAAAATCAAGCACCTTTTAAGCACTTTTCAAGGCACTACGCACCCTGTTAAAAAAGATCACTTAACATATTCAAAGTGCATAATGAAGCAGAATGTTACCCTTTAGCAACCCCTTTTTTTTTGGGGGGGGGGGCTGAAGCCCCGTAGCCCCTCCCCTGAATCCGCTAGTGCGCCATGGTGCCCCTATTTTTTTATACGTACTTTTATATTCTTCATGAATGACTTTTTAAAATCTGTTTCAAGGAGTATGTTCAATAAAGAAGAAATTTTTCACGAGCCCAAGCCCGAACGCAGTTGTGAATTACAGAGCCCGAGCCCGGTTCGGGCTGAGCCCGTCTCATCTCTAGTGTGTGATAGTCAGGGCAGGCAAGAATATCTACCTTGCCAGCATCGTCTAATAGCCACATGGCTTTGATGCAGATGAGGAATGATTTCGATTTGTCCAATCAGCCTCTTTCAGTCCGATCACACGACCTCTTTGAAACTCCGACATCTGCACTTAATGCACACGAATCTTTCAGTAAGGCATTGTTACAGCCAACGTAAGATATCGCAGTCGAAATGCAACAGAAATTTTAACCATCAGATTGAGAATCACTCCTTATATGCACCTGCTGAATGAACAGTTCCGATGGGCTAACGCTTTCACTATTCATTCATTGGATTTTAATCATTTGCAAGTTTGGTCCGAATTTCTTTGCATACAAAATTTCATTACAATCGGGCAACTCCTTCTTGAAGGCGTCGGTTTTTTAAATATTTAGAAACAATAACTATAGTAAAATAATGATAATAATGACGTGTTATTTTATTGAAATCGCAAAAATTCTTTCAGGTTATTTTTTTTTATGATGATCATATGGATCATGTGCTTCTTTATAGGTACGTTTTGAGAAACAATGCATAAATTAATGTATTTTTATATAAATTGATATTCTTCCAATGGTTCTAGTTTATTATTATTGTTTGAAGAAACCATGAGGTTGCTGCACAAAATTTTGAAACGAGTTAAATACACACACTTATTTTTTACTTAATATATATAACAATTAGCAGCTATTAATAATGACTTAAAAGTTATTTTATTGGACTATATTCCGTATACGGTGCCTTGTTTACATGTCAATGGTTTGTTTACAAATCATTGGCGAACAATCTGACGCGAGAGTGAGCGATGCACCGCCAACTGCCGGTGGTAGTTGTGACTGGCAACCATAAAGAATACGTGTTTCGTCAGGTTTGGGAATTTGAAATTGTTTGCGTTATTGATGGAAGGGAATGAAATGTGTTATGTTAATATAAGAAAAGAATTTGTGGGTGTTTGTTAGAAATATAGTACGTTATAAGCCGGTGGGTGTTGGGGACATTTCTGAGCGGTTATTTACCAAAAAAATAGAGGTAAGTGTTCTTTTTTAACGAATCTTTCGATGTTTAAGGTTTTTAATGTGAATTTTAAATTGATATTTGAAGTGTTTATGTTTTCGTAAGTGCTATTTACGTGCTATTCTAATCATACTGACTTTATAAGAGGTGTACAACTAGGTTGTTTAATCCACCGATGTTTTTTTTGAGTTGAAAACGGGCCAGTGTTTGCCCAGTTTACATTAGTTGTACAACTAGGTTGCTTAGTTCACTGTTGTTGTTTTTTTTTTAGTTAAAAACGGTCCACTGGTTGCGTAGTTTACATAGCTGTACAACTAGGTTGCTGAATCCACTGAGGTTTTTTTAGTTAAAAACGGGCCACTGGTTGCCTAGTTTAGATAGCTGTACAGCTAGGTTGCTGAATCCACTGAGGTTTTTTTAGTTAAAAACGGGCCACTGGTTGCCTAGTTTAGATAGCTGTACAGCTAGGTTGCTGAATCCACTGAGGTTTTTTTAGTTAAAAACGGGCCACTGGTTGCCTAGTTTAGATAGCTGTACAGCTAGGTTGCTGAATCCACTGAGGTTTTTTTAGTTAAAAACGGACCACTGGTTGCCTAGTTTAGATAGCTGTACAACTAGGTTGCTGAATCCACTGAGGTTTTTTTAGTTAAAAACGGACCACTGGTTGCCTAGTTTAGATAGCTGTACAACTAGGTTGCTGAATCCACTGGGGTTTTTTTAGTTAAAAACGGACCACTGGTTGCCTAGAATGACTAGTAAACATGGCGACAGTCGCTGGAGCTTGGCGGTCGCCAAGCTCCAGCGACTGTCGCCATGTTTACATGGGGTGGGCACCGGCTTGTATGATTTTACCATTTTATTTTAAAATAACAGTTTTTAAAATACTGCTATAATTTTGCTAATATTACATTTTAGAATACTATTAGAATAACACATATTTTAGAATACTGAAATGAAACTTACAATAAGTATTCATAATGCTCCAAACACTGTGCTGCTGTTCGGCCAATGATAGGAGCTATTGTCCTCCATTGAGTAGGCATTAATTTAGCTAAATGTAACAGTTTTTCTTCTTCTTCTCTAGTCCATTCAGTTTTTTTAATACAGGGATCCAACCATTCATACCTAAAAAGAAATTAATTAGCAAGAGAACTTTTAGCTTCATTAAATCAAAAGCTTATAACATGGATTTTTTTTCTGATTTTTGAAACGATAATATCAGAATGTGACCTAATTAGTATGGGACCACCCTTGAGCTATCCCCTTTAAAATAAAAAAAAATTTTTGAAATCAGTCCACATGATAAAAAATTATTGCTGTACATACATAAATAAATACATTCCACAACGTGCATTATGTTACAATCCACTTTTGTATCAGTGGACGCAAGCAACTTTCATTAACTGCTTCATTAAACTGTCAAAATATGCAATGTTCTATGATATTAACAACACAGAGCTCTCTGCCTCTCATTTAACTAACAACAACTGGGAAACAATTAACTACTTGAGCTGACTGCTCTCCTTTATATTTCCCGGTGATGTTTCTCAAAGGTTTGCATATTTCTTTTAACCAGAAATTTCTACATATTTTTCATAGCTTGACTGCAATTTACTATTGCTATCCAGTAAAGCAAACCATACAGAGGTCATTGCCAAAATCAAATGTCAGCAACCTTCAGAGGTAAATCCAGGAGAAGAGCTGGTAGGCCTCAGCCCTCTCCAAAAGACAATGCTTTAGGGGGAACATCTTGCTTGTGTGTTACTGTACATAATGTTTAGGTCAAAAAAACTTTTTTATTAAATTAGTCCTTTCCCAAAAAATTACATTGGGTTTAGGGTAACATTTTGTTATACTGTACATTTTGTTTACATCAAATTAGCTAAATCACTAAACCCAGATGTCAGCCATTGTGAATTTTCTGACTATCTGATTTGAATGCAAAAATATGTAAACTTTAACTGTTTGAATCAGTAGAAGAGTAATTTTAGACCAAATTGAACCCCAGGAGAGATACATCCCAAAACTATTATAACAGTAATGTATGTAAACTTACCATCTTGCTTTACACTGCTTTGCTGACTTTCTATGAAGTAAGGATGCAATTCTAGACCATTGATTTTTGCCATATTTCATCACAGCTGCCTTTAATATTTCATCCTTTAAGAAGAAGAAAAAATATAACACCAACATTACATTTGTTTTTGCATGTAAAAAAAAGGAAATAGTTTGGGGGAAAAAGAAAGGGGGCTTGCTAAAAAATTTAAACTTCCAAAATTTTGAAAACCACTTTATTAGGGGCCAAAGGGAAGTTTTTTTGGCGGGTTATTCCCCTCCAAAAAAATTTCCTATTGGTTTTAAAATTTAATTTTGGTACCTTTAATCAATTTTTTTTTTTTTTTTTTTTTTTTTTTTTTTTTTTCTTTTCCGGGAATTTTCAAAAATTTTTTTCATACGTTATTTTAATGAACAAAGGCATTTTAAAGGGACCATCGGAAGGGGCAGCCCTAAAACCATGCCCCTTTTCCGGGGTTAAAAACCGGGGAGAGGCCCCGGGGGGAAAAGGGTAACCCCTTTTGAATAAAGAAAAAGGAATTAAACACAGGTTTGATTTTTTTTAAAAATTTTGGGTAAAAAATTTTTTAAAAATAAGGTTCCCCAAAAATAAAAAATTTTGGGTTCAAGGGGAAATTTTTGGTTTTTGTTTTGGTATTTTTTTCAAAAAATTTTGGCCTAAAAAACCCCAAAGGTGTCATTTTGGGTTTTTTGGGACTAGCTGAGGGAAGAAAAAAAGAAAATTTAATTTTTTTTATTTAGGGTTTTTTCTTCCCCCACAAATCTTTTCCCCCCAAACAATAGAGGAGGAAAACCCTTCAATTTTTCTTTACACAATTTTTCCCAAAAATGTAAATTTCTTCCCTTGACCTAACCCCAGCCCCTTTTAAACCTTTAAAAAGTGAAAAAACCCAAAAGGGAAAAATTTTGGGTTATATTAAAATTAAAAAGGAAAATTTTTGTTTAAATTGTTTTTAAACACATATTTTAAATAAAGAGGGTTTGCCAAAAGATTCCCCTTAGTTGGGAAATTTTTGAAAAGGGGGAAAAAAAAGGGAAAAAATTGAAAAATTCTTTTAAAAAAAAATTTAAATCACCAGATTTTTTTTTCAAATTTAAAAAAAGGCCCCCAAACCCCTGCCCCAAAAGAAAATACATTTAATTTAGGAACTTATCCAAAAGGGGTTTTTTTTGGAAAGGGATGTCCCCGGGCCCCTGGGGAAAGTTAAAAAGTTTGAAAGGATTAGGTGAGAGAAAAGAGAGGGGGGGAGGGTTGGGTGAAAAACCAGGGATTAAAATTTTTAGAACTAGTGAGATTTAATCTTTTTTTTCCCCGGGGGTTTTAAAGGGTTTTGGTTTTAAATTTTTTTTCTTTTTTTTTTTTTTGGTTTTTTTTTTGAGAAAGGGGTGGGATTTTTTTTTTTTAAAAATTTTTAGGTTGGGGGAGAAATGATTAAAGGGGGGGAGGGAGGGTTTTGGGTTTAATTCCCCTTTAAAAAACAGTATTTTGGGGGTTTTTTAAAAAAGGGGGGTTTGGGTTTGTTTGGGGGGGGTTTTTAAAGGTAAAAAGGCTTTTGGATTTTTTTTTTTTAGTGAAGGTTTTGGGGGGAAAAGGGGAAGGGGGGGGAAAAATAGTTTTTTGGGGGTTTGGGGGTTTAATTGAAGCGGGGCCCTGTAGGTGAAGGATTTTTTGGTTTTGGGGGAATTTGTGGGAACTGGTTGCAGAGGGGGACTCTATGGGGGATCTTTTTGTAATAATTTTTTATTGGGATTTGTTCGTTGCCCGGGGTTTTAAAAGAATGGGGGGGGGAGGATGGGGGTCTTGTATTTTTCTTTTGATTTATGGGGGAGGTGTTTTTGTTTTAAAAATTTTTTTAAAAAGGGTTTTTTTGTTTAAAAAAGGGGGGCTCAAAGTGGGGGTCTTTTTTTTATGGGAAAAATATGGGGAAATCTTTTTTAATATTATTTTTTGATGGGTTTGGGGGGGTTTAAATGTTTTTGGGGGGAAAAGGGGTTATTTGGGAAAAATTTTTAATTTTTTTAATGGGGGGGGGGGTTTTTGTTGGTTAGGGATTGGGAAAACTTAGGGGTTTGTTGCTGGTTTGTTAAAAAATCTTTTTAATCTTTTTGAAAAAATTTAGTAGTTTTTTTTAAAAAATTTAAAAATTTTGGGAAAGGTCTTTGGAAGGGGTTTTTTAATTTTTTTGTTTTGGAAAAGTAAAGCCCTAAAATTGTGTTTTAAAGTTTTTTGTGTAGGGTGGTTGATATTTTGGGGATGGGAGTTCAAATATCGGGTAGGAAAATTTTTAGTAAAAGGGGGGGTTGGGGGGGTTGTTGGGGTTGGGTGGGGGGGTGGGATTTTATTGGGGTGGGGTTTTATTTTGGGAAAAATGAAAAAGGTTTGTGGGGGTAAAAAATTTATTGGTTTTGGGGGGTTTTTGGGGAAAAATTTTTGGGGGGGGTTTTGGGGGTTGGGATAATAAATTTTGGGTTTGGGGGGTTGTTTGGGGTTTTTTAAGAAAAAAGATTTTTTTTGGAGGGTTTAAAATTTAAAAAAGGGGGTTTGGTTTTTTAAAAGTATTTAAAAAAGGTTTTTTAAAAATTTTTATCTGTATTATTGATTAAAGTTTTTTGGTAAGGGGTTTTTTGGGGGGGGTTTTTGGGTTTTTGGTTTTTTGGGGTTTTGGGGTGTGGTTTTTTGGAAAGTTAAATTAAAAGGGTTATGATGTTTTAAATTTTTTTAGTGTTGGGTTTTTAAGAAATTTTTTTAAAAAAGGGTGGGTTTTGGGGTTTTAGTGTAAAATTGAAGGGGGAAGGGGGGTGGGGTTTTGGTGGGGGTGGGGTTTTTTGGTTTTTTTAAAATTTTTAATTTTGGGGTTTTTTTGTTTTTTTTGTTTTTTTATTTTTTTTTTTGGGTGTTTTTTGGGTGGGGTTTGGTGTTGGGGTTGGGGTGGGGGGTTTTGGGTTTTGTTTTTTAAAAAAAAATTTTGTTTTTTGAAATTGTTTTAGTTATTTGGGTTTTTAAAAGGATTGTTGGGAGGGTTTTTTAAATGTAAATTGATTTTTAATTTTTTTGTTTTTTGGTTTTGGGGTTGGGGTGTTTTTTGGGGGGGGGGGTTGGGGGTTTGGGGTGGTTTTTGGGGGGTGGGGTTGGAGTGATATGGGGGTGGGGGGGGGGGGAGTGAGGGTATGGCGCGGGGTGGTCGCTGGAGTGATGGTCTGTGATAGGTCGTGGGTGTAAATTTTTAGAATGTATTTGATGAGGGGGGGTTTGTAACGCTGTCTGGTGAAAGCAGTTATCGAATAGGGTTCAATGATGGGGGGTGATATTATGAAATTAAATGATAGGGTTTGGTTGGTGGCGAGGGGGCAGGAGGGGATTGACGACTTGGAAGAGATTGTGAGCATGGGTTTATTTCAAGAATGTTTGATATATATTTTTACATAATATTTAAGTTTTTTTAATGGAATTTCGACTTTGCACATAAGTAACGAGTAATGTTCTTCAGAGTACCAGAAATCTGTTTTGAGTCTACACATCAGAAGGATAAGTAAGAATGTCACATGTATGGACTAGAAATCTAGCCATAAGAGAAATAAAAGTTGTTTACAAAAGGCCTAGTTAAACAAGGATATGCAGCTTTCTAATAGCGAAATAAGTAAATTCTTGAGAATTCGGTCAATTACCTCAATCACCATCTTCGTCTTGGAAACTTGCATCAAGCTTGGATTTATTTCCCAGTCAATAAGCTTGAAAATTCCAGTCGTGTAAGCTTGATGCAAGCTTGAATCAAGTGTTCTAGTTTACACTTGCCCAGCTTGCATTAAGCTTGACATTTCAAGCTTAAAAATTTTTTCTAAATACACGGGGCACCCGCTGGCGAACGCGCCCCACATACTTTATTTTTCCGCGCATTTTCCCCCTTTATGCTGTAATTTTAAGTTATTTTAATCTGTTTCCATCGAGTGTCCGTGGCTAGAATAGAACCCGGGACCTTTCGATTAGTAGCCGAGCGCGTTATCCATTCAGCCACCAGAGCCTTGTGCAGCTGTGACTAAAGTTTGAAGTGAATTATTAAGCGGTTTTCTGGCCAGATTGATAAGTGGGCGATATGTTATTTGTTTTTTTTATTTTTCCATGGGATGCATCAAAATTAAAATAATTTTATGTGTGATTTAGAGACTCTACTAATAGGGAAATAAACATAATATAAACTTAAGAGCAACACACGTTTTAAAACTTTCGCAACACTCATGAGCAATACTGCCGCTGGCCAAAATCGAGACAAACGACTGATTTTGAAATCAATTTCGTAGTATAATTGTATTTTATTTTGAAGAATTTCCATATTTGGAAATATAGAATGGGTTTACTTACTTAACACAAATTTTGTGTTAAGTAATCTGAAATCAAAGAAACAGATAGTTAAACGTTACTTCGAAATGCTATATCACAGTTGCTAACATATCATGTATGGAATAAAAACACTTTAGTCATTTTTGTAAATATTTCTTATAATAACAAATAATTGAAAAATTTTTCTATTTTTAACGCTAAAAATTCTCTTTACAAATGCGGTTAGTTATTTTCCTACATATATTGGTATGCTATATCGATATAGAGAATTTCGAAGAATTAAAAAAGTTTAAATTAATTTATACAAATGTAAATTTGAATTATTTTCATTGTTCATACTTTATAATTAAAAAAATTATTTAACTTCTGATTTTTTTTATCCTTTGTAATTTTATTTTAAAATTACAAAAGTGTAAGATTCAAGATTTTTGGGCCCTAAAATCTGTAGGCCCTGGGCAGTTGCCCCGTTTGCCTTGCCGGTAATATGGCACTGGTAATAAAAAACCCATCCCCGTTAAAACACATCTTTTACGAACTTTCAACAAATTTGAGGACGCTAGACAATTAATGTCCATTCTCTTTCACAGATGGCGCAATCACCGCACTTTGCAAGTCAAAATCCAGCCTAAGCCAACCTTGCATTGCCAAGCCAAATCTCAAGCTTGATTTAAGCTTATGTGCTATCTGGGTATAGTTACAGAGATACCCGTAGAGCGTAATGTATTAGAATTATTTTGAGTGTTCCTTTAAAGGAACTATTTGCACTACATGCATTAATTTTAGCCTATAATACTCAAGAATAGTGTAGCTTACTATCAGTGAAAAAAGTTTTAGAATCAGTTCAGTACTTACAGAGATACACATAGAGCGTAATGTAATTCTTATGAGTATCCCTGTAAGAGAACTATTTGTGATATATGCATAAAAGGTAGCCTATAACACTCAGGCTCCCCCCAGTGTCTAAGAGGGTCTGCTCTCAAACCTGGAAGGCGGGAGGTGCCAGGTTCAAACACCGGTCGCACCTGTCGACATAGCCGATCGCAGATTTCCGCGTTTTTTTCAAAAACCTCGCTAAAATACGGGCTAGGATCCCTTAGAAAATTCCACACAGAGGAATTCTCCATATACACCTAGGACCCTATAGGCGTAGGACCATATAGGCCTAGGACTTTCAATCAGTGAAAAAAGTTTTAAAATCGGTTTAGTAGCTACAAAATTTCCATAGAGCGCAATGCATTAGCATTATTTTGAGTGTCTTTGTAAAAGAATTATTTATGCTACATGCTTGAAAGTTGCCTGTTTTATTAATCCAGGGCATAAGCTATCTTCATTACAAATTTTTCGAGCCATGTTTGTGTGATTCAGTCAAAAACATCCAAAGACATAAACGTAGACATTTATATTATTGGTAGGATTTGGAAATTTACGAACTTTAAGAAACACATCTGGACTTTTCTTGGTACTTACCTATTATCCCGGCGGTCATTCCCGCCAAACTGCAAATGAGTTGCCAAACTGTTGCCAATCGTATTCAAAACCACTAATAATTTCATGTGCCGGGCATTTATCTCGGCAAAATATCGCTCGTCTTGGCGGACCGCCGGGATAATACGTAAGTACACTTTTCTTTATTTATGCTTTTTAATTTGGCGTAAATCAACATAATTTCCATAGATATTTATGTTTTTCAAATGCATGTGATTTTGCAAATAGAATTTCTGCTTTATTTCAAAAGCATAAACCATTTTGTGCGGGCGATAAAACGGTTTTTAATTAATAGTTAGAAAATTAATTAAAATTTCCGAGCCTCAGGTACACTTTACCGAAGTCATGGGTCCAGGCATGCTCAAATTTTCAAAGCTCTGCTTTCTGTAGGTGATTTGTCTGGAGAACATTCATTTTTATTATTAGAGATAGATATATTTGGCATAAAACTGGCATAATTTCCGTATTATTTAATGTTTTTCAGATGCGCGTGCTTCTTTATTGAGGTAATAGCATTCTTGTTAGCTCAAAACATGAATCATATGATACGGGCGAAACTCGCCAAGCATGGCAACGTAAAAAGCTTTTTAATTATTAATTAAAAAAGTAATTAAAAATCTAAAATTCTAAGTAGCCTATAACCAACTCCAGGGTCCCATCTATATCTAAACCGAAATGCATCCTAATCGATTCAGCGGTTTAGGCGTGAAAGCATCATAAACAAACAAACAAACTCACTTTCGCATTTATAATATTAGTTAGGATACATCATGGGCCCGTTCGAGAATTCACCGGTTGGTTATGCACCGGTGCTACCGTTTGCGGTCATTCTTCGGTTAAGTGACGTAACGGTTGTCAACCGGTTTCAGTCATCCTCACCATATCGGATTCTAAGCCGAGAAAATAAAAATAAACGCTGGCAACACTACGATAATAACCGGAATAACCCACCTCGCTAGCAGGGTAAGGTGACCAGATTTTTGTAGTCTGAATCGGGGACATGTCCCCGATTCTGACAACAAAACTGGGGACATTTATAATTATGCAATAATTAACAGTAATTTAATTGAAAAACAATGCAATAATTAAAAAAATGTCCCCAGTTCCATTTTTACATTCTGGGGACAATTTGAAAAACGTCCTGAAATTGGGGACTGTCCCCGGAAAATGGGGACATTTGGTCACCTTATAGCAGGGTCATTCTGGTTGCGCTCTGGTCACGCTGAGCAGACAACCGCTACATGACTGAAACGTTTTCGAACGCGGTTCTTCTACAGCTCCGCCCCACGCTCCGCCTTTTCGAACGCTCTGGTCGTGCACCGGTGCACAACCGATGAATTCTCGAACGCGCCCCATGTGTGTATACTAAAGCCGGATTCATTCTGGCCGTACCGCATCGCTAAGACGCCGCAATGACGTCACGTGGCGGAGCAACACGGCGCCCGCGCGGGGTTTGCGCATTATCTGGCGAGAACAGATATTCCGCAGCGACCGCAAAGCTACAGCCAATTACAGAAGAGCTTTTACAGCTACAGCCAATTACAGAAGAGCATTGGTGTATTTACTTGCGGCACCGCAAGCTCGCCGCCAGGACAGCCAACGGTCCAAAACGGTGAAACAGTACGACATGGTTGCGGTGCGGCGCGGCAGATATGAATCCACCTTTAGACCTTTTAAGCATTGGCAATGAATTGCGCAGACTGGGCTTGTTCGTAAACGATAAACCCGTTTCAGTTTCAAACCTGATAGAAACTGAAACAGGGTTGATTTGTCAGGCCAGTTTCGGTTGCATTTACGAACGATTAGTTTATTTAGTTTCGTAGCCTAGGTGATGGCGTAAACAAAGAAAGCGTCCGTGTGGCAACAACCAACAACACGCTTGCTGCTTTTTGGAGTTTTATTCGAAGCTCAGCCGGTATTTTTTGACGATGACAGTGAACATGAAGATATCGTAGAGAGCTTTTCTGCCAACAAATTTAAAAATAAAAAAAGGAATTGTACTAAAAATTATGTTGAAATCACGGTGAATAATTATAACAATCAAGATTTTCGGAGTCATTTCCGGCTAAAAAGAAGTACTTTCCAGCTTTTAGAAGCTCTTATTGATAAAAAAAAATCCACTCATACCGGGGGTCTGTTAAGTCCGCTTGCGCTTTGCGCCTTGGGAATGCTTCCTGGCGGTTCTTTCCCCCCCCCCTTAACGATGCCAATGTTTCTCCCCCTTTAACTAACATGGAACCCGAAGGTTCGGAGGATGAAGTCCGACAGGGATGGTTAGTCGAGAACTTTACGTGTCGCAATTCAGCTCCGGCTCTCAAGCTACTACAAGCTGCCGCGTCGGAAGGTCTACAAAAAATCACCATATTTATCGAAAGCCCGTCTGGGGGAATTCCCAAAATAAATCCCAAGCAATTGAAACTTAGCATATGCGCCTATGTCCCCCACCACGCAGATATCGAGTTTTTAAAACTCACTAAAGAGGGCCTCATTGTTGCAGTCACACAATCGGTCGTGGCCGCCAGTGAACTTCTAAACGTCACATCCTTGGGTGACACTCCTGTGGTGCCCAGGGTTCAACTGGAAACAATAACAACTCGGTTCAAATTACACGACATCTCTCTCGAGGTTACCCCACAAGACATCGCGGAAGAGCTCTCTGAGGGGGGCATGCATATTTACGAAGTCCGCCGCTTTGCCAACCACCAGCAGGGTCTTGTAACCCCCATCACCACAGTACTGGTCACAAAATTAGGCACTTCCCTCCCACGGGAGGTGAAGCTCTGGTTCGGCTTGTATAGAATTTCAATGTTTGTGGACCGTCCTCGGCAGTGCCCCACTTGCTACCAATTTAATCACAGCCCCCGTACGTGCCGCAATCCGCAGATTTGTGCCAGGTGTGCCGTATCTCACACTGGGGAGTGCACGGCTGGCTCTCCTACGTGCACCAATTGCAAAGGTGCCCACTGCGCTACGGACAGATCCTGCCCACAGTATACAGAAGAAGTTTGCATCCAAAGGTTCAAATCTGAGAACCACCTCACCATTGCTGAGGCGCGCAGACAATACAAGAACCAGGGAAATCAGTCGTACGCCGCCAAGGCGGCCACAAAACCACCTGTATCCTCCCCACCCTCAGAGTACATCACCAAATCCGACTTAAGCGAAGCCTTAGCTTCCCTTTCTGAACAAATCATCTCCATAACTCACGCGGCCTTGGAGGCCCAAGCTGCGACTTTCCAAGAAATGATCGCTCAAACAACACAGTCAATGGTCAACATGGTAAATTCAATTCAAAAAACAGTCACTGAATTAGTGCAAGCTTATCCTTCACTTCCAACTCCTTCCTTCACTCATAGCACTGACACTAACAGCCCAGTTAAGTCTAAACCCTCTGCCCCTAAAAAACTTCGTCCTGCTCTTAATCCTACTGTTCCTTCAGAAGTGAATTTGGGCGCGGCCCCTCCTTCTTCTAGCTCGGATAAGCCTAGTCCCGATGCCTCTTCTCGGTTGCCTTTGCCGCCGCGGGGTCGCATTAAGTGAGCCCTTAGCTCGGCGTTTTTTTTTTCTCCCTCCTCTCTTTTCGTTTCCGTTTCTCTCGTCGGCCCCTCGCCTTTTCGCTTTTTCTCGGTTCGGGCGCCTTTCGGGTTTCTTCCTTTCTTTTTTTTTCCCTTCATGGCGGTCTCTAACTCACTGGAACATTCGATCGGCTCGTGCTAATCGTCATTGGTTGCTCCATTTTCTTTTCTCGTCGGCTCACATTGTCGCCCTCCAGGAAACTTGGCTGTCTGCCGCGGTTCCCTTCAGCGTCCCCGGTAAAGTTTCATACCGTTCTGATCGGCCTTCTGGCGGAGGGGGGGGGGTTTGCTTACTGCGGTGTCCCCCTCAATCCAGTCTCGCCTGTTGCATCTCCCCGTTCGCTCCTCGGCTACGGAAGTTCTGGTCGTGGAAGTGAAGATTTCCCCTGCGGTTTGGCTCCAAGTCGTGAACTTGTACTCCCTTCGTGGTGAGTTTGAACGTTCGTGGCTGGAGCATCTCTTTGAGCTGTGTACCCCTCCGTTCGTCATCGTCGGCGACTTCAACACCTGGCACTCGTCCTGGGGCGCGTGCAGGGATTCCCCCCGCAGCGACGTGCTTGCGGAATGGATTGCCGAGAACCCCATCTGCTTGCTCAATCTGGACACTCCGACCCACGTCTCCCGCCATGGGTCCTCCCTCATCGACTTGTCCCTCGTATCTATGGACCTGTCCCCTATAACTACCTGCAAGGTCCACCCAGACACCTTCGACAGCGATCACCGTCCCGTCACGCTTTCTATTTCTACCAACGGCCCTGGTGGGCAGTACGCCCACTTGCGGGTGCGCTACGACTATTGCCTGCTCCAGTCCCGGCTAAACGGCGCTCTGAAGGAGTCCCCTCCCGCTGACTACAAGGACTTCCTTCAAACATGCTCAGAAAGTCTTGCTCAGGCTTCCAAATCGACCATCATCCATCCACGCAGTGATGCTCCTTGGTGGAACAGAAAATGTAGTTTCCTTCTGGGTCAGAAGAGGAAATTTTTGAGAAAGGCGAGAACCTGGCTGTCGCCCCAGTTCTGGGCTCAGTATAAAAAGTATTCGGCTTTGCTCAAGCGGGAAATACGCTCGGCGTCCCGTCGGCATTGGAACGAGACCTGCAGGTCCGCTAGCGGTTCAGGCTCGATCTACAAGATCATAAAGGCCTTACGTAGACTCCACACCGCTTCTCCCACCTCCCACAGACTGATACTTCTGCCCGGGAACCGGTCCCCCTCGGATCGCGACATTGCAATGGCCTTTGCTGAGGCATTCTCTAGGCCTGTCCCGTCCTCCTTTATCCCCCTGGACTTCAGCCGCATCACCGACCCTTCACGCTTACTGAACTCGAGTCCGCCATCCGGGCGACCTCCAATGGTTCCCCTGGCAAGGACCGCCTCTCCATTCGCCTGATTCGGAGCCTGGACGACAACGGTCGTCGGGTGCTGCTCCAGATCATTAACGACTCGTGGAACACCGGCTACATTCCCCCGTCAATTGCCCCGAGAGAGTCAATTATCTTCCCGATTCCCAAGCCCGGGCGTAACACGGACAGTCTCTCCTCCTATCGCCCTATCTCGCTTACCTCGGTTCCTGCGAAAATTACTGAACGGATGATCCTCAGTCGCCTCACGTACTGGTCCCTTCAGAACTCTCCGTTCCACGAATATCACTTTGGGTTCCTTCCCTTCGGAGATTGCACCGCTGCCCTTGCGAGACTTTACGACGACTTACTCTCGCTTCGGAGGCAAAAGAAACACGTGGTCCTGGTCTCCCTGGATCTGGAAGCGGCCTACGACTCGGTCTGGCATGACGGCCTCGCCTTGAAACTTCTGACGGCTGGCCTCAACAGGCAGCTTGTACGGTGGATTTTCACCTTTATTTCGCAGAGAACTTCCCAAGTTAAGTGGGGGGAGGGTTGCTCCCCCCCCCCGCCCGTGGTTGGTTGGGGTCCCGCAGGGCTGTGTTCTGTCACCCCTGTTATTTTCCTTTTACATGCGGGACATTTTTGAAGCCGTTCCCTCCAACACCTCCTGTCTGCTCTATGCCGACGACATTTTTTTGTACGCTGCCAGCACCTGCTACGACACAGCACACAGAAACCTCCAGGAAGCGATACATCGGGTCACTCAATGGGGCTCGTACTGGAATTTGCGGGTTAGCCCCGGAAAAAGTCAGGCAATGAACTGTTCTAATAAACGTCGGAAACCGGACTATCCCTTCTCCATCAATGGACAAAGCATCCCCTGGAATACGGAGATGCGCATTCTTGGCCTCCAGTTTTCCGCTAACCTGACGTGGACCAGCCATCTCGCGCTCCTCCGGAACAAGGGGTTCGCCCGGCTTAACGCTTTCAAGGGCATTGCTAGTGTCTCTCAGGGCATCTCCATTCGGCATCTGCGTTTACTGGCCCAGGCTACAATACTTTCTCCCTGCTCGTTTGGCAGCCCCCTACACTCTTCCGCCGGGTTGTCGGCCAAAAAGAAATTGGAACCTCTGCTGAATGCTGCTCTCAGGATTACCACAGGTCTCCCCAAATGGACCCCTCTCCTCCTGCTGCGTAGGGAAGCGAAATCTTTGCCTCTCAGTGAATCTCACGCCCTGATGAGGGATAGGTTCCTGATCCGCCACCTTGCCTTAGGCTCATTCTCCCCTCTCCAGCTTGATTCCCTCGCTTCCGCGAACACTGGGTCTCGTTTCGTATCCCAAACTCTCTCTATTCTCGACAGGCTCCAACTTTCAGTTTCTCACATTATTAAGTGGGAGCTTCCCCTCCCCTCCGCGTCACTTAATCTGAAGATATCGACGAACGATTTCCCCTTCCAGTCGACGTTTCTCGATGAGAACAGGGCCAGCCAACTTTTCCGTGCCGAGTTACCTAGGTGGAATGGCTGGCAGCTGATTGCTACTGATGCTTCCAAGAGCTCTACTCGTACCAGTATCGCATATTTCGACCTGACCCTGCGGTCGGGCCGCTCCAAAGCCATTCACACAGTCAACTCTATTTTTTCGGCAGAGGCTCTGGCCATCTGGCTGGCGCTGCAGTGTCTGCCCTCGGCGGGTAGCCTTGTGCTCTTTTCAGACAGCCTCTCTGTTCTTCTGGCACTCAAAGCGGCCAACTACAAATCCGCAGCGACGATTTTAAAAGTCCACAACGAGCTTGTGGCAAACTAACTCTCTTCTCGAACATTCATCTTGTGTGGGTCCCGGGCCACCGTGGACTTACCGGTAATGTGGAGGCTGACCAGCTTGCCCGGTCTCACCTTGCCCCCTCTGACAGCCTCGACTGGATCTCTCCAGAAGATCTCCTCAACCAGCTCCGTAAGGAGTACTGGATGGATGACTCCACCACCTGGATCTCGAGCAATTACGCGTTGACGTTTTCCCATCTCACTAAACGCAGCTGGGAGATGCGGAAGCTTGCCCTCCCCCGGCGGGGTGAGGTTTTACTTTCCCGTCTGCGCACCCAGACCCTGCCTACTAGAGCGGTGCTCTTTCGCTTTGGATTAGTCTCGTCTCCTCTGTGCCCTGAATGCGATGTCCTTGACACCGCCTACTGGATTGCCGCCGCTTCCGAAGCCAGCGCCGAACCCTGTTCATCACATCCATCAGCAAGACGCGTCGTTTGAAAACATCTGTGACTTAGCCGTCCATGGCAGCAGCAGCGCTCTGCACCTCGTTGCTTTTCTCCTGGCCACTGACTGCTCCTAAATTATGACTGCTTGAACTTGGATATTCAGGGGTGCAAAGCCATTCGTAGAATGCAGCTACATACCCAGATCACCGTCAACCAACAACAACAAAAACAATACTTATATATTTTGATGATGCCATAGAATTTCTTTTAAAGGCATAGGTTAATTTATTATATATGAGTTTTCACTAGCTGAATAGCAGGCATGTGGAGCAGACATCAGTGTAATTCTGCTTCACACTTGTTGTTTTGCTGGAAATATAAGCTACCATTCTTTTTTTAAATAAAAAGTGAATTATGGTGCTCTTGCTGTGAAGTCACATCGAAAAGAAGACTGCTTTATCCCAACCAACTGATTCTGGGTGCAGCATTTACCTCTTGGGAATGCAGAATTTTTATTCTAGATCTGCCACTGATCGTAAATTGTTTTATTTTCTGTGAATTGGTATCGGAATGCATTTTGTTCAAAATGGAAAATTTTTCATGGTTTGTAAATGGAATAAATTATTAGTGATACGCCTGTGAAAGTTGAGGTAAGTGCTTTTGTTTAGTTAAATGGTTTGATTGAAGGTTGAATGGTTAAATGGTTGAAAATTTTTGAGTAGCTATGCTGCAAATTGTTTAATCAATTGTAGTTATTTTAGGTTAAAAATTGACCACTGATTGTTAATCTTTTTAATTGCAGTACAGTAAATTGTGGAATTTAGTGAAATGTTTTTAGATTTATATTGAACTAGCGATTACCCGCGACTTCGTCCGCGTCGGCTTTAGAATTAGGTCCCGAGAGAAACGAAGCATGTATGAATAACAAATATGTTTGCGACTAAAGAAACTGCATTTAAATATTATTTGCTTTTTACTTATTTTAAATGAAGTATAATGCATGGTAGTATACTTCATTTAAAATAAGAGAGTATGCAGAATTACTAAATTTAGATTTTTTTCAGGCATTTGGCGAATAGAGACAGTTACGACAGTACTTGCGAACTGTTTTGACTGTTCTTGTAAAAGAAATATTTATGCTATATGCATGAATTTTAGCCTATGTTAATCAAGAATAGTGCAGCTTTCTATTAGCGAAAAAGTTTTAGAATCGGTTCAGTAGTTAAAGAGATGCCCATAGAGCGTAATGTATTAGAATTATTTTGAGTGTTCCTGTAAAGGAACTATTTGCGCTACATGCATGAATTTTAGCCTATAATACTCAAGAATAGTGTAGCTTACTATCAGTGAAAAAAGTTTTGGAATCGGTTCAGTAGTTACAGAGATACACATAGAGCGTAATGTAATTCTTATGAGTATCCCTGTAAAAGAACTATTTGTGATATATGCATAAAAGGTAGCCTATAACACTCAGGGTCCTCCCAGTGTCTAAGAGGTTCTACTCTCAAAACTGGAAGGCGGGAAGGCGGTTCAAGCTCCTGTCGACCTAACCGCTCGCAGTTTTCCGTGTTTTTTTCCAAAACCTCGCGAAAATACGGGCTAGGATCCCTTAGAAAATTCCACACAGAGGAATTCCCCATATAGGCCTAGGACCCTATAGGCCTAGGACTTTCAATCAGTGAAAAGTTTTAAAATCGGTTTAGTAGCTACAAAATTTCCATAGAGCGCAATGCATTAGCATTATTTTGAGTGTCTTTGTAAAAGAATTATTTATGCTACATGCTTGAAAGTTGCCTGTTTTATTAATCCAGGGCATAAGCTATCTTCATTACAAATTTTTCGAGCCATGTTTGTGTGATTCAGTCAAAAACATCCAAAGACATAAACGTAGACATTTATATTATTGGTAGGATTTGGAAATTTACGAACTTTAAGAAACACATCTGGACTTTTCTTGGACCAAAATTCATCATAATTTATTCAGCGGTTTAGGCGTGGAAGCGTCATAAACAAACAAACTCACTTTCGCATTTATAATATTAAGTTAGGATATATGATATCAATGAAACAGATAACATGATATAACAGATAACTGCTATATCATAGTTGCCAAAATGACGGGATATAATAAACTATATTTTTTAAAATAACAGCTAACCAACATATATTTAATAACAATTACCTATTATCCCGGCGGTCATTCCCGCCAAACTGCAAATGAGTTGCCAAACGTATTCAAAACCATTAATAATTTCATGTGCCGGGCATTTATCTCGGCAAAATATCCCTCGTCTTGGCGGACCACCGGGATAATACGTAAGTACACTTTTCTTTATTTATGCTTTTTAATTTGGCGTAAAATCAACATAATTTCCATACTTATTTATGTTTTCCAAATGCATGTGATTTTGCAAATAGAATTTCTGCTTTATTTCAAAAGCGAAATCATTTTGTGCGGGCGATAAAACGGTTTTTAATTAATAGTTAGAAAAGTAATTAAAATTTCCGAGTCTCAGGTACACTTTACTGAAGTCATGGGTCCAGGCATGCTCAAAATTTCAAAGCTCTGCTTTCTGTAGATTTGTCTGGAGAACATTCATTTTTATTATTAGAGATAGATATATTTGGCATAAAACTGGCATAATTTCCGTATTATTTAATGTTTTTCAGATGCGCGTGCTTCTTTATTGAAGTAATAGCATTCTTGTTAGCTCAAAACATGAATCATATGATACGGGCGAAACTCGCCAAGCATGGCAACGTAACAACGGTTTTTAATTAATAATTAAAAAAGTAATTAAAAATCTAAAATTCTAAGTAGCCTATAACCTTCTCCAGGGTCCCATCTATATCTAAAACCAAAATTCATCATAATTTATTCAGCGGTTTAGGCGTGGAAGCGTCATAAACAAACAAACTCACTTTCGCATTTATAATATTAAGTTAGGATATATGATATCAATGAAACAGATAACATGATATAACAGATAACTGCTATATCATAGTTGCCAAAATGACGGGATATAATAAACTATATTTTTTAAAATAACAGCTAACCAACATATATTTAATAATAAAAATTTTGTTACTTTCAAACTTTAAAAATACTGTTTACAAAAAGGTAGTTAATCAGATTCCACAAATGTTGGCAGCTATGCTGTATCGACCATAGAGCTTTTTGACAAGTTGAAAAGAAGTTTAAATTAATGGATACAGATGCAAGTTTGAATTATTTTCATTGTTCATATTTTATAATTGAAAAACAATACAACTTTTGACGCTTTTTCCTTTGTTATTTAATTGTGAAATTATAAAATTTTTGGGCCCCTAAAATCTGTGGGCCCTAGGCAGTTGCCCCGTTTGCCCTGCCGGTAATATGGCACTGGGGGGGGGTGTCTTACGCGGTTGACTTTCTTAGAGCTTCTGAAGCGTATTTACGTTACATCGTGAGAAAAACCGTCCAAAACTCCGAATTTTTAGATTATCAGCCATCCGGTAGACCAGAACCCTGGACCTTTATACTTCAGTTATCTACCATCTTCAGTATCTATCAACTCGGCTCGGGTGGGCACAACATCTTGATTTAGATGCCATCTCCGGCCTTTAAATGTCTAATACAAAATATAGTGCATGTATAAATTTAGATTAATTAATCAAATTTCTATCTGAAAAGTAATGAACTAAATTTTAAATCTGGTATTTAAAGGAATACAAAATAAAAGTGAGAAAACCTAAGATTTGGAAAAAATATTGGTCTTAAAATTATAATTCAATAATTTGAATAAATTTTATATATACATGAAGAGTAAAAGAATTATTCTTAAAACTGGTTAGTATGTAACACTACTATTTATTTCCCTTTGAATATTAAATAATAATAATTATTAATTAATTATGTGAGCTTTCCGAAGAAAAAAAATTCATTGAAATATTAATTACATATTGAATTTTCCAAATAGAGTTAATAAAATTAGAAAAATAAAGACTTAATTTAATTAGAAATAGCTATCAAAATACTAGAGAAACGAAATACTTAAAAAGAAAAAGTTAGGAAGGAGTTTTACTAAAAAATACTTAAATTAATTATTTTTTAATTCAAAGTCTTACCTATTTTTAATTATTAATTGTAGGAAAATAAATTACAGAAAAAATAAGTAAAGTATATAATAATCTGTTATTATTTTTTAAAATGAAATAAAACAAAAACGACAGTAACAGAAAGCTCATCTTGCAAAAGTGCGACATCGGGGACAGAACTCAAGTCATCTGGTCAGAAATTTGAAGCGAAACGTAGTAACTGTCTAAGACCAAACTGGTTTACGATATAAGTTAACTTGTACAAATCTTGTCACGGATCTACTGACATCTGGGATAGCTGAGATCGAAAAGGAAAAGGAAACAGAAATATTATTAAAAGAGTGACTAATTTAAAACATAAGGGATAACATATTCAAAAGGAAGAATGAACGGAATTATTATGTGTGTATGAAATCATGGATTGAGATTGAGCGCCGAGTCATTTCCCTTTAGATTTTTTAGGTCAATTCTTTGCATCAATTTTGTCCAGAGCATATTTATAACAATTTGGAATACTGTGATGAAAATTGATGATTAATTGACCCCCCCCCTCCCAAAAAAAAAAAATTAAGAGCCTACTTATCCTTAAAAAATATTTTCTTTTCGCGTCCGGCAACAGCACTGTATTCATACTCCCTGCCTTGTTTACCGCCTCTGAAAGAAGATCATTTTTCGTATTTTCTTACGCGGGTTAAATAGTTCCCTCTTTGAACTGGATTAATAAAAAAAAACGAGTTTTCCTAGATTAACCGGCGACGTCACTCATCGAATTTGTCACGGATTAAAATCATATATTAGTTGTAAAAAAATCGTTAGAGCGGATTCCGAGATCCAGAAGAGAACGTTTAAAAATAGAAAAGTTAGCTGTATATATAAGTGCCGCAAAGTTTTACGGTTGGTTGGTTGGGGCTGGCTGCGTCACTCGTAGAACTGTCGTTCTACATGATAGGTAATGAGAAAGGTAAAGAATGTCGAAGTACTTTTCCCCACGAACCCATCTTCCTATGCATTTCTCCCTGCGCGGGCACGTGTTTTCCCCTATCAACTGGTGGGTAGAAAAGTTTTTCTATTAGGATTCCATCTGCCCCTATCCGTACGTGACATACGTGCCACCACGGACTGAGGTTTTAGGACGATCATCGGGAAGCGGCAAGCGGGCGAAACTGCGTCAGCCTCTGAAAGGAAAATATGCGACCCCCTTTTAATGATTAACGGCATGGGCGCCCTCTGACGACACACGGCGTAAGCATCTCCCGCGCGGTGCTTCCGGTGATATTTGTTTACGTTTCAGCTACTAGTACACGACGGATGCACCAAAAAATTAATGGGTACGACTCCCAGCGCCACTTTTTAGGCCAGTGTTGCCAGAGGATTTTTTCTTTAGAGTACGCAAAATAATCTTAAATAGTACGCAGATTAACTTGAGAGTACGCAATTGTTTAGTGGTTTAGGTAATTGGGGGAGGGGGGGTGAATTTGCTAAAAATAACTGTGTTTAAATTTCGATTTTAAAACCAGTAGAACTTAATATTTCAAAATCATTCACAAACAGATTCACTTGTGTGTATTTCTCTACAGAGAGTTTTTCCCCCCTTAAAACTTTCGGTGAAAAATTTTGCCTTTTTTGTCGTTTGGACCACTTCCAAAATGTGTTTCTGGCTATGTGCCTTTCAAAGGCGTAACTTAATAAGGTCAAAAGGGGTCAATTGTTTGACCCTTCCCAAATTCAATGAATTCAGATTTCACCTAAAATAAATAAAAATTTTGTGAAAAAAGCGCACATAAAAAGATACTCATAAGAAGTTACGATCGTTTCGACCAAAAAATTATTTCGGTCTTCGTCTGAAAGGCCTTCGACTCGTTGAGCAGAACTCTGCTCAACGAGTCGAAGGGCTTTGTCGGACTGCTTATTATGGACGGAAGTCTTTTGTGCGGCATCTTCGAGTGTTCGGACATGCAGGGGCGGTTCCAGACTGTCAGTTTAGGGGGGGTCACTCCGAATGACGAAGGTCGTCTGAAGACTTCTTGAGGCCCTGGACCCTTATGCAAATGTAGGCCCCAAAGAGGCGGATGACTAGGCAGGGCCCGATCTATGACCAGTATGGGCCCCCATCTATGAAATTTGTTAAAACTGGGCCCCGTACACTTTGAACAACTTAATAACTATTCACACCCCCCCCCCTCAACCCTAAATCATTGTACTTTTCTAAGATTCTATCTATCCTCCCCTACAAAAATGCTTTTAAAAAATGAAAAACAAAAGCAGTAAAATTATATTTAAACTTCTCGTGTTCTAGTTGAGTGTGCGCCCCTTTTTCCGCTTGCAACCCGGGGGGGGGGCAAACCTCGCCAGCCCCTAGCTTCGGCTCTGGCCCCAACTGCGAGATTTTTATTGAATTCATTGCAGATACATGTATTCAACAAAAGCACAATCCATAATAAAATTAATTTTTAATCGAAATTTCGTCTTTTCATTTCAGATAATTTTCTGAGAATGTGTCTGGAAATAACATTTGACGATTAAAATTATTCGGATCATCACTTATTCAGGTTGAGTGGAGAATGAGACTAAGCTTCCCTTAAGACCAAGGGCCTGGATCCGGGCCCAGCTTTGGCCTATGCCGGTCTCTGAGTACCCACTCTCTCCCCGGTTTGGCCTATCCCGG